>JBBGZY010001281.1:2557500-2985000 GCA_037952925.1 Lithobates clamitans | reverse complement strand
CCTGTATAATAATACAAATATTGGTCAGTCCTTTTGGATATTACCCAAAAACTTAAGTGTAACATACCAACAAGCAAAGAATTGGAAGGATGTCTTGGTGTTTAGCCATCTTGATAATGGCCCGGGAAAGGTGATTTGAACAAAAGTTTTCTTCAAACAGAAGCAAACTGTTTATCAGTTTTCCTGGAATTGAGTCCTGATATGGGACATGTAGAGGAAGGCCTCTCGTACAGCTTCGGCTCATGGGGATACTGGTAGTGAGACAGCAGCCACAGGAGCACGGTAAGGTATGAGTGCCTGTAATCAGTCCAGTAGTTTGCGTGGTAGCAGTCAGCAGGCGGAAGTGGCAGCAAAGCGGGCTGATAGTAGATGAGTTGGCACAGAGCTTGGCTGGAGGCAGACTGTGGTAGGCAGCTGGAAGCAGGAACCAGATGAGAGCCTGCTGGACTGGGAACTGTAACAGGCTGGATGAGCAGGATGCAGGGTCAGACAAGCCGGGACGGTAACAGTCAGGCAAATCAGGCATAGGCGGCAGACAGCAGGATGGTCAGGTAACAAGCCAAGTCAGTAACAGGAAATCAAACAAGCAGAAACATCAGGCAGAAGCAGAATCCAAAGACAAGCCGGGGTCGGGTCAGATAGCAAACAAACACAGGTCAGAAGTAAGCCGGATCAGGATCGGAGGTCACATTTAATCAGGAACAATACAAAGCTGCAGACCAAACAGCAATGAGCCCATACTAAAGCCAGCTTAAATATTCCACTTGGAGACAGCATTAGTGACAGATGCATGCATTGATGCGCGAGTGTGCATGCACATGTGCCTATGCCCTTGACTTTGCACATCTGCCCAGCCAGTTTGTTTCTACTAGTACTAGGGATTTTATTTGTACTAGGGACCTGCCTTCCCTGACGCTCAGAGATTTTTAGGGTGGTTAAGAGCCTCCAACCCTGACTACAGGTACTGTGGTTCTGAAGGGGTTCCTGAAAAGAGCAGGAAGCAGTCAGCAGTTGTCCATAAGGTGCGGTGTAGAGCAGGACACGCTTGTGACAGGAGCTGTGTACTGGTGAGGCTACTGAGACACTGCTGAGCTTTGGAACCCTGCAGCAGGTGGATACTTTAAGTTTACAAACTTTTCATTGAGCAGTGTAAAAGAAATAATAGTAGCACAGTGTAATCGGCATGCACACAAAAAGAATGTACACACAGTGAGTGAAAGATAAGTGACCTTCTGCCAAACTGGAGTCTATTTCTCACATGATCAAAATATATGAAAAAGGGAGCCGGGGAAAGGCATCCACAAAAGCAGGAGAAACTTGTGGGTAAAGTGTGGTTTAAGGGGGGTATAATACCACTATGTGAGAAGTTTATTAGCTGTTTTTCTGACCATCAGAGATCTGGTACATTTCCGCAGATAGCATATCATCCCACTCCTGGTCTGTGAATTTCATCTCACTATCTTCCTCCCACCTGAGCATATAGGGTAATTAGTACTTAAATGCACCACTAGGTAGAAATTTATATAGGGTACAGATCAATCATTTTCCTCTGGGATTGTTGTGACAGATTTGTTTGTGAATGATAGGAGCTGAGGTCAAGGTCAGTGCATAATGTGAGGAATTAAAGTGTCTAATCTGCCTACAACGTAAATGCTCTGAGCGTGGGACTTATTTTAAAAGTCGAGGCTGGGGAAAAGTAGAATTTTCCTAAAGGCTCAAAATAGTAGTCTTAGCATATGACCACCACCAGGTAAAGATCCCAGGCTGAGAAGAGATGGCAATAAATTTAGGGTCACCCAAAAAAAGGTCCATGGAGAGATTTCTGAAGCCAAAGGAGATTTACTTCTATAGTCCAAATCTGAAGGGATTGGGCAAATATTAAATTATGAGAAGGTGTATCTTTAATTGAAATTGAGTTAGACTAGAGTAGGCCTGGTAGATAAAAGATAAAATCATAAATAGAAGAACTTAAGCCAGGGTACCTTAGTCAGTGATATTCAATTGGGCTATTTGCGAGAGGTGAGGACTTTAAATCCTGTATGAAACAAAATTTTATGAGCAGTGAGCCGAAGGTCTGGCTGGTGATTCAGACTATATGAAAAGATTGCAACCACCCCAATTTGTAACAAGGCTTTGCAGTAAGGTGCACATGGAAGGGCAACGTACATCACAAACAGACAAAATTTTCCCAGCACACTTTCCAGCTAGCCTGCAAACAAACCAAACTGATTCTATTTAACAATTCCATTAAAGATAAAGGGTTTCGTTGCACACATTTGAAAAATATATGTTGAAGCCTCAGTGCCTGTGTAAAGGCTCCTCTGTATACCTCGGTCCTAACTCTACAGTGTATGCTTGAGAGTCTCCTAATTGGAGCATATATAGCAGTAGTTAAATTAAGGGCAGGTTTGGCTGGAGAAAAAATCTCTCCCCCTTAAAGCTTAGGGACACACTGGATGCCCAGCAGAAGGACAATGGCAGCTGAAGGCATTCAATAAGTCCCCACACCAAATCAATGAACAAGCTATATAAAAAGATGGCAACCACCCTAATTTATAACTAGCCTTTGCAGTAAGGTGCACTTGGAAGGGCAACTCACATCACAAACAGATAAAATGTTCCCAATGCACTTACCAGCTAACCTGCAAACAAATCAAATTAACTCTGTTTACAATTCATATTAAAAACAGAGGGTTTTCTTGCACATGTTTACAAATGAGGAATCAGTGCCCACGTCAAGGTTCCTTTGTATATTGTTGTCCTAATTCTATATTTTTTAGAGTTTCCAAGTTGGAGCATATATAGCAGTGGATAAATTAAGGGCAGGTTTGTCTTTAACCAGTTGAGGACCAGCCTATAACAGAGGCACTGCTACAGGGCTGCCCCCTGTGCAGAATCATGTATATATACATGATTCTGCACTTTGGCCTGGGGGGTGAGTGCGTGTGCCACCGACGGGCCACTTCTGCTGTAATTACTCACAGTAAAAGCCAATCTGTGGGTGCTGGTTCCCACAAAGTGTTAAAAGTGTCCGTTAGTGTCCGATTGCCCACCGCAATATCGCAGTCCCGCTATAAGTCGCTGATCGCCGCCATTACTAGTTTAAAAATGTTATAAAAATTCCATTAAATGTTGTATACCATAGTTTGTAAATGCTATAACTTTTGCACAAACCAATCAATATACACTTATTGGTATTTTGTTTTATCAAAAATATGTAGCAGAAAACATATTGGCCTAAATATATGAAGAAATTTAATTTTTTTCAATGTTTTTATTGGAAATGTTTTATAGCAGCAAGTAAAAAAAATTGGGGTTTTTATTCAAAATTGACAGTCTTTTTTTTGTTTATAGTGAAAAATTTAAAACGCAGAGGTGATCAAATACTACTAAAAGAAAGCTTTATTTATGGGAAAAAAATTACATAAGTTTTATTTGGGCACAGCTTTGCATGACCGTGCAATTGTCAGTTAAAATAACACAGTGCTATATTTCAAAAAATGGCCTGGTCATGAAAAGGGGGGTAAATCTTTCGGAGGTCAAGTGGTGAAGGAGGAGTGGGCTCTCTCCAGGCAAACCTGCTCTTAATTTATCCAGTAGCAATAGTGTAATAGTAGATTCCCAATGATAGAGGAATGTAGAATATTCCAGTGACATGAATGCGGGACATGCGTCGTGCACAGTATGTGTGCACATACATGATGTGCATGATGTTATCGCATCAATCTGTATGTTGATGATGTCAAGATGTTAGTTCGTACATCACTGTGACAAGATGACATCATCCTGCTGATGTTAGCACTGTTATAAATAGAAGATGTTTGAGCGGTGGCCACCATTAAGTGGTTTTTTTACTTTGCACAATATCAGCACAGCACTACCCCTGAAGGCAAAACATGTTGGGTCTGGGGCACTTTGTTAGCAGTTGGCTTGGGGGTGCAGGTTATTTGGATTATTTGTGGAGAACCAGGAGAGGCCAGATTGAAGAAGTTATTGTAAAAACCAGCGGAGGGTAATATAATAGGCTGAGGTTGGTAGCCTCAAGCAGTAACAAGGTGATGTGGTTATTTACATGCATCCAGCCATCCAGTACCTCCTTTAGCTCCCTGTTTACTGTCTGCAGGACTATTTGCTTTTTCAAAAGGACTATTTTAATGGTATGGGATAAAAGTGAAGTTTTGTGTCTGAGTGGGGGAGATGTGCCAAGGTATAGGCACATAACCTCCACAAGTTTTAATTATCATCCATCTAACATTGATGTAACAACATACACGTGAATAAATATGTATTACCAAAATACAAACCATCACTTTTGGAAAATGACAAAACAGAAATGTATGTGCTACTGAACAGAACATAAGAGCATTTTGTATTATCAAAGCACTGACTCCCATTAGTATTCAAGAGTAGACTACATATAAACTTATTTTAAATGTATTATTTTAGGTTTATTACAGTTTTGCAACCTAAGTTTACCTTTGATCAATAAGTCTGTGAAATTCAGTTTTTTTTTTCCTCCTAGTCCAATTCCTAAAGCGTGTAATGAATGTCCCAGTAGTAAGCACACAATGCAATGCGGCATGCTCTTTTTCCAGCTTGAATATTTTTCATTATTCCAATTATAGCATAATTTTCATGCAATGAATTCTGATGTCAGCATTGACAATCTGTTCTCTTGTGACTTTCGTTGCCCCTGTTGTTTAAGTTCTATTGCGATTCTTCTGTTAATAAGCAGGGCAAAATACAAAATTACATGAAGGAGTGTTGTATTTAAAAGCATTTTAGGTAAAAAGTAATTTAGTTGATGCTGTTTTTATTCACTTGAGTAATGCACTAAGTGTTTATGGTGCATAGATGCCATATATTTTACTTCTATTATTTATATAATAGTTCCATTCAGATTTCAAAATTTTCAACCAATGTTTTGTTTTTCCTCTAATCTGAACTGTTTTATTCAGTCACTAAAAGGCCACTTGATATTAGAGAGCCAATAGATATTTGCCTAATAATGCCTTTTAAGTAATCTGGTCCTTTGAAAATGGCTTTTATTTTAACCAGTCATACACCAGGAACCAAAATTAGCATCTAAATGAGGATGTATTAAACGTGTGCCTGGGGGTTGCAGTTGTCACCTTATTATGTTTTTATATTGTTTTTTATGTTAAATTATGTAAAGTAGAAATTGTGCTTTAGTTCTTAATGAAGCAGTGCTGATTTATCAAGACTCCCCCGTCTTCATTTTTCACATTAGTAAAAACATAAAAAAATCAAAAAAAAAATCCTTGAAACGCATTGAGCTTGTTCCACTTTGCCTAAATTGCATTTCTTACATTTAAAATAACAAATTTGCGAACTGTCAAAACAAGAAGTGTATTTTGATTATTTGAGTAAATTAGAACAATTAGCACAATTAAGATTTATGTATTAAATATTCAGGATATCAAATAGCACATGCTAGTCAAAAATAGCATAATGATAGATAGCCACCTATTTTATTATTTTATTATTGGTGGGCAGGACTTCCATTGCTTTCCAACTCTTACAAATGAGCAAATATTACATCTTGTTTTGCTTGAAAACATAGCTTTTTGTCATTGTAGCTGAAGTTTTACTTTGATTTTCTTTGAGGTGCAATACAACTACAATTCAAATACGTTTAACAATTAAATAATCAAATAAACAATCAAATAAAATGCACATTATACAGTGGCAGTTAGGCATGCCATGACCATCAATAATATCACAATTCTGCACTATCTATCTATCTATCTATCTATCTATCTATCTATCTATCTATCTATCTATCTATCTATCTATCTATCTATCTATCTATCTATCTATCTATCTATCTATCTATCTATCTATCTATCTATCTATCTATCTATCTATCTATCTATCTATCCATCTATCTTTCAAAGTTCTAACCACAAGCATGTTCTGAAACATCAGAGCTTTAAAGCTGAAGTTCAGCCTTACCTTTAGTTTTGTACAGTTGTACACACAGCTCTCCTGTACTAAAATGTCTTACTCTGATTTCACTGCACACTGTGAACTTCTCATAGTGTGCATTAGAAGCTACAGCAAGTGATATAGAGCACGCCCTATTTTCTGGCTAGAGGATATCCTGCACCACCAAGTTCTTTCCTTCCCAGCCTTACTGAGATTCTCTCTCTCTCTCTCTCTCTCTCTCTCTCTCTCTCTCTCTCTCTCTCTCTCTCTCTCTCTCTCTCTCTCTCTCTCTCTCTCTCTCTCTCTCTCTCTCTCTCTCTCTCTCTCTCTCTCTCTCTCTCTCTCTCTCTCTCTCTCTCCCCCCTCTCTCTCTCTCTATATATATATATATTAGGACACTGGGTTTGTCCTAGACGGCAGGTGTATTTTTCTTCTATTTCTGTTGTGGTCCCTTTAAGGGGGATGGTTTGAAGACATAAGGGGTTTTCACCCATGCAGGGTGAGGGGTTCTGCGGAAGTCCGGTTGGAGAGGATGATTTCATTACTCTGTGGATTGGTAAATCCTCATTAGGGACCAAGAATTTAAGAGGTTCAAATGTTTTTTTTTTGGGGGGGGATCCAAACTCTGGGTGTCCATGAGCTGTGTAGGTGGTTCAGAGCTGTGCACAAGGGTGGACCCCCTGCGGACTGAGATTCTGGCTTTGCTGAACTCCTGCAGATTGTCTGTTACCTCAAAACAAATGTGAACCCCAAACCCCAGTGAGGGACTTAGAGACTAGCAGTGAGCCATGTTATATGGTTTTCCTTATACCATATATATGGTTTTAATTTTCACACATATATTGACTCTACACCTGGGGTTATCAGTGTTTTAAATCTTCAAAATGGGTGTGACATATATTACTAATTTGAACATAAATCAACTTTACTTCCTACAGTATTCTTTACAAACCTTCATCGTATTGTGTGTCCTATATGTTCCTTTTTATTGCCCCTATTCATATACAATTTGAAATAATACACTAATTTACTCTCTATGTAACTGGCTCATATATAGGCTCAGCCTATTCTTTAGTTTTTCCAAATTTTATCCATATTATTATTATTATACAGGATTTATATAGCGCCAACAGTTTGCGCAGCGCTTTACAACATGAGGGCAGACAGTACACTTACAATACAAATCAATACAGGAGGGATCAGAGGGCCCTGCTCGTTAGAGCTTACAATCTAGAAGGGAGGGTCAAGTGGAAACAAAAAGGTAATAGCTGTGGGGGATGAGCCGATGGAAAAAAATGAAAATACAGTTGTTAGGTGTGGGTAGGGTAGGCTTTTCTGAAGAGAAGGAATTTTAGGGATCGTCTAAAAGCTAATAAAGTAGGAGATAAGCAGACAGATTGGGGTAGGGCATTCCATAGGATTGAAGAGGCTTTGGAAAAGTCCTGGAGGCGAGCATGGGAGGAGGTGACGAGAGAGCTAGAGAGCAGGAGGTCTTGAGAGGAACGAAGAGGACAAGTAGGTTGGTATTTAGAGTCTAAGCTAGTGATGTAGCTGGGGGCGAAATTGTGGATGGCTTTGTACGTAGCTGTTAGAATTTTGAATTTAATTCTTTGGCCGAGTAGAAGCCAGTGGAGGGATTGACAGAGAGGAGTGGCAGACACAGAGCGATTGGTAGGGTGGATGAGTCTGGCAGCGGCATTCATGATGGATTGAAGAGGTGATAGACTATGTAGAGGTAAGCCAATGAGAAGGGAGTTGCAGTAGTCGAGGCAAGAGATGACCAGTGAGTGAATTAAGAGCTTTGTTGTGTCATTGGTTAGAATGGGGTGTATTTTGGAGATGTTGCGGAGGCTGAGGCGGTAGGATTTGGACAGTGATTGGATGTGTTGCTTGAAGGAGAGTTCAGAGTCTAGGACTACACCTAGAACCTTGGCATGTGGGGATGGGCTTATAGTTGTGCCATCGATTTTCACAGAGAGATCAGGGGAAGGGGCATATGGGGGAGGAAAAATTATAAGTTCAGTTTTGGATAGATTGAGTTTGAGGAAGTGATGTGACATCCAGACTGATATATCTGATAGTAAATTAGTGATACGTGAGGAGACAGAGGGAGTGAGCTGAGGGGTAGAGAAATAGATTTGGGTGTCGTCAGCATAGAGGTGGTATCAGTTGACCCAGGGAGGCGGTGTAGATTGAAAATAGGAGAGGTCCAAGAACAGAGCCCTGGTGGACCCCAACAGAAAAAGGAAGAGGAGAGGAGGAAGTAGACTTGTAAGAAACGCTAAAGGTGTGGTTGGATAAGTAGGAAGAGAACCAGCGATGTGTACAGTCACGGAGACCAAAGGCGTGTCATTTTTTGAGGAGGAGGGGTCAACTGTATCAAAGGCAGCAGAGAGGTCCAGGAGTAGGAGTAGAGAATAGTGTCGATTGGTTTTGGCTGTTAGTAGATCATTTGTTAGTTTTAGGAGAGCAGTTTCTGTGGAGTGTTGAGGACGAAATCCAGACTGAAGGGGATCAAGAAGGTTATTATCAGCGAGGTGGATGCTCAGTCGGTTGTAGAGTTCAAGGAGTTTGGATAAGAAAGGGAGCAGAAAAAAGAAAAAAGCACCAGCCCCCCTAAAATCGATACCAGACTGGTAGACCAGGAAAAAGGTGGAACAAACTTGCAGTCCACATGTACTTATCAAGAGGGGTACCATGCAAGGGTGGACCCCCAGGCATAACTCTTTGTGTCACACTCTGTTCAGGATTCGATCCTGGGACCTGGTGTTCTTTGGACTGTTCCCTACTATCTGAGCCACTGGGGAATTTCCTTCTGAGTAGAGCCCTTAGTTACATAGTTACATAGTAGGTGAGGTTGAAAAAGGACACAAGTCCATCAAGTCCAACCTATGTGTGTGATTATATGTCAGTATTACCTTGTATAGCCCTGTATGTTACGGTCGTTCAGGTGCTTATCTAATAGTTTCTTGAAACTATCAATGCCCTCCGCTGAGACCACCGCCTGTGGAAGGGAATTCCACATCCTTGCCGCTCTTACAGTAAAGAACTCTCTACGTAGTTTAAGGTTAAACCTCTTTTCTTCTAATTTAAATGAGTGGCCACAAATCTTGTTAAACTCCCTTCTGCTAAAAAGTTTTATCCCTATTGTGGGGTCACCAGTATGGTATTTGTATATTGAAATCATATCCCCTCTCAAGTGTCTCTTCTCCAGAGAGAATAAGTTCAGTGCTCGCAACCTTTCCTCATAACTAATATCCTTCAGACCCTTTATTAGCTTTGTTGCCCTTCTTTGTACTCTCTCCATTTCCAGTACATCCTTCCTGAGGACTGGTGCCCAGAACTGAACAGCATACTCTAGGTGCAGCCGGACCTTGCTATCCCCTGCTCCTTGTTTATGGATTTAGGCTCCACCCAGTAAACAGCTGTAGGCAGTCATCTGATCTAGTGACCTATAAATAATCGCTTCCCCTTCCCGTCCTTGCCCTAGTATAGGTTCTCTTTTCAGCTTGTTGGTGTTTAACATATTGTATTTCTACTATGATTAAGCACTGACCACAGTGTGAAACATGTCAGCTTTCCTGTATTTTTCTGCTGCGGCATGTATCTGGCATGTATCTGTTATGACTTTTATTCAATAAAGGCAACATATCAATTTGAGTGCGGCTGTCCAGGACTTTCTCTAATTACTATATTTTATTTCTAGTTGCTGACTTTTGCTTGTTCCCAACCTCACCTCTTGGACTATTTCTTTGGATTGCGCTGATCGTTGTTGCCGGCTCTGCCTGTTTCCGACTTTGTCCATTGGACTACTCCTTTGGATTGCACTGATCGTTGTTGCCGACTCTGCCTGTTCCCGACACCGCCTCCTGTTATACCCCGTGGACTGTTGCCTTGGTTTGCTGACTGTGACTGTTTTTGGATTGCCCTTCCTTCTGCCTGGCTCCTGACTTCATCCACTACTAACTGTGAGTTGCTTGTTTGTTATTTCTTGATATAGCCTGTTTGCACTTTCTATTGTGTTCCCATATATCTGGCTGCAGGATCTCAACTGTCCTTCCACCTGATACTGGGATAATAAGACTACCGGTCATAAAACCGAAGGGACAGTTAGAGTCTCCTGGCAGACCTGACACCTTGTCCTTATGTTGATGAGAACAAGGGCCTGGCCCTGTGGTTGCTGGGATTAGTGGGTGTAGACTTTTAGAAATCAAGAAGACCCCCTTAAAAATAAATGGGCCCCTAGAACACCACCTCTAAGTGAAAAAGTACGGGGTACATATAAGCCCTACTCATTCACATAAAAAGTGTAAATTGTTAATAAAGACATACATTTTTTGTCAACTGTTTTTTTTTTAATAAGGAAAAACTCAAAAGGCCACTGTCAAGATTATGGGGTCAATATTATAAGGATCGGTGCCTGCAACTCTTTTCCTGCTTGATTTTCTTATGGACAGTTGCTGGGAGGAGAGCGTTTGAAGAGGTATTACCTGGAGCAGGAAGATCCATGGAATGTTGGGTGCTAACCAGCTCAGCTGTTGGTTAATTACCAGGCACTCATTGTTTCCATAGTGATTCACCTGGTTACTATTAACCTGCCTCATTAGTCCAGCCCACAGCCAGCCCCTTTTGGCTATTTAGGCAGCTTAGCTCATTTAGGGCGGCACAGTGGTGTAGTAGGGTGGCACAGTGGTGTAGTGGGTAGCACTCTTGCCTAGCAGTAAAAAGGGTCGCTGATCCAAATCCCAAACATGACACTACCTGCCTGGAGTTTGCATGTTCTCCCTGTGCCAAAGACATGCTGGTAGGTTAATTGGCTTCTGTCTAAATTGGCCCTAGTATATGAATGTGAGTTAGGGACCTTAGATTGTAAGCTCCTTGAGGGTAGGGACTGATGTGAATGCACAATGTATATGTAAAGCGCTGCGTAAATTGACGGTGCTATATAAGTACCTTAAATAATAATAATAATAATAATTCTCTCCTCACCCTTGCATGGTCAACTATATGCAGTGTGTTCCTGGTATGACCTTGCCTGGCTGACTTCTCTTCTGATACCTGTTCCTGCTTTGGCTCCTTACTACGTTGATTTCTGGCTTCCTGACCCTGGCTTGTCTGATTACCCACTCTGGCATCCAAACCCTGGCTTCAGT
The DNA here is from genome assembly GCA_037952925.1 of Lithobates clamitans. Lineage (NCBI taxonomy): Eukaryota > Metazoa > Chordata > Amphibia > Anura > Ranidae > Lithobates > Lithobates clamitans. The sequence continues at coordinate 2,973,898 of JBBGZY010001281.1, read as the reverse complement.
TTTTGACTACGTTCCTGTACTGTGTAATTTTCATTATTTTCATTAATTATTTCATTATTATTTTCATTAAAGATGTGATTTTAACTGCATTTTCTGTCTCCGCCTGGTTTATGATTCCTGACATTACGCAAGGGCCAATAATTCACAAGATGCAGTCAATCCACCTAGTATTTTTTCCAGATTGGATGAGCAGGACCACAGCATGGATCAGTTTGCCATAGCATTACAAACGCTCCTGATTCAAGCTGCTCATCTGGATCCTCCCACTCCGGCTGCTCTGGTACAACCAGTGTTGCAAGCCATCCATCCAATAGAGCTCTGGTTGGACAAGAGGCTGAGATAGTTAAAGCGTTTGTTACGTCACCACTTCATATTCTGATATATGCCTGCTCTACCATGTACTTGTATGAGAAAGTCTGCTGTTCTCTTTGTATTCTTTGTGTGAAATGCCTGGTGTTCCTTCCAGCCCCTCTGCTTTCCTATTAAAAACTGATCGCACTAAGCAGCAGAACACACAGTGATCAGTTCTCTAGCTATGCTGGGAACTCAGTGTGCTCTCTTCCAATGATCAGACTTGTTCTGACAACCCCCCCTCCCCCTCCCCCTCGCTGCACAGCCATTCACTGGGAAGCTCAGTATACTGTGACTCTTACTCCCCCCAGCTCTTATGCAGCTGAGAACAGAGGGAATGTATTATTTTTTAAAAAACGGAAAAAAAGGTATTTATAAAATGTTTTGCCTTTGATTTCTATTTTAAACTTAATGGGTTGTTTTACAAGGTGATCGTTTAAAATCACTTTAAATCAATATCGATTCAGTGATTTATAGTCATTGTGCACAAATGTGATAAATACACTTTATATGTTATTTTGAATGTCACATAAACCAAGGTGAATTAATGACAACTTTTAATAGAATTCCTTTAAAGAAATTTACCTTAATAATGAAAATTACTTAAGGTCATTAAATATTGGTAACAGAAAGTGAATTTTTAAGTCAACAAAACAAAGGCCATATGGTTTTGTGTAATATGTTTTATGCAATGTGCTTTTGCTGCATAAATATTTGCAAAATATCTAACCAATCATTAATTTCTAAGAGGGAAATTTAATGATACTCCACTAAGACCTTTTCTTTGTGTTTAGTTCCTAGATGGTACCAAACAGCATCAATCAACCTGTCTGATATGGTTTGATGTAACAGAACTCAAGAAAAAGACCATAGCCTTCATGGACAGTTTTAATATTGTTTTTAACTTTCTATGTAATACGTGAACGTAATTACTGTATATAAAATGTAATGAAAGGTTGCCATTTAAGACCAATTGTAAATTAGAGCAGCATATTATTTTGATGCTGCATGATGATTATTTAAAGGTTTTTCTCTGAATAAGATGAATCTGAAAAAAAACAAAAAAAACAATAGCGAGAGAGAGAGAAGATCTAGATTTTGATTAACAGCCATAATATTGTATCCACATTTGAATTAGTAAACTTCATTTCAATGCCTTGTAGGCTGTCTCAACCCAAACATTTAAACTAAAAATGTTGTATATGTTCCTGTGCTGTACTTTTCTATGTGTGCTTAAGTTAGACTTTAGCAACTGTGCCAATTTTGTAACACTCTGATACATTCTGCCATAGTCATTGTAGTGGAACTGTAATGTGTAACCACTGGTGGAGTGTGCATAATGTTTTTAAAACCAAATCCACGGGATATCCACTGCACAGAGTGAGAAAGTGTGCTCGCAGTAAAATCTTTTAAGTTTAAAGGTTTAAATTGGGGTCTTACATATAACTGGTGTCTGGTTTGTAGTAAATTTTTGTACGTGGTCGACACTTTAAATTTAAGCCAATCTTTTTGTTCATTAGGGAAGGTAATTTTATAAATACTCATAATTATTCATTTTAGTTTACATTTTAGATTACATTATAGTCTCAATCAAAGATATTCCAATGGTTGCAATTTTTAAAGTAAGTCCTGCAAGATGAAGTGCTCTAAGTATATGTATATATTTAGTCCTATACTACTCTCAGTGATACTATGGGACAGCCCTTTGGCCAGGGGTGGACTGACAATTCGGCCACTCGGGCACTGCCCAAGGGCCCCAGGTTGCCAGCCTCAGTAAAACCAGGGACAGTATGTAAAAATCTGTGGTTTTTTTTCATCTGTCTCTGAAATGTCCCTTACCGACATCCTTTTGGTCTAAAAGTCCCAAGATTATAGCTGCCCCACCTCTCCAGTACCTTCTCAGCCAATAGAAACATGTCTGTGTATACTGTGTGTACATGTATGTGTATACTGTGTGATTGTTACTGTGTGTGTACTGTGTTGCCCCATAATCTCTGATTGCCTGGGGGCCCCATAATCTCCTATTGCCTGGGGGCCCCATGAGTTGTCAGTCCGCCCCTGCCTTTGGCTACCATGTCTGATACACTTGATAGCCTTTTCCATAAAATGTTCTTGGTGAACTGTTATGAGAGGTTTTTCGTCAATCTTCCCTAATTGTTTGTGGTTGGGACCGGCATGTAGTTTATGGTATCACATATTGGTGGCCAATTTGTATGCACATACTGGGACCAATGTAGGTAGGAGTCAATTAGCTTACCAGAATGTCTTTAAAGTATGGGAGGAAACCAGACTACTCAGTGGAAACAAACACTAGCACAGACAGAATTCTTTAATTAGTATTTGCTATATTTAGGAATCTTGATTGTATAAATAGTGCATTCATGTTTGCTATTTATTGTACTACTAAGTTGGGCCTATAGTTTGAGAAAGTTTAGTTTACATACAGAGTATAGAGTTTAGATACAGATATAGAGTTTAGTTTAGATCCAGAGTATAGAGTTCAGGTGGTAGACGGGCAATGTGACTGTAACCAGAGCCGTCTATAACACAGGGCAAAAGGGGCAGCTGCCCTGGGCCCTATCATTATTGTGGGGCCCAAAGAAGCTGCTTTTTGAGCCTGCGCTGCTTGGGATTGACTGGAGCAGGGCTTGCTGGTGCTGGGATGGGTAGAGGAACATCTGACACTGCTTTCGGTGCCATGCTACAGAGAGTGATGTCTCCTGCCTCAGGGCTGTCAGGCTGCAAAGGTGGAGGGCAGCCCGACTCCTCTGCTCTGCCTGTTACTCTATTCCTGCTCTGGGACTCAGCCTTCTTTCTCCCTTCTGGTTTGCTGCTGTTCCTACTTTGTCCTGTGGGTGGAGAGGCTGGTCGGTCTGCTGAACAATAGAGCTCTGACTGAGCTTTTACAGGCATGTGAGGGCAGGTCTGGAAAGCTCAGTGGTATGGGGGGGGGGGGGGGCAGTAGCAAGGTAAGAACTATTACAAGTTCCTTACTTTACTGACAGTGCTTTGTCTCATTTGCAGGGTAGGAAGAGAGGAGACATGTGTGTTGGTCAGCAGGGCAGGGAAATAGGAGACATGTGTGATGTTCTGCAGGGCAGGGAGAGAGGAGACATGTGTGATGTTCTGCAGAGCAGGGACAGGTGAGACATGTGATGATCTGCAGAGAAAGAGGAGACATATGTGATGATCTGCAGAGCAGGGAGAGTGGAGACATGTGTAATGTTCTGCAGGGCAGGGAGAGAGGAGACATGTGTGATGATCTGCAGGGAAAGAGTAGACATATGTGATGTTCTGCAGGGCAGTGAGAGAGGAGACATGTGTAATGTTCTGCAGGGCAGGGAGAGAGGTGACATATGTGATGATCTGCAGGGAAAGAGGAAACAAGTGTGATGTTCTGCAAGGCAAAGAGATGGGAGACTGGTTTAATATTCTGCAGGGAGAGGGGAGACAAGTGTGATGTTCTGCATGGCAGGGAGAGTGGAGAGAGGTGTGATGTTCTCCAGGGCTGAAGACAGGTGTGGTGTTCTGCTGGTTTGGAGACAGGTGTGATGTTCTGCAGAGCTGGGAGAGGGGAGACACTTGTGATGTTCTGCAGAGAGAAAGGAGACAGGTGTGATGTTCTGCATGGCTAGAGACGGGTGTGATGGTCTGCAGGGCTGAAGACAGGTGTGCTGGTCTGCAGGGCTGAAGACAGGTGTGATGTTCTGCAGAGTTAGTGACCAGTGTATTGCTCTGCGGGGCTGGAGCCATGTGTGATGCTCTGCAGGGCTGGTAACAGGTGTGATGTTCTGCAGTGCTGGGAGAGGGGGGACAGGTGTGATGTTCTGCAGGAAGAGGGGAGAAAGGTGTGATGGTCTGCAGGGCTGAAGACAGGTGTGATGTTATGCAGGGCTGGATACAGGTGTGATGCTCTGCAGGGCTGGAGACAGGTGTGCTGTTTTGAAGCGCTGAAGACAGTGAGCAGGAAATTATATGCTGTAACCTCTGGCAGCCAATCAGTCAGTGGCGGCCACCCACTATATCAGTAATGAATAGATTCATGCATAGCATGAATCTATCCATGGCCACCGCGGCCACCCCCTATTCATGCGTCTGGCCCTCTTCAGGATGCTGGGCGCGTTAATTACAGCAGCAGGGGTGTTTTTTTTAAGCACCTGATTAGAGCCATAGGCTCTAATAGGCTTAACAATAGGGTGGACTCAGAGAGCAGAGCATTGCGCTCGGAGCCCACCCAGGTGTGTTAGAAAAGCAAATGAATATTTGCTCTCCTAACACTGAACCGCCTCTCCGCCAATCAGGAAGTGCGGGTCTGGTACCTGTCACCTGATTGGCTGAAAGGACAGGCAATCCTTTTGGACGCCTAGCAGGAGGAAAGAAGAGATGCACAGCGGAAGCATTGGAGGACACAGGACCCGCTGCCCGTCCCACAGCTCACCTGACCCGCCACCAAGATGGGGTAAGTTCCGGTCAGACAATGAGAGGGCGGGGGGGGTGTATGCTGGTTAAATGCTGCTGGGGGGTCACAGTGGCTGCAATTGATGGGCACAGTGGCTGCATTTGATGATACAGTGGCTGTATTTGATGGGCACAGTGGCTGTAATTGATGGCACAGTTTCATGCATTTGATGGTACAGTGGCTTCATTTGATGGGCACAGTGGCTGCATTTGATGGGCACAGTGGATGCATTTGATGGGCACAGTGGCTGCATTTAATGGCACAGTGGCTTAATTTGATGGGCACAGTGAGACTGCAATTGATGTTTTTTTTTCAGTATTTTTCAGTTTGGTTGCGCCCCCCAAAAAATTTTGAGTACCAGCCGTCACTGCAATTAGTGAGCCGTAATGATAAGCAGTAACCTCTAGCAACCAATGGGTGAGTGGTAATGATGTATAGTAATGTCTAGCAACCAGTGGGCAGTAATAATGTGCAATAACCTCTAGCAACCAATCAGTGAGTGTGGACCAGTTCTTTATTTGCATTAAAGTTTTTTTTAGATAAGTCTATGTGTGTGTTTTAAAAAAAAAAAATAAGTCTATGTGCTATGGGATGTTGGGGGTGAAGAGCGAATTTGCATTAGGGGGGCCCAAAGATAAAGTTTGCCCAAGGTCCAATCAATATTAACCACTTGCTGACCAGGTGCCCCAGTTTTACTGCGGCAGAATGGCACGACTGGGCGAAACAACGTTGCTTTGCCCTGTGGCCACTAGGGGAGCCCGCTGCTCGCCCCCAGAGCTGATGCGAGTTCCCGGTGGACACGATGACCACCGGGCTCCCACGATCGCTCGTGTCACAGGTGTAAACCCACAGATTCTGGGTTCTCTGAGGGGAGAAGAGACTGGTCGTGTGTTCATACAAAGTATGAACAGCGATCTCTCATCTCCCCTAGACAGTCCCATCCCCCCTTCAGTTAGAACACAGAGAGGGAACACAGTTAACCCCTTGATCGCCCCCTAGTGTTAACCCCTTTCCTGCCAGTGACATTTTTACAGTAATCAGTGTATTTTTATAGCACTGATCGCTGTATAGATGCCAATGGTCCCAAAAATGTGTCAAAAGTGTCCGATGTGTCCGCCATAATGTCGCAGTCCCAATAAAAGTCACAGATCGCCGCCATTACTAGTAAAAAAAAAATAATAATAATAAAACTGCTATAAATCTATCCTCTATTTTGTAAACGCTATAACTTGTGCAAACCAATCAATATACGCTTATTGCGATTTTTATTACCAAAAATATGTAGAAGAATACATATAGGCCTAAACTGAGAAAAAATTAGCTTTTTTTTAAAAAAAAATGGAGATATTTATTATAGCAAAAAGTACAACATATTGTTTTTTTTTTCAAAATTGTCGCTCTTTTTTTGTTTATAGCGCAAAAAATAAAAACTGCAGAGATGATCAAATACCACCAAAAGAAAGCTCTATTTGTGGGGAAAAAAGGACATCAATTTTATTTGGGTGCATGACTGCGCACTTGTCAGTTAAAGCGATGCAGTGCCGAATCGCTAAAAATGGCCTGGTCATTCAGCAGCCAAGTCTTCCAGGGCTGAAGCGGTTAAAGACGGCCCTGACTGTAATAATACTTCATTTATTAACAAAGTAAAGCGATTTTTTTTTTTACTGTTAGGCCAGGCCGCTAGTAATCATAAATTTACCTCTACAGAAATATATAATGCGTTATATGTGCACTCTTGTTGATCATGAAATTTTGGCCTGACAGTTTGAGTGAGACCTGCATTGATGTCAACCAAAAGCATGTTGGAGGAGGAGACAAATGCTTTTGCAAGCAATAACATATTGTAATGCCCCGTACACACGGTCGGATTTTCCGATGGACAATGTCCGATCGGAGCCTGTTGTCGGAAATTCCGACCGTGTGTGGGCGCCATCGGACATTTTCCATCGGATTTTCCGACACACAAAGTTGGACAGCAGGAGATAAAATTTTCCGACAACAAAATCCGATCGCGTCAATTCCGACCGTGTGTGGCCTGTTCCGACGCACAAAGTGCCACGCATGCTCAGAAGAAATTCCGACACGGGACAGCTCGTTCTGGTAAACTTAGCGTTCGCAATGGATACAGCACTTTCGTCACGCTGCAATGTTAAAAATGGTTTAATACAGCGCACTCTCTTCTTCTTTAGAATGTGACAAGAATTAAGTCGTTTTGCTGCTCATATTCACACACACTTCTCACAAAGTTTGATTTGTGTTTTTTTAGTGGGATTCCCTCAATATATTGTTATTAGTTGTCACATCTGACAGTTTTATATTTTTTTTAATTTTTTTTTTGGTTTTTAAGCCTTTTTTTTTCTTTAATGTTTGGATTTTTTCCAAGGCTGATCTTTGTTCAATGTTATTTTTATTTTTACTCCAGAATATTTTTGTGTGTGTTTTGTGTGGCAAGTTACCCCCAACACCATTGATATCTTTTATTATTTAATCTCCAGGAGATTTTTTGTTGTTGGTGTCCCTTGTTCATTTCACATTGTATATTAGAAATGTCCCTGAATCCTCACAAACAAACCATCATTTTTGAAGTAAAACACATAGGAGAGTATAATTCAAAACAAAAATCCTTTATTAAGGGCTCAGAACCAAACAAAGAGGAAGGCAACACTGGATCAACAGCAGAAATTAGTGAAGCCTGTGACCCCCACGGCAGACATCAATTCTTAAACCTCAAAATTGGTGGCCTGAGGAGTCCATATATAAGGGAAGGCTGTCTGGTCCGGGATTCACAGAGACTTGGATAGCAGCAGATGACATCAGTGTCCCCAGGGTGTGGTACCACAAGAGGCTGCATCTTTTGGCCGACCAGACTGGATCCAGGGCAATCACTCTCTGGTCTTCCTTTCACACTTCCTTCCCGGCTGTGGCTGTGCAGTAGGAGATGTGGCAGGAGGAGGAGTAGGACCTGGAGGAGGACTGGGAGGACCTGGAGGAGGACTGGGAGGACCTGGAGGAGAGGGAGGAGGAGGAGGAGGACCATCCCAAAGCTGTGTGTGAGGTGTAAGTTGGCCCCTCACACCTTTCTCCAGAGCCTCTGATATGAGGGCCTGACACATGGCTTGTTGGCCCTCCTCCATCCTCTGCATTTTATAGGCAATGAATGCCGCAAGGTTCTCCTGCATGGTGTGGGGTGCTCCCAGGACCTCTGTAGCCCTTCAAAAAAATCTGATAGCCGCCTCCTCTAGGCTACTCCTCCTGCTGCCACTTTCTGTTTTCAGGGTGGGTGGAGGGACCTGCAGATCAGCCACCTCCTGGCTGAGACTTCCCTGTGTATGAAAAAGGGACATGGTTTTAGTTTTTGCATCATCAATCACAATCATAAATTAGTACTCCCAACTAACATCTAGTTAACATCATTGATTGGACAAGCAGAAATATTTAGAGGAATGCTATACCTGGCTCAATCTGGGCTCCTCCACATATGGCCTGGAAGGCCCAGGTTGGGCATCAGAAGCCTCAGCCGGGGGGGAAGGAAGCGTGGAAGGAAGACTTGAGAGGGATGGCCTGGGTTCATTCTGGCCTGCCAGAAAGTGCAGCCTGTCGTAGTACAACATCCTGGGGACATAGATGTCATCTGCTGCTCCGGATCTCTGTGAATCCAGGACCTTCTTGCGCTCCCTCAGATATGTGCTCCTCAGGCAACCAATTAAGATCTTTAAATAAGTGATGTCTGCCGTGGGGATCACCTGCTTCACAATTTCACACAATTGCTCCAGTGCTGCCTTCCTCTTTGCTTGGTTTTTGAAATGGGGGTGGGTAATCTCCCACAGACAGGGCAGCTCCCTTAGCATATCAATGAATAGTGACATGAAGTCAGTATCTCTCATTAAAATATCCATGTTCACTGCAAGACACAGCACAAGACAAAGCCTAATGTCAGACCAAACTCTCCTAATCTTGTTACAATATAGGCTTCAATCTAGAAGCAGTATAGGCCCAAGTTTGTCTCTTACCTTCGTTCTTACGATCGGCGCGTCCAATGCTCCTTCCTCCGCTCACAGATCGTACGTAATACGCACGCGTGTTACGCTTTATACACATTGCGCATGTGTGTAACTCCGCCCGCCCCTGACGTTCTTTCTATTCTATTCCCCGCCCCTTTTCGTTCGGCGCAGTGGGGGAAGAGCATGATGGCGGAGTCACACCAGGTGCGTGCTAATTGTAGCAACGAGGAGGAGGAAGAAAGCCCGGATCCAGGCACGTCCCGATCCAGAAGGAGATGTTTTAAGGCCACAAATATGTCGTTTGGGGAGATGTTGGAGATGGTCGACATCATGAGGAAGTCCGACTATGATGGAAAATATGGGCCTTACCCCAACCCGAACATCCGAAAGGCCAAGATCATGGCGAAAGTGGTCAGGAGTCTCGAGCGGAATTTCGGGGTCAGAAGATCAAAAGATCAGCTCAGGAAGCGGTGGTCGGACCTGAAGTTGAGAGAGCCGGAGCAGTACCGAAAGATCCGGAGAGTGCTGCAAAAAAGTAAGTAGTTGTGCTGTGTTTCTATTCTTTCTGGCTTTATTCCGTTCGTTCTGCTCCATATGCTTTTATTAATTGTAACGTTTAAAAAGGTCAAATTTACTGTTCATGGGCCCATTATTCGTTCGTATCAAACATTTTTCGTTCGGCCTCTAGAACACCATTGTTTAGGCCATATGCATTTTCCCACATTTTTTTGGGGCCTACTTGGATGCCAAATATTTGTTTGTGTAGATGGGTTTGTTACTAGAATGAAATGCAAACTAGATTGTGTGTAAGGAGAGGACACTGAGCAGCTGTTTTCACATCTGGACACTGGAGCACTAGTGTGGGACACAAGAACACCATTTTTATTAGGGGGGGCACACAGGTGCTCCAATGTATACTATAGGGGGGGTTACATGTGTGAAGCTTGTACCAAACAGGTAAAGTATTGCAGCTTAACAAAGGACAATAAAAAATATACATCTTTGAACTCGGCTAAAATACCCCACTTCCAAGCAATGTTTCCTATTTCTATAGTTCTGCCATCAAATATCTGTGTGCTAAGTATACCATTTTTGTTTTACATAGGGGAGAAAAGACTCGGACACTCCTCATCCCAGGAGAACACAGACCCCCCCCCTCTGGAAGAAGGGGAATTACCCCAAACCCAAGATGCTGAGCAGGAGGAAGAAGAAGATGTGGTGGAGATTGGCACCACAAGAGGTGAGTGTCTGCGACCACAGGCTCAGGTAAAAGAGATGGCTGGTGGTATATTTTCTAGACCTTTTTTTTTGTTCTTTATCTCTTTTTAGGTGATCGTGATGTGAGGGAGAGAGAACGCTTTACTTCTGAAAGTGCCCAGATACTGATAGGGGAGATCATGGGATGTAATCTCCAATTGCAAAACATCCAGCAACAAATACGTGATGTTATTACAAAAAATAATAACATCATTGATGTTTTGGGGCGAATTTAAACCCCACAAAATGACCGGTTTTATGTAATTGCAATTTTTACAATGTTTTGAAAAGCCAAATTTGGAAGATGCACACAGTGTGCCAACATGTGCTATCTGCCATCACGGGAGATCAATGGACGCGTTTGGGGGGTGCAACCCCTTCCTCAATTATAAAGTAGCGTTGAGGAAGGGCTTGCTCCCCCAAAACACGTCCCTTGATCCCCCCTGATGGCAGATAGCACATGTTGACATTCGTAAATTGGTGTGCATCTTCCAAATTTGGCTTTTCCAGGGGTGAGTTCCCCCCATCTGAACGCTATATCAAACCCAGTTCCTAAATACTGATGTCTGATATAGCCTTCAGGTTTTACCTAATGTGAACTTTGTAAGTTCTATTTTTTTGGCTTTCTTGTTGGTTTTACACAGGCCTGTTTTATCTGAAATGGATATTTTGATTTTTCATAATGCTACTGCAAACATTTTAGACAACAAACATGTTGGTTTGTTTTAAAAACCTTTGGTAAATGCACATGTGATTGTGCAGGTATAAAAAAGTGTCTTACTCAAGAATGTGTGGATTATTGTCTCAACACTACAACACTTTTGGGGTGATGTAATTGTTGTTTTATGCACAAATGGGGGTTATTTCCTAAGGGCAAATACACTTTGCACTACAAATGCAGGTTCAGTGCAGTTGCAAGTGCACTTGTAGTGAAATGTGTTTTTGCATTTAGGAAGTACCAGCCAACAGTGCTTTGTATAAGGTTACACAATCACGACATTTTCTGCACTCAACACATTTCTGTCAGGGTCAGCTAAAACAAACACAAGCAGTAAATGTCCACCAAGAATTGCTTTTGGTTGTTTTTTATTTGAAAAAGGTGTCACAGATTGTCTGGCATATTGATAGCCCCCCTACCCGCAAAGAACTCCAGGTATCGTAACCGGACATCACGGGCATTCAGGGAGGGCAAGCCAGGACGGCCGCTTTCAAGTGCCGTCATTGTGGAAGTATTTGGGATTCCGGCCTCAGGCCCAACTGAGCCAGCATAGTTGGCTGAATGCTTTCTTAAAAAATTATGGAGAACACAGCACGCCAGTATAATATGGTTCAGTTTATACTCCGCCATATGGATGGGTGTCAGAAATAGTCGGAACCGGCTGGCCAGGATTCCAAATGTGTTCTCCACCACTCTTCGGGCTCTGGCCAGCCGGTAATTAAAAACCCTCTGTTCCGGGGTGAGGGTCCTCATCGGGAATGGCCGCATCAGGTGGTCCCCCAGCGCAAATGCTTCATCAGCAACGAACACAAATGGGAGACCTTCAACATTGTCCTCTGGAGGTGGCAAGTCCAAACTGCCATTCTGGAGACGCCTGTAGAACTCCATCTGGGCGATGACTCCACCATCAGACATCCGGCCATTCTTCCCCACGTCCACATACAAGAACTCGTAATTAGCCGACACCACCGCCAACATCACTATACTATTAAACCCCTTGTAGTTATAATAGTACGACCCCGAGTTGGGTGGTGGGACGATGTGGACGTGTTTCCCATCAATTGCCCCTCCGCAGTTAGGAAAGTCCCACCGCTGGGCAAAGTGGGAGGCCACAGTCTGCCATTCCTGTGGCGTGGAAGGAAACTGTTGAGGAAAAAACAATAAACATTACTATTTTTTCACAGAAACCTGGCAAGCAGATTAGACACAAACATTATGGGTCAACCTCCAGATTGCATTTATTAAGGGGAATTTAACAACAACAAAGTATAAGGTACACCTATCATATTCCCCCTCCCCCCTCTCATGGGCCATTTCTAACATTATAGGGGGGGGGACTCTTGGACAGGTAACCCTCTTCACTTCATTGAGAGATGAATGCCTAAATACAGGGTATTACTTGGAACAGCCCCTCCTTAGTTACACTATTGGCAGCCCACTGGACAGGTAAGAAGTGTCATAATACAAAGATATAAATACACACTGTACACATTTGAGCACATTTGGACATTCTGCTATTACCTATCAAGATCATGATAGGATACAAGAACTTTAAACAGTACCATTGGAAAGTATACAGGCAGGCCCTTGCACTACATGCTTTGGGGAATTCATCCATAAATCTGAGCACTAAAGAGGTGGGTATAGTGTGTATGGGTTTGGCAAAGTCAGCAGATAGATGATTGAGGATAGAGAATTGGGATCAGCTGACTTAGCAGTTGGGGGGAGGGAGGGTTACCAAAAATTTGGGGACACCACAAAAAAAAGCCTCTGGCCCTCTGCTTGAATTTAAATCCAAAATAACATTTCCAAACATTTTAGGGGGTGTTTGGGGTAAAGCACTACTATGGAGCTGATAAAATACATTGTTAAGTGACTACATGAGGTGAATATAGGGCAGGGGACACCATGCTGGAGAGGTTATTGAAGGGCAAATATGTATGAAGGACATAAAATAATAATTACATAAAAATCCAGCATGCATGAGAACAAAGGGGACATTCACAGCATAATACAATCATGGTAATTAGGGAATGAGGAAAGAAATACAATACATTATCAAACATTCAATACAATAAAATGTGATATAAAAGGATAAAAATCTTACCTTCATATACTCCTTCTGCAGGACCTGGATGATGGCAGAACAGGTCTCTGGGATAATGATCCCCAGAGCCTGGGGGGAGATGCCTGTCGAGAACTTGAGGTCCTGCAGGCTTCTCCCTGTGGCCAAATACCGCAAGGTAGCGACCAACCTCTGCTCCGGAGTGATGGCTTGCCTAATGCAGGTATCCTGCCTGCTGATATAGGGGGTCAGCGAAGCCAACAAACGGTGAAACACGGGGTCCGTCATCCTGAGAAAGTTCCTGAAATCATCAGGATTATTCTCACGGATCTCACGGAGCAAAGGCATATGACAGAACTGGTCACGCTGAAGCAACCAATTCTTGGTCCATGAACTCCTCCCCACCCTGTTCATGGACTGGACTTGTGTCAAGGTCAGGACCCCAACACCAAGCCCCCGCACAGCACGAACTCTAAGAGGAGTACGCATACGAAACATGGCTATAAAACGGTCGGCTGCTCAGAACGAAGTAACAGAACGCACTGAAGAACAGCAAGGCCTGTGAAGAGCGACCTGAAAACCAGTAATGAACAAACAAGAATACAGTGACTAAAGTCACGCGGAACTTGCTTGCACGCACTGAAGAGCAGATACAAACCCACAAGCACAAACTGAACGGCAGAAAACGATCTTAAAGCCACGAGTCTGAAAAAGCGCGAATCGTCTCTCACCAAACTTTTACTAACACGAGATTAGCAAAAGGAGCCCAAAGGGTGCTGCGCTTGGTTCTGAACCGGCCTTTTCTAGTCTCGTCGTACGTGCTTGACGTCACCGCGTTCTTGGCGATCGGAAATTCCGACAACTTTGTGCGACCGTGTGTAGGCAAAACAAGTTTGAGCCAACATCCGTCGGAAAAAATCCGAGGATTTTGTTGTCGGAATGTCCGATCAATGTCCGACCGTGTGTACGGGGCATAAGACTTCAACACTTATCAGCAGCTGAACTGTCTGTGCAAAAAAGCCAAAGCTACATCTCAATGAAGGTAAAATACCTGCACAGCTATGACTTTTGAACTGCAATAGTCCTGAGGATAAAATGAATTGTACAGCATTAAAATTGCTGCGCTGCAGCTGCCATCTGATGCTAAGATGTCTAAGACTCTACTATCCATAACCAGATATGGAGGACTTTGATAAGCTTTTTTGCTTCTGAACTTTTGAAAAGGAAAGTTTGGTGTACATATCTTGTTAGTCCAACATTAGTTTTTATTTTTTTTGAATGTTGGGTTTTTGTTAAATTTTTCAGCCCTAACATAGTTGAATGAGATTTTCTGTACAGGTTAATCAGACAGGGAAAGTAGGTAGACAGACCTTTACATTGATAAAAAAAGACCTTTAGATAGATAAAACAAGTGTTCCCCTATTTCTCATGTGAGATTTAACCAAGGGATGGAAGAATAGAAAACATTTTATACATAAATTTACATATGATCCAAAAAATACCCAAGGGATGGGCTATATGGGAGATGGACAATAATAAATTAGTGATGAGTGTTCCACATAATTCCTGATAATATTGAAAACGTGAAGGATGAGATCAGTGAGGGCAGAAATATTTATATTAGACTACATGCGAAAAGAATGCCATGAGCATAACATCTTGTTCAGAGGCGTAGCTTAAAGCTTGTGGGCCCCAGTGCAAAAGTTGACCTGGGGCCCCCCACTATCACCCACCACTTCCACTGTACGCCAATATACTCCCATTGCTGGCCAGGATATGTCAAGCTACTAAAGAGCAGGGGTAGGCAACCTTTGAGAGATGGAGATCTACCTGAACAACATGAAAGATCAAAAATCATGGTTGCAAGGGTCAACTAAATAGTAAGGAAAACTTAGAAAAATATAGTAAAACAAATGTCACTGTACAAATATAAACTTTAAAACTTTAACTGTAAAAGTGGGCAGTGTCCGTGAGGCAGTGGAGAGATACAGAAGGAGGGAGGGGGGAGAGGGAGGAGAGAGAAATAAGAGGGAGAGAGAGAGATGGGGAAGATTGGAAAGTAGGAGGGAGATGGAGGAAGAGGAGAGAGAGTGTGGGGGGGGAGTGAGAGAGAGAGAGAGGAAGGTATGAGTAAGTAGAGCAGTGGATTTTGACCTGTCATATTGCTTTTGGCACCACTCACAGTAGAAGTGCAAGAACAAGGGTTCTTAACAACGTTTCTTTTTTTTTTTCTTTTTTTTTTTGCTACATCAGTGTTTACATTGAGAGGATTTAAATCACCATTTAAGCTCATTTTTTCCCATTTCATTTTCGTCACATCATAGTAGCGGAGACATATCTTGTTTATTCAGTTTTATCCATTTTAGAAAAACTTTGGTTATTCTTTACAAAAGTGAAAGTAAAGTAAAAACGTTTCTGCGCTTTTAAAAAACTCTTTTTAAAAAGAAAAAGTGTGGAAACTTTCTGAAGACCCCTTGTATATGCCTGTGTCTCAGAGCATGGGTGCATTTTTGTCCTGATATCTATCCTGAAGGCTTGCAAATGTAAAGAAGAAAGGATTCCCATTACTTCTGACCAGCACAGATGAATAAACAATAAAGAGCGGCCTTAGCCTAAATGTTTCCACCACACACGCTAATGCATTTCACCCTGCCTACCAGGGATTATGCAGGCTATACATGGGTCGAGTTCCGTATGAACTTTCTTTCGAAAATCAGAAATCTTGTGCGTTTTGTAATCCGATGATGCCACCATTCATTTAGAAATTCGACCAACCAAGCCTACAATTTCACTTCATGTTGCTACAGAAAAGAAATTTTGTGGCTGGAGATATTCTTTTCTTTCCAGGTCACAGCTCATGCTCATTCCTTTTTTGATTTTATTTCTGGCACGATTCTCCCAGCATTGATTAGAAATTTGTTCATTTTTCAAAACATTTCCAACATGATCAATTACTCAAATTCGATGGCCGCACAAAAACTGCCCATTGCTGTGGCCCACTAATGGTGCAAAATTCAAATGAAAATTCTTAATTGTGATTTTTGAAAGAAAATTATTTCAGAATTCAACCCATGTATGGCTAGCATTAGTCATAGGGGCAGTGGACTTTGTCAGTAGGGCAGAGGATGGGGTCAGTAGAGCAGTAGATAGTGTCAGTAGTTTTATTTATTTATTTTTTTAAATCTCATTTTGTTATCTATAATTCCTTACAAATTTTTAGGAGTCCTGTCTAAATAGACCCTGATGATTCACTTTTGGGACAGAGAAATGAGATTGAGGACACAGCCCTCAGTCTCCATCTCTGCAACCTTAGCTGCACAGAATGAATAACCACATGAATAACTCTGTAGAGAGCTTCCCGTTCATTCACAAACCGAAGCACACAGGGGGCCTGGGCAGCATAAATACGAATAACTAAGGATGGGCAAAAAGTGTATATAGTTATTCCTGCGCTATCATATGTGTGACAGCGGAGCTCATGGAAAAGCTGCCTGCACCGGATAGGGTACAACCAGACCCTACTTACCAGTAAATGCAATGTTAAGGTGGTGCTGCGCTAATCCAGCAATATACAGAGATTATATTAAAGTGACAGTGCTAATCAGGTACGGCGCTAAAACATACAGACTCAAAGGTAAATAGCGACTAGTACCGATGGCAAGAACAAAATTATAAATAGTATGTGGCCAATCATAAAAAACAATTGCAAGATAAATTGAAAGTGCAGAGTGCAATCACAATAAACAAGATTGACATCGGTGAATATCTTCAGTTAGAAAATTAAAATATGAAATAGCAAAGAGTGCAAAAATGCTGCAGGAAGGCACCTTCCTGTATACAGTGCAAAATATACAGTGTAGACAGTATAATGCTGTATGTGGCATGCACACAGCGGGCATAAAGTAAAAACCAAGTGGCTAGTGCAATAACAAATCCATGTAACTAATAATTCATAATGTCCAAATAAAATAGTCAGTGAACATAAACATATGAAAGTCCTCCTTCACAAAGTGAATCGGCTTCCCGGCATGCACATATTGCAGTGAAGTGCTTGAATGGATATAGAATAGTGTTCCTCTTCGTGTCAAAAACACACACTAGTAAGTAATGGCCCCTTACCTTCAGGTAATGGGGTAACAGCATACGACCAGTGTTGGGAGTAGTAACCTTTTCTTCTATGCTCGGGATCCTAATGCAGGAACTTAATCCCTCAGGGGATACAGGGGGTACGAAAATAGAAAGAAAGGGAACTCCCAGATAGTGTAAAATTGTCACGCTAAAATTTGATTTTAGTAACACAATCGCAGGTACTCACATAACAACAGTGAAAGAAATGGCTTATCTCCGACGAGCGACGAGCTTGTAAGCCTCAATCAGCATAAAGTGCCTGTCCTGTCCCTACGCGTGACGTCACACACCACGTGACTTCATCAGGGGATACATGGAGGCACAATAGATGTCTGTATATAGCTATCTCATAGGTAATAATGGGCGGCCATTTTCTTGTAGTCCCCTGGAAGATAACATAGCGGCCATCTTCCCGGCGATAAATGGGCGCGGCCATTGTAAAGGTTATCAACTGTATAGCCGCGCGGCCGTCAATAGGGCTGTGGGCGGTACATCGCAACGTCAGCTGCATACTAGCAGCCAATGGGCAAACCAAGCCGTTACGATTACACCAGCTGTCAGCAGGGGAGGAAAAAAAGAAAAATATAAAAACAATGCCATTCTCTGCTGTATTCCAAGTTTTCTCAGGGTAATTAAAAACACCTTCTTAGAAAAAATACCAAAAACTAAATAAAAGGTATGAAATTAAGATATATATTAGAACAAAAATAAAAACAAAAAAAACGATCAGAAGGGATGAGCCTTAATGTTGACATGAGCAGACATAACATGTACAGAGGTGAGAGAACCCCCCTCTGTGCATAGCAAGCTGTCATACAATGATAACAATAAACAGACAATAAATCATAGCACCAGCTCGACAATAAATATAGAATAAAATAAAGAAAAATAATAAACACAGTGATCTCAAGGGGAACAATGGGGAAAAGGGACGGTAGGCAAATAAATAATCAAAACAAGCAGATATGTAAACCAACATAAAAGCCATATCAAATCTATTAAAATATGTAGGGACTATTGGGAGCATATTACAAATGAAGATTATAATACGGGTAGATCAAGATGCTGATAAAAAACACTAGGCAAAAATTATGTGATGACTTAATAAAAATAATCTGAACCATACTAAGTTATTAAAAATATCATAAATCACTAAGAAAACAATTGAGGTCGAATTCAATATTCAGGCCCCTGGGCGAGAATGTATCTAAAGTAAAAATCCATTTGGATTCCAACTGGCTCAGGGTCCTAACCTTGTGTCCCCCCCGCCAGTGTCTAATGTATGGTTCGATACCCCAGAACTACAAGTGGGTAGGGTCCCTGTTGTGACATAACAAAAAGTGTTTAGATACACTATGTTTATTGTATCCATTTATAATATTTTGAACGTGCTCTTTGATTCGCACTTTGAGGGGTCTTTTAGTGCGGTCAATATATCGAAGGCCGCAGCTGCACTCCAGGGCATATACTGCCCTTTCAGTGTTGCAGCAGATAAAATTTTTTACCTCATAGGTGTCTCCCGTACTTGTAGATGAGAAGTGAAATACCTTTTCATTTGGACGTTTAGTTCTTAGACATGCGAAGCATCTCTTACATGGGTAAAAACCTTTTCCAGTGAAAAAGGTAAAAGTCTTCTTAGGTGGATCAATGACATTTTTCACCACTTTATCCCGGATCGTTGGTGCCCTTTTGTATATAAACCTAGAGTTTACAGATAGGGTGTCGTGTAGCTGTTTATCTGCCAACAAAATATACCAATGACGTCTGATAATCCTTTCTATTTTCTTGTGTTGTACACTAAAATCCAGGCTTAACGGTACTCCTTCCATTGGACGTTTCTGTATCGCCTTAAACTGTTTGGCCCGAGCATTCGCCGAACACCCAAATTTGCAGCGTGTTTTCCGGGTGTTCGCCCAGGCGAACAGTGCATTCTGCGCCCTGATTTGGCAAAGCTTTGCCGAATAAGTTAATAGGAAGATTGGTGGAGCAAAACACAGGGCAATCTTAGAAGAAATTCTGTTAGAGTCTGCAAAAGACTTGAGATTGAGGGGAGGTTCACCTTCCAGCAGGACAATGACCTAAACATACAGTCAGAGCTACAATCGAATGGTTTAGATTAAAGCATATTCATATATTAGAATGGCCTATTCAAAGTCCAGACCTAAATACAATTGAGAATCTGTGGCGAGACTTAAAAATTGATCTCCATCCAATCTGACAGAGCTTGAGCTATTTCGCAAAGAAGAATGGGCAAAAATGTCACTCTCTAGATGTGCAAAGCTGGTAGAGACATAGCCAAAAAGACTTGCAGCTGTACTTGCAGCGAAAGGTGGTTCTACAAAGTATTGACTCAGGGAGGCTGAATACAAAATGCATGCCATACATTTTAGATATTTATTTGTAAATAATTTTGAAAACAATTTATCATTTTCCTTCCACTTCACAATTATGTGCCACTTTGTGCTTGTCTATTACATAAAATCCCACTAAAATACATTTACATTTTTAGCTGTAACATGACAAAATGTGGAAAATTTCAAAGGGTATGAATACTTTTTCAAGGCACTGTATATGGGTTGGAGAAAAAGACTGGTTGAGCTCACCCAGGACTTTGAGCAACAAAGTGCCTGGGGAAAAGTACTTTTGCCTCCATGAATTTTGAATGAAATCACAGGCTCCCCTGGACTTGAAGGATGTTGTATTTATCTATTTTTGTCATCTGTAATATGACTTTAACCATTTCAATAACAGACACTATCACCCCCTTCCTGCCCAGGCAGATTTTCACGCTTTGAATGCCAATTACTCACTCATGCAACACTACCCAAATTGAATTGTTATCATTTTTTTAGACAGATAGAGCTTTCTTTTGGTGGTATTTATATCACCACTGTTTTTTTGTTTTTTTTGCTATATAAACAAAAGATTCCAACAATTTTGAAAAAAAACATGTTTTTCTTAGCTTCTGTTAAAACATTTTGAAAATAAATATTCTTTCTTCATTCATTTAGGTCAATATGTATTGTGCTACATTTCTTTGGTAAAAATAACCCAAATCTTTTTTTATTACTTAGTCTGTGTGAAATTTAAAGAGTCTCTAATCTATGGTATATATATTTGAAAACTGATCAATCCCGTTTTACTGAAGGCCTATCTCATTTCTTGAGACCCTAAAATGACAGTACAAATACAAGTACAAAAATTTTGGGAAAATAGACACGCCAATATATTTACTAAAAGCCATGAAAAGTTTTTGAAGTTGTAATTTTTTTTTGTCACTATTTTTTGTAAAATTAGGAAATTAAATAAAATGTGTTTATTTCACAATTTTTTCTTTTAAAAAAATGTAATATATATATATATATAATTATATATAAATAAATATATATAGTTGTGCTCATAAGTTTACATACCCTGGCAGAATTTATGATTTCTTTCTCGAACATCACGGGACACAGAGCCACAGTAATAACTGATGGGTTATGTAGGTACCTTTAGGTATTGGACACTGGTCACACCCTAAGCAGGAAGTTCAACCCCCTATATAATCCCTCCCCTTCCAGAGATACCTCAGTTTTTACACCAGTGTCTTAGGTGTTGGACGTGTAAAGATGTCCTGTGCTGAAGCTCCAAAGGGAATATCCTGATATCCTATACTGGGGCAAGCCAGGCGAACTGGATCCATTCAAAGTGTCCTTTCATGGCCGAATTGGATGGTACCCGGGCCTCGTGTCCAAAGAAATAAGGTTTTACCTGTAACGCTTCTCTTTTAGAGAGCTGGACCCCGCAGATCAGAAAATGGCTTTAAATCTCCTAATTTCTGGCTGGGTGCTTTACAGGGCCAGAACTGCAGGATCCCCCTATTTGTAGGGGGCCCCAGTCTCTGACGTTTTTTTTAAACGGAGCCCACCGTGAGAGGTGAAGATTGGGTCTGTGTATACAGCACCCTGCGGCTGGATGGGTTTCCTTTTCGTGGTGCATGGTTGTTTGGAGAAGACTTGGATAACTATATCAAGAGAATCTCTTGTGGGAAAAGCACTCTCTTACCCGTTAAAAAGAAGAGTAAGCGCTCCTCTTTCAAACTGACTCCTTCCCCAGTGCCAGGGGCTTCAGCCTCCAGGCAGCCACGACAGCCTCCTCTGTCTGGGGCAAGAAACAAAAGACAAAAGAGCTCCTGGGGGAAGAAGTTATCTAGACAAGACACTAAGGCCTCTTCATGAAGGGGCGCCCCCCGCTCGCTCGAGTGGGGGGAAGACTGCTACAGTTCTCAAAGCTCTGGAAGGAGGACTTCCAGGACAGATGGGTAATCTCCACGGTAACCTTAGGGTACAAGCTGGAGTTCCAAGAATTTCCCTCTCCTCGTTTCCTCAGATCAAGTGTTCCCAGAGACCCAGAGAAGAAACAGTCACTTCTTCTAGCGTTAGAGCGACTTTTGTCGCAAGAGGTCATTGTGGTGGTTCCCACAAAGGATCAAGGATTGGGCTTCTATTCCAACCTTTTTACGGTCCAAAGACCAAATGGGTTTGTCAGACCCATTCTGGATTTAAGGGATCTGAATTGATTCCTAAGGATTCAGTCCTTCCACATGGAATCAATTCGGACAGTAGTCTCCATCCTCCAGGGAGGAGAATTTTTGGCATCGATAGACATCAGAGATGCATATCTACATATGCCCATATGTCCTGCTCATCAGAAGTTTCTACGCTTCGAGATAGGAGGGCCCCATTTCCAGTTTGTGGCTCTGCCCTTCGGGAAAGCCACTGCACCTCGAGTGTTGACAAAGATCTTGGCTCCTCCTCTGGCCAGATTAAGGGCTCAGGGTATAACTGTTATAGCATACCTAGACGACCTGTCTTGATAGACCGGTCGGTGGCCTCCTTGAATGGGAACTTGAGGACCACGGTCAAGTATCTGGAACACCTAGGTTGGATCCTCAACCTAGAAAAGTCTTTCCTAAAACTAGTAAGAAGACTGGAGTATTTGGGTCTGATCATATATACAAGCCAGGAGAAAGTATTTCTTCCTCAGGCAAAGATCACTGCTTTAAGGGAGCTGATTCTGACAGTCAGGACCAAGAAGGGTCCTTCTGTCCGCCTTTGTATGAGGCTGCTGGGGAAGATGGTGTCTTCATTCGAAGCAGTTCCCTATGCTCAGTTCCTCTCAAGACTACTGCAACACAGTATTCTGTCGGCCTGGAACAAGAAGGTTCAGGCATTAGCCTTCCGATGCACCTATCGCATGCGGTGCGTCAGAGCCTCAATTGGTGGTTCATACCCGAAAACCTGCAGAAGGGGAAATCCTTTCTACTGGTTACCTGGACGGTGGTAAGAACAGATGCCAGTCTGTCAGGTTGGGGAACAGTTCTGGAACAGTCTGCGATCCAGGGGCTATGGTCCAAGACCGAGAGGACCTTACCCATCAACATTCTGGAGATCCAGGCGGTATACCTATCCCTAAAAGCCTGGACTATCAGGCTACAGGGTTGCCCGGTCAGGATCCAGTCCGAAAATGCCACAGCAGTGGCTTATGTCAATCATCAGGGAGGCACCCGGAGCCGAGCTGATCAAGAGGAGGTGAACCAGATCTTTGTCTGGGCAGAGTTGCATGTGCCATGCATATCGGCAGTTTTCATTCCAGGGATAGAGAACTGGCAGGTGGACTATCTAAGTCGCCAGCAGTTACTCCCAGGGGAATGGTCTCTGCACCCCGACGTCTTTTGGGCCATATGCCAAAGATGGGGGGTCCCAGATGTAAATCCCTTTGCATCCCGATTCAACAAAAAGATAGACAGATTTGTGGCAAGGACGAGGGATCCTCTTGCATGCGGGACGGAAGTGTTGGTGATTCCGTGGCAACGGTTCTCACTGATTTATGCATTCCCGCCTATTCTGCTACTGCCACGACTCCTTCGCAGGATCAGGCAGGAAAGGAAGTCAGTACTTCTGGTGGCCCCCGCTTGGCCCAGAAGGACTTGGTATGCAGAAATAGTAAGGATGATGGTGGGTTCCCCGTGGACCCTACCGGTACGCCCAGACCTGTTATCTCAAGGTCCAGTGTTCCATCCTGCCTTACAAACGCTAAATTTGTTGGTTTGGCTATTGAGACCCACGTTCAACGGTTCTCACTGATTTATGCATTCCCGCCTATTCTGCTACTGCCACGACTCCTTCGCAGGATCAGGCAGGAAAGGAAGTCAGTACTTCTGGTGGCCCCCGCTTGGCCCAGAAGGACTTGGTATGCAGAAATAGTAAGGATGATGGTGGGTTCCCCGTGGACCCTACCGGTACGCCCAGACCTGTTATCTCAAGGTCCAGTGTTCCATCCTGCCTTACAAACGCTAAATTTGTTGGTTTGGCTATTGAGACCCACGTTCTGAAGAGTCGTGGGCTTTCAGGTCCTGTCATATCTACCTTGATCAATGCAAGGAAGCCAGCTTCCAGAATGATTTATCATAGAGTCTGGAAAGCTTATGTATCCTGGTGTGAATCCAGGGGTTGGCATCCCAGAAAATATGTCATAGGTAGAATTCTACAATTAGGATTAGAGATTAAGCTGGCCTTGAGTACCATCAAGGGCCAGGTCTCGGCCTTATCAGTATTGTTTCAACGGCCACTTGCTTCGCATTCTTTGGTCCGAAACTTTATGCAGGGGGTGATGCGTCTTAATCCTCCGGTTAAGGCGCCCCTAAACCCCTGGGACTTGAACTTGGTTCTGTCGGTGTTACAGAAACAGCCTCTTGAACCAATACGTCAGATTTCTTTGGTCTTGCTGTCGAGAAAACTAATTTTTCTGGTAGCCATCTCTTCTGCTAGAAGAGTATCAGAATTAGCAGCTCTTTCCTGTAAAGAGCCTTACTTGATTATACACAAGGATAGAGTGGTATTGCGCCCTCATCCTAGTTTTTTACCGAAGGTGGTTTCTGATTTTCATCTAAACCAAGAGATTGTTCTGCCTTCCTTTTTTCCAGATCCCTGTTCTTCGGAAGAAAGGTCGCTACATTCTTTGGACGTAGTAAGAGCAGTCAAGACCTATCTGGAAGCAACTGCTCAAATTCGCAAAATGGATGTTTTGTTCGTGCTGCCAGAGGGTCCCAATAGAGGACAGGCAGCGTCAAAAGCTACCATTTCTAAATGGATTCGACAATTGATTATTCAAGCTTACGGTTTGAAACAGAAGATTCCTCCGTTTCAGATCAGGGCACATTCCACAAGGGCTATTAGTGCTTCTTAGGCAGTGCAACACCGGGCCTCTATGGCTCAGATCTGCAAGGCCGCAACCTTGTCTTCAGTTCATACATTCACCAGATTTTATCAGGTGGATGTGAGAAGGCATGAGGATATCGCCTTTGGGCGTAGTGTGCTGCAGACAGCGGTACAGGGTCCTCAGGTCTGATTGCACCCTACTTGGTTGTGATTTCCCCCCCAGTTGGCATTGCTTTGGGACATCCCATCAGTTATTACTGTGGCTCTGTGTCCCGTGATGTTCGAGAAAGAAAATAGGATTTTTACCTGTAAAATCCTTTTCTTTCGATGGACATCACGGGACACAGAGGTCCCGCCCCTCTTCTAATACACTTATATTGCTTTGCTACAAAACTGAGGTATCCCTGGACGGGGAGGGATTATATAGGGGGTTGAACTTCCTGCTTAGGGTGTTACCAGTGTCCAATACCTAAAGGTACCTATATAACCCATCAGTTATTACTGTGGCTCTGTGTCCCGTGATGTCCATCGAAAGAAAAGCATTTTACAGGTAAGCTGTTATAAAAAATCCTATTTTCTTTGCCATTTTTCATAGAATATGAATGATAACACAAAAACTTTTCTTTCTCATGGTTAGTGTTTGGCTGAAGCCATTTATTATCAATCAACTGTGTTTACTCTTTTAAAATCATAATGGCAACAGAAACTACCCAAATGACCCTGATCAAAAGTTTACATACCCCAGTTCTTATGTATTGCCCCCTTTAACATCAATGACAGCTTGAAGTATTTTGTGGTATTTGTGGATGAGGCTCTTTATCTTCTCAGATGGTAAATCTGCCCATTCCTCTTGGCAAAAAGCCTCCTGTAAATTATTGGGCTGTCTTGCATGAACTGCGCGTTCGAGATCTCCCCAAAGTGGCTCAATGATATTGAGGTCAGGAGACTGAGATGGCCACTCCAGAACCTTCACGTTATTCTGCTGTAGCCAATGACAGGTCAACTTGGCCTTGTGTTTTGGATCATTGTCATGTTAGAATGTCCAAGTACGTCCCATGCGCAGCTTCCTGGCTGATGAATGCAAATGTTCCTTCAGTATTTTTTGATAATATACTGCATTCATCTTGCCATCAATTTTGACCAAATTTCCTGTGCCTTTGTAGCTCACACATCCCCAAAACATCAGCGATCCACCTCCAAGTTTCACAGTAGGAATGGTGTACCTTTCATCATAGGCTTTGTTGACTCAATTTTGGTCTCATCACTCCAAATGACTTTGTGCCAGAAGGTTTGAGGCTTGTCTCTGTGCTGTTTTGGTGTATTGTAAGCGGGATACTTTGTGGTATTTGCGTAGTAATGGCTTTCTTCTGGCGACTCGACCATGCAGCCCATCTTTCTTCAAGTGCCTCCTTATTGTGCATCTTGAAATAGCCACACCACATGTTTTCAGAGAGTCCTGTATTTCACCTGAAGTTATTTATGGGTTTTTCTTTGCATCCCAAACAATTTTCCTGGCACTTGTGGCTGAAATATTAGTTGGTCTACCTGACCGTGGTTTGGTTTCAACAGAATCCCTCATTTTCCACTGGATGAAAGATGCAAGGGTCTGTCAGGAGTCTAGAAACTCATGTACCTTTTATACACACACACTAATTACAAGCAAACAGATCACAGATGAGAATGGTTACCTTTAATAGCCATTCAAACCCCTTTGTGTCAACTCGTGTGCATGTTATGAGGCCAAAATCATGAGGGTATGTAAACTTTTAATCGGGGGCTTTTGGTTAGTTTCTGTTGCCATTATGATTTTAAAAGAGTAAACACAGTTGATTGATAATATATGGCTTCAGCCAAACACTAACCATGAGTGAAATAAATGTTTTTGTGTTATTCATATTCTCTGAAGAAATAATAAATTCTGCTAGGGTATGTAAACTTATGAGCACAATTGTGTGTGTGTGTGTGTGTATATATACATATATATATATATATATATATATATATATATATATATATATATATATATATATATATATATATATATATATATATATTCTCTCTCTCTTTATATATATATATATATATATTTTTTTTTTACATACTGTTATCAGAGCAGTATAGTGTCACCAGAGTGACTGTAGACTGTTCTGCTCTTGGGAGGTGATCAGGATTTTTTTTTAGTACACTATGGTTGCTTTACAGTGATGATCACAGTGTAAGCAATCATATTTACACTGTGAAACTGTATTTCATGTGCCATTGTGTACAATTGTGATAGCTCTGATTGGCCAGCTATCACATGGTGGGTGAATAGGAGGACATCATATGACAACCACCCAGGATAGCAATGTTCCTGCTCAGCTATATTTTTACAATAAGCTGAGTGGGAACTGTACGTAGTGCCCGCCTGATTCCTCCACTGTGTACATATTGCATGCCTGATTCCTCCACTGTGTACATAGTGCACGCCTGATCCCTCCAGTGTGTACGTAGTGCACGCCTGATCCCTCCACTGTGTACAAAGTGCGCACCTGATCCCTCCACTGTGTACGTAGTGCACGCCTGATCCGTCCCCTGTGTATGCAGTGCACGCCTGATCCCTCCACTGTGTACAGAGTGCACGCCTGATGCCTCCCCTGGGTATGCAGTGCACGCCTGATCCCTCCACTTTGTGCGTAGTGCATGCCTGATCCCTCCACTGTGTACGTAGTGCACGCCTGATCCCTCCCCTGTGTATGCAGTGCACGCCTGATTCCTCCACTGTGTGCATAGTGCACGCCTAATCCCTCCACTGTGTACGTAGTGCACGTCTGATCCCTCCACTGTGTACGTAGTGCACGCCTGATCCCTCCCCTGTGTATGCAGTGCACGCCTGATTCCTCCACTGTGTGCATAGTGCACGCCTAATCCCTCCACTGTGTACATAGTGCACGTCTGATCCCTCCACTGTGTATGTAGTGCATGCCTGATCCCTCCACTGTGTACGTAGTGCAAGCCTGATCCCTCCTCTGTGTACGTAGTGCACGCCTGATCCCTCCACTGTGTAGGTAGTGCACACCTGATCCCTCCACTGTGTACATAGTGCACTCATGATCTCTGCATTGTGTGCATAGTATACTCCTGAACCCTGCACTCTGTACATAGTGAATTCCTGAGCCCTTCACTCTGCATGTAATGCATTCCTGAACACTGTGCATAATGGACTCCTGAATCCTTCTGCACTTTGTGTAAAGCACACTTTCATAGTTCATGCAAAACCATTTATAATGGAAGCTCTTCATTCTTTTTGAGTGTCCCTCATTCTGAAGTTCAAAAGTTGGGAGGTATGCTGTAGATATATCTCTCTATGCTATAGATTCCCTGCCTTTCCATCCAGCCTCTTTCTGCTTTGCTTTAAAAGGACATACAAAGAGTCATGTCAACATGTTATGTAAACCTTTCCCTTTCCTCTAAAAATGTTACATTGTTTTAGTTAACGTTGAATGGTTATATGCCAGAAAACTTTCTGGTGCTTTACATATCTCCATCATTTGACATCATATAATGTTTTTAAATCTGGCATTTAGATTAACTCACTGGAATTAGTTTTGATGTAAACTGTATTCCCCAAATCTAACAACAGAATGTACATGATCATTTTAAGATTGGGTTTACATAAACTTTAAGGACCAATAAATAAATTAGGCAACCCAGAGGCCTTTGTAGTAAGTTTCTTTATTAGTTGGCCTGATCCCTCCACTGTGTACATAGTGCACGCCTGATTCCTCCACTGTGTACGTAGTGCACGCCTGATTCCTCCACTGTGTACGTAGTGTATGCCTAAATCCCTTCACTGTGTATGCAGCGCACGCCTGATTCCTCCACTGTGTACGTAGTGCACACCTGAAACCTCCACTGTGTACGTAGTGCACACCTGATCCCTCCACTGTGTACGTAGTGCACGCCTGATCCCACAAGTGTGTACGTAGTGCATGCCTGATCCCTCCACTGTGTACGTAGTGCACGCCTGTACCCTCCACTGTGTACGTAGTGCACGCCTGATCCGTCCCCTGTGTATGCAGTGCACGCCTGATCCCTCCACTGTGTATGCAGTGCACGCCTGATCCCTCCACTGTGTACGTAGTGCATGCCTGATTCCTCCACTGTGTACGTAGTGCACGCCTGATCCCTCACTGTGTATACGTAGTGCACGCCTGATCCCTCCAGTGTGTACGTAGTGCATGCCTGATCCCTCCACTGTGTACGTAGTGCATGCCTGATCCCTCCACTGTGTACATAGCGCATGCCTGATTCCTCCACTGTGTACGTAGTGCATGCCTGATCCCTTCACTGTGTACATAGCGCATGCCTGATTCCTCCACTAAGTACGTAGTGCACCCCTGAAACCTCCACTGTGTATGTAGTGCACGCCTGATCCCTCCACTGTGTACGTAGTGCACGCCTGATCCCACAAGTGTGTACATAGTGCATGCCTGATCCCTCCACTGTGTACGTAGTGCACGCCTGATCCCTCCACTGTGTACGCAGTGCACGCTTGATCCGTCCCCTGTGTATGCAGTGCACGCCTGATCGCTCCACTGTGTACGTAGTACACACCTGATCCCTCCCCTGTGTATGCAGTGCATGCCTGATACCTTCACTGTGTACATAGTGCACACCTGATTCCTCCACTGTGTACGTAGTGCATGCCTGATCCCTTCACTGTGTACATAGCGCACACCTGATTCCTCCACTAAGTACGTAGTGCACACCTGAAACCTCCACTGTGTACGTAGAGCACGCCTGATCCCTCCACTGTGTACGTAGTGCACGCCTGATCCCACAAGTGTGTACATAGTGCATGCCTGATCCCTCCACTGTGTACGTAGTGCACGCCTGATCCCTCCACTGTGTATGCAGTGCACGCTTGATCCGTCCCCTGTGTATGCAGTGCACGCCTGATCCCTCCACTGTGTACGTAGTACACACCTGAACCCTCCCCTGTGTATGCAGTGCATGCCTGATCCCTCCACTGTGTACATAGTGCACACCTGATCCCTCCACTGTGTACGTAGTGCAGGCCTGATCCCTCCCCTGTGCACGTAGTGCTTGCCTGATCCCTCCCCTGTGCACGTAGTGCTTGCCTGATCCCTCCCCTGTGCACGTAGTGCTTGCCTGATCCCTCCACTGTGTACGTAGTGCACACCTGATCCCTCCACTGTGTACATAGTGCACTCATGATCTCTGCATTGTGTGCATAGTATAC
Source organism: Lithobates clamitans (assembly GCA_037952925.1). Classification (NCBI taxonomy): domain Eukaryota; kingdom Metazoa; phylum Chordata; class Amphibia; order Anura; family Ranidae; genus Lithobates; species Lithobates clamitans. Next base: position 2,944,472 of record JBBGZY010001281.1, on the reverse strand, counting down.
TCCTGAACCTTGCACTCTGTGCATTCCTGAGCCCTTCACTCTGCACGTAACGCATTCCTGAACTCTGTGCATAACGGACTACTGAATCCTTCTGCACTTTGTGTAAAGCACACTTCCATAGTTCATGCAAAACCATTTGTAATGGAAGCTCTTCATTCTGAAGTTCAAAAGTTGGGAGGTATGCTGTAGATATATCTCTCTATGCTATAGATTCCCTGCCTTTCCATCCAGCCTCTTTCTGCTTTGCTTTAAAAGGACATACAAAGAGTCATGTCAACATGTTATGTAAACCTTTCCCTTTCCTCTAAAAATGTTATATTGTTTTAGTTAATGTTGAATGGTTATATGCAAGAAAACTTTCTGGTGCTTTACATATCTCCATCATTTGACATCATATAATGTTTTTAAACCTGTTATGTGGATTCACTCACGGGAATTAGTTTTGATGTAAACTGTATTTCCTAAATCTAACAACAAAATGTACATGATCATTTTAAGATTGGGTTTACATAAACTTTAAGGACAAATAAATAAATTAGGCAACCCAGAGGCCCTTGTAGTAAGTTTCTTTATTAGTTGGCATTGCAGTAGTCTAAACTTCTGGTTGATGATTGTTTGATACTGATTGTTTCTTGTTTGCTGGTAGATGTTAAAGTGGAAGTAAAGGCTAATCCTTTTTATTTTAAAAAGTTGCATCCCCCTCCTCATATGCACTGTACCTACTGTTTGCAAAAGAGTTCTGTGTAAATACCTATTTTTTATCAGCCTCAATGCAGTCACATGATCTGTAGGCTGTGGTTCCCCTGTGTCAGTAAGTGGCTCAAGAATGAGGCTGAATTCTATAAGCTGCAACATCACCTGCTGGCTCTCAATACCTTCCATTGTTGGTGCACTCTCCTATCTGATCTGCTGCACTGACACTGGGGCGCTGAAGCTTACAGGTCATGTGACTGAATGAGCATGGGTACGAGGAGAAGTGATGCAACATTTTAACCTACATTTTATCAGCCTTTACTTTAAATTAAGTGTCAAAAATATTTGCAACTTGCAAAACACATTCTTGCCAATAAAAACTTCTCTTCTGAGGATTCTATCTACTTACAGTAAACCAGGAACCCATAAGCCACTAAAAATGGTGCCATAGTATGCCAACTTGTTCATGAATAAATTTCTTCTCATACACAATTGACTGTGGCTGTTACTGAAGAAGAGTCCATTCAAACCACAAGGAAAAATTAGACACCCCTTACAAGCCCCAAAGTTGGCTTGGTCACTGGGCCGCTAGATGTTGATAGAGGATCTCATGCCAACTCCAGGGAAGATGCAGCACTGTAGAAATAAACAGCTACACACAAAACGTTTCTAGTGTAAACAAAATAATTTCATGTACTGGAAAAATGTATACCAAGGAAACTCCACCTCTGAAATGTTTCACCAATTTAAGGGGCTTAATCATAGAGACAACAAATTCTCTTCTAGGATTGATACCTATGTACAGTAAATCAGAACACTCTAGGGCATTAAAATGGCACCACAATATGCCAATTCGTTCATGAACAAATTTGAAAGAGTGTTTTTACCAATTGTTTTATAAGCTGTGATCTGCTTCTTATACGCAGCTGATATCTTAAAGTGGAAGGTCTCCTAGGTGGGTTGACGAACCCACTGTGGAGGAGATGCTGAAACAGCACATTGATACATATTGGCAGATTAATGAAGGATCAGCAACGGTACACACTGAGTGGGAGGCCTTCAAGGCCACAACTCGGGGGGGTATACATATCAGCCATGAAAGCACTAAGAACAGAACAGAATAGTGTAGAAAAACAACTTCAGGACAAAGAGCAAGAATGCGCTAAGGCACATGCTGATTCACCCTCCCCTGCCACGTTGGCTCAGTTGCAGTTCGCAAGTAGGAATATATCTCTCCATTATCATGATGTGACTACTTGCTAGTTGCAAAGGAGTGCAGCAAGAGTCTTTTAAAAAGGAGATAAAAATTGTAAACTATTAGCTTTACTGACGGCAGGGGACACGTCCCCGACAGTAGTTCCCTGCATACTGTCTCTGTCCGGACAAATATTGAGAGATGGAGAAGACATAATACGGGAGTTTGTGTCCTTCTATAGGTCACTGTACTCCCCTATAGATTCATATGACACTGAGGACCTTAGGGACACCTTGGGGACCCTACAGTTGCCTGGGCTACCAGAGGAATCTAGCAGTTTTCTGGATGCCGAGTTCATGGAGGAAGAGGTAGCCTTGGCAATCGGGTCATTCCCTTGTGGTAAGGCTCCTGGACCCGACGGTTTGCCAATTGAGTGGTACCGCCATTATTCGGAGACCTTGGCGCCCAGACTGCTTCAATTATACACAGACTGTTTTCAAAAGGGAAGCCTTCCCCTCTCCTTTTATAAGGCTCATATTGTATTGTTGGCTAAGCCAGATAAGGACCCATTACAGTGTTCATCATATAGGCACATTTCTTTATTAAATATGGACTTCAAAATACTGACAAAACTGTTAGCTACTAGATTGATGTTGGTCCTGCATCAGGTTATCTCCCCAGACCAAACAAGGGTTATGCCCAAAAAGGCCACGGATATTAACTTGCGCAGTGTTTTCACCCACACTCAGCTGGGCCCAGATATTTCCAGTGGTGGAATACTGGTCTTTCTAGATCTGGAAAAAGCCTTTGATTCCGTGGATTGGAATTACATGAGGGTGGTATTGGAGGTACTTGGATTCGGTCCTAGGTTTCGGAAGTGGATTGACATTCTATATCATTGTCCTACAGCAGCCATAAAGTTGAACAATATGTTGTCCGAATTTTTTCCAATATATAGGGGCACTCGCCAAGGATGCCCTTTATCCCCGGGTCTTTTCTCTATCATGATCGAACCCTTGGCAGCGGCCTTGCGAGCCTCTGAGGAGGTACAAGGGATAACGATGGGTAGCCTGACTGAGAAAACGGCACTGTATGCGGATGATATGGTTCTTTTTTTGCGAGACTCCAAGCAATCCCTGTCGGCAGCTTTAGACATCCTAAATTCCTTTGCTCGCTTTTCGGGTCTGAGGGTCAACTGGGGGAAATCCCAGATTCTTTCACTCAGAACGCCATCCCCCAGATGTGAGATTCCCACAGATTGTCCGTTGCAGAAGGTAGAGGTGATTAAATATCTGGGGTTACATATATCCAACTCCGTATCAGACTTTATTGCTTTGAATGTCCGATTTTGACTAAACTAAAATCCAGACTACAGGCATGGCAGAATTTACCTTTGACACTCATAGGTAGGGTGAACTTAGTGAAAATGAAATTTTTGCCTCTGTTTCTGTATATATTTTGGAATTCCCCTGTTTAGAATCCGAGATATATATTCAAAAGAATAGATTAGCTCATAACGACTTTCCTGTGGCAGGGACGACACCCCCGCATTAAACTTCGGGTGCCACAGCTGCCGTGGAAACAAGGGGGATTGGCGGTCCCAGACTTTCACAGATATTTTTTGGCGGGTCATCTAGTAGTCGTACATAGGTGGTTTGTTGTGCCTGAGGATGACACTGCTAACACAGTAGAGGCAGCGGTTGTTGGTTCTTATGAGGCACTGAAACATCTCCCGTTTTGGGGTTTCAGGGCTCCGTATAGACTCACGATATCCATGCGTGCGACCAGTAGGGCATGGGTGGCAGTGACCAAGATGGGCAGTGCTTCTGAGATTTCTCCTTACATACTACTTTGGAAGAATCCTAAGTTAGCACACTTCTATGAGCACCAAGATCCGATCATCTGGACTAAATTTGGTATTAAGACACTGAAAGATATAGTGGGTGGTGGGGAACTTCTACAGTTTAACGCCCTTAAAACTATATAATATATACAAATATAGTTAAGTTGGAATTACCCCAAAAATGAGTAATATTGAGTCTTTATTGAGGGAGGACACTTTGGACAAGGCCTTGTCTACAATATACAAACAACTGTTCGGTGAGGGGGGAGATCTCCTTGCAAAGTGTAAGGCGATGTGGGGTGAGGTGTTCCCCCATATGGACAGGGATGACAGGGACGATGTATGGGACATTCATTTTACTAGATTGGTTTCTGCTAGAGACCAACTCATTCAATTTAAATTCCTTCATCGCATATATCTTACTCCAGCTAGATTAGCTAAGATGTTCCCTTCCCGGTCACCTAGTTGCTGGTGGTGCAGTTCCCTCACTGCTGATTTCATGCATATCTTCTGGAATTGCCCGAACATTCAAGCATTTTGGACGGGAGTTACAGAATGTATACCAGAAGTAACAGCCATTTCTATACAGCCCACAATAGAGGTGTGCCTTTTGGGGCTGATGGACAATCTAGCCCCAAAGAGAGTAACTCGTACTTTGCTAACGATCCTGATCTATTATGCTAGAAAAATGATAGTGTTGTCTTGGAAAAAGCTTAATTCTCCATCTGCATCAGCGTGGAAGGGTGTGGTGAATAGGGCTGCACCTTTATACAAGGCTACATACATTAGCAGGAGCATACCACAAAAATTTGATAAAGTGTGGAGCAGTTGGATGAATAGTGAAACTACGGTGGCGGATTGAGTGATACCTAATGGAATATGTGTACAGTGGGTTTTAACATGTATGTAACTATCTGACATGTCTTAAATCTTTCATTGACTGTTATTGTGATAAGGTGGCCTAATTACTATTATCTTAGTTTTTTCTTTTTCACGGAGCTAAGGTCTGGAGGAAGGAGGAGAGAGTCAATGCTGAAGAAATGTAAATAGTTTATTTTGTGTGTGACCCAATGGGTCTTGTATGTATCTGTTATGTTAAAAAAGCAATATAAAATATTTTTTATAAATAAAAAAATAAAACTTTTCAAAAAAAAAAAAAAGCAGAGGGCCACCCTAGAATAGAAAATAGCATAACAAATCTTAATTTTTTTTTTTTTTTTTAATTTAAATTTTAAACTTACCTGAACCCTTGTTGCTAGGCAGTCTTCCTAATCTGCCTCTTCCTATTTCGTGGCGTGTTCTGCTCCTAGCTGGGTGGCCCCGTTGCCTTCTGGGAACTGTGTGTGTTCCCAGAAAACCACGGGGCCATTCACAGATCACCGTGCCACTCGCGCGTGCGCAGTAGGAAACTGGCAGTGAAGCCACTGCCTGTTTCCCTTACTTAGGATGGCGGTGCCGGGACCCGAGAACCGAGGGACAGGTCGGCCTCGGGCGGCCAACATCGCGGGCACCCAGGACAGGTAAGTCTACTTATTTAAAGTCAGCAGCTACAGTGTTTGATAGCTGCTGACTTTAAAAAAAAAAGTTATAGTGGCCGGAATCCCGCTTTAATTTAGGTTGTTACTGCAAAAGAGTTATTGGCATTCCATAAAATTTTCTATCAGTGTACCACCCTCTAGTGTGCTACTAGCGTTAATGTAGGTAAATTTAAAGTTTTACTAAACCCACCACAGTAAAATCAGTCTATATATGCAGTAAAACATGCCTGCTATATTCACTATGGAACCTAAGAGGTTAATCCTCTGCACTGTGTAAAAAGGCTGTTTGATCCTGTCCTCTCTGATCCTCCCCTTCTTCCACAGTCCCGATCCATCTCCTGATAGTACAGAGCTCAGAGTCACTCTGCACATGCTCAGTTTGGTTTGTATTGCTAGAGAGTTTTTTTTTTTCTTGGAAGGGTGCATGTGATCAGCACAGGGCCAATCAGCACTGTCTCGAGAGAGGGTCAGAGGTCCTGCAGCCTCATAGGACAGTCAGAGTAGAATGAAAACTCCTCCTACAAGCTTTAAGCAGACACGAATAGAAGTCATAAGACTGCTGTATACTGCTGATGAGAAAAGGTATTTAGCAATTTATAGTTACTAAAATAATTGCATTTTCATGTTCTGTTTACTGTGGGAGACCAGATATAGTAAATGCGGGGTCATGGGTTTATTAACACTTTAAGCTTATGATTCATGTTAAGTTATGGGAGTCTGTAATTGGGTCGGATTACTGCAGGCCAGGCTGGATGGCTCTACAGATGCAAGTCTCTGGTACCTCCTCCTGGATCTAGAAGCTTGTAGAAGCTTCTGGAAGTTAGTGGAAAGAGGTCAGGAGGTTCTGATCCGCATACTTGAGGGAACTTGGCCAATACCCAGGCAGAATGTCCTGGCAGGGTGGCTAGGTCAGGGTGGCTAGGAGCCATGCTAGCAAGGGAGTCAGGTGGAAGATGGAGAGCCGAGGAGGGCCGAGGTCTGGGGTGCTGGCTGGGAAAAATCCTTTCAGTGTCTAGTTTGAGAAGAAAACTTACCTAAGAGCAGCAGGAAGCAAGGAGGACAGAGTGAATACATCAGCACACCCAGGGATTCACAATGGGAGAGACTACCACAAGTAGCAAGTTTTCAAAGAATGATGCTGTGGTTAACCCTTTTATCCCTTGTCCTGGGAGATCTTCAGAGCAGCCAGGTGAGCTGATAGACAAGACACCAGGCGGGCTGGTAGTACCTGCAGGCAGTGGAGCTGGGAGCAGTTCTACAGAGGAGAGGAGATACTCCTGCATGCACATCTTCTGCTATTTACCAAAGGAGGTTAAGAGCTTCTACTCCACAAGGGACTTTGGCCACTGATCCTTAAAGACTGCCTGTGTCCAGGAAGGAGAAGAGTCCAGGATCTTTTCTCTGTACATAGGAAGGAAGTTGTCCCCATCTGTTGTTTCAGTGAAGTTGTGCATCCCATAACCCCTCTACCCCATCCAAGTTGGGATCTCTAATAAAAAACACAAAAACAAGCCCAGGAACTGATTTCTTGTGTCTGAATGCAAGTGGAAAATGTGTGTTGCCTGGCTGTGCAGGAATAGGGAAGCCAGTCACCAGCAGCCCCTGTGGGGTAGTGCTACATCAGTATGCATGCACCAGCAACTGGAAGTCTTTAAATTTGCTATTAATATTTGGGTTCATTATTTTGAAGTAGGCATTAAATAGTACAACACAAGTAACATCTTTCTTTATTTGCAACTCCTGACAGCAACTCTGACAGCATAATTTTTGGTATACTTTTTAAAACAATGATGTCAGTAGACATTGCTAAACACGCACAGTTCAAAACATAAAAAGATCATATTAGAATAACTACACAGATAGTATTTAACCATGCGCATTAGACATGAAGTTTACCACACCAGGTGTTAGTGAATAGTAGATCCTGGTATTGGTCCAGGCTGTTCACCAACCCAGAAGCTAGATTTTTCTTGGAGTTCATGAATAAGAATTATATATGACAGTAATGTTTCCGGTAAAGCCTGGGTCTTGTTCTTCAACTACAACTCAGAGATCTACATCAGCTACCACACTTACACTGCAAATGCAAACCAATTTATTGATTATAAATGTGCACTGCATCAGAGTAGTTTACAACAAAGGTACTCTCTGGCTATATATTTTCTGCAAAAGAAAAATAGAAATAGATCATTGTTGATTCCCCTTCATCTTTTGTTTAAATGCAAATAAAGCAAACCTTTCACTCAGCCCTTTGTTTTCAGACAAATTAAAACTCTCATGTCCCTAGGCTTCAACAAGACTACATGTCATCCCTAGACAAATCATTTTTGAACTTAAAATCTACTTGGTACATGTGCTCCCTGCAAGATAATTTTGCACTAGCTAATCAATAATGCAACAGTAAATTGCATTTAAATAAACATTAGTACCGTGTTTAATGAATAAACTCTCTTCTGCAATTTGTCAATGTCAGCACTGTTGGTCTACTTTGATGTTCATTAGAATATTGGAAATTGAAGATTTGACAGCCTTTATGCATTAATATAGAAATGTTAGTTAATGATGTCAGAATTCCTTAATACAAAAAAAAAATCACAGAAGGTCATTTGCAGCAGTTGGATTATATAGGTTACTTTCAAACACTTTAACACATTGAGATGGCAACATTCTAGGTAAAAATTCTGATTTAATACAATACAAACATTAAAATAGAGATATTGGGGTTGATTTACTAATGGCAAATAGACTGCTTACTTTGCAAGGGAAGTTGCATTTTGCATGGGAATTTGCACCAGAGCTTAGTGAATGAGGTGAAGGTCTGCTGACTTCCATTTTCCAATCATGTGCAAGTAAAAATGCATTTTTTTAATTTCCCTTGTACATAATTTGGGTATTCTTTGTAAAGTAAAACTTTATCATATTCACTAAGTTAAGCTAAATTCCCTTGCAAAGCCAACAGTATTTTTGTTTTTAGCAAGTTAGTTATTGAAATGTATTCAACAAAAGTTAATATTGTATGTAATACAAATTTTGTACATAGATTTTAAATTCCTGTTGGTGTGAAGACAGTTAATTTATTAATGAAACATTAGCTATAAAGAAACACTATCAGCCCATTTGAGGCAAGCCTTGCCAACTCATCCCCGCCGCTCCTTCTGTTGCCTTAGCCAGCAAAAAAAAAACTGGTGCTTTTGGAAATGGGGTAGCATATGACCCCACCCCCTTACATTCAAAAGTACTTCACTATAGCCACCAATCAATGAACCCAAGAACTGTTACTTAACTAAACAAGTAATGTCAATGTAATGTTGGCCTCTGAGTCCAACAGACACTGGAGATTTTGGAACCAGCTTTGATGAAGGAATGAGCCATGGGGGAGTGCTAGCAAAGTGAATACCAGTGGATGGAGTGAACCCATTTACACAAAAACTCAATGGGCAAGGTGATAATGTCTTTTAAAGGTCAGGAAAACAAAGTTAAAAGCCAATCTATTAAAAAAATTACATTCTGTTTTGGGACAATAACAACGTGTTGAATTGCCATGCAGATTTTCATATCTCTAGTAGCTTTTAGTATCAAGACATACCAGCAGTAGTCTGTCTGTCCCCTCCCACAAGGTGGAAATCACTAATGAGCGAATGTCCAGTGACTGGATCTTTAATCTGCCAGGTTATATAGCTAAATAGTTGGTGTAGTTGAGTGAAGACACAGGTCCAATCAGCTCAACATATGTGTGTGTGTGTGTGTGTGTGTACCTCAATGATTTCCTATGTCCCTGTATATTGTGCTTACTGAGAAACACGTAGTTAAATAGTCACTCTGGTTGAAAAAAAAGACACAAGTCCATCTAGTTCAACCAATAAAAGGGAAAAAATAAGAATATCCTTAAAAAATATATCATACAATCCTGTATACACAATACTATACCCAGAGCTGATCCAGAGGAAGGCAAAAAAAAACCCCAGCAAAGTATGAACCAATTTGCTCCAGCAGGGGAAAAAATTCCTTCCTGATTCCTCAAGAGGCAATTGGATATTATCCCGATTCATATTATTATCCAGTTATATTATGTACATTTAGGAAAGAATCCAGACCTTTTTTAAAGCAATCTACTGAGCTGGCCAGAACTAACTTTTGAGGGAGAAACCTTTCTGCTTTTGGAGATTAATTCTCTTTTCCTCTAGGTGTAAAGAATGCCCTCTTATCCTCTGTGATGACCTTAAAGTGAAACAGTCAACACCAAGTTCACTATATGGACCAATTATGTATTTATACATGTTGATCATATCCCTCCTTAATCTCCCTTTCTCAAGAATATATCCTCATAGCTGAGCTTCTCCGTGCCTTTTATCAGTTTGGTTGCCTTCTCTGCAGTTCTCCAGTTCCCTGATATCCTGCAATATTTAACAGTTTTTATCTACAATCTTTGATGATACCACTAAGTGTGGAAAGGACATCAATCCACTCCATTGTTTGTGAGTAGGGATGAGCTTCATGTTCGAGTCGAACCCATGTTTAACTCGAACATCGTGTGTTTGGTCGTTCGCCGAATTATGAACGATATAGGTCGTTCGCGCCAAATTCGAGTGGCGCGTCACAGCCCATAATTCACTGCGGCATCGCAGTGCATTGCTGGCAGATGATTGGCCAAGCATGCACTATGACCCGCATGCTTGGCCAATCACAGCGCTGTCTGAACAGAGAGCTGTAATTGGCCAAAGCCAAGGAGGCTTTGGCCAATCATGGCTCAGGGGGTTTAGTACACGCCTCACACTATATAAGGCCGCCTACACGGCGGCCCTATGTAGTGTGTTCTGGCGTTCAGAGAGATAGAGAGAGACAGACAGTGTCATTTGATTTAAGTTAGATAGAATAGGCAGGTCAAGTCAGTTAGCTGCAGTTACAGGTATTGTGTATATATATGCATCACAGGTGTTGTATATATATATATATATATATATATATATATATATATATATATATATATATACACTGTATTCAGTTTAGCTAGATCCTGTTCTTCTATTCCTAATATACTGACAGGCAGGCAGGTGTTTTTACAGTATTTCCAGCTACTGTACTGTGTACCCCACACAGTCTCACCTACACTATAGCTACCTGCAGCCAGGTGCTTGTGTAGGCTCATTGAAGTATTTCCAGCTACCGTACTGTGTACCCTGCACAGTCTCACCTACAGTATAGCAACCTGCAGCCAGGTGCTTGTGTAGGCTCATTGAAGTATTTCCAGCTACTGTACTGTGTACTCTGCACAGTCTCACCTACAGTATAGCAAAGTGCAGCCAGGTGCTTGTGTAGGCTCATTGAAGTATTTCCAGCTACTGTACTGTGTACCCTGCACAGTCTCACCTACAGTATAGCAACCTGCAGCCAGGTGCTTGTGTAGGCTCATTGAAGTATTTCCAGCTACGGTACTGTGTACCCTGCACAGTCTCACCTACAGTATAGCTACTTGCAGCCAGGAGCTTGTGTAGGCTCATTGATTTATTTCCAGCTACTGTACTGTGTACCCCACACAGTCTCACCTACACTATAGCTACCTGCAGCCAGGTGCTTGTGTAGGCTCATTGAAGTATTTCCAGCTACTGTACTGTGTACTCTGCACAGTCTCACCTACAGTATAGCAAAGTGCAGCCAGGTGCTTGTGTAGGCTCATTGAAGTATTTCCAGCTACCGTACTGTGTACCCTGCACAGTCTCACCTACAGTAAAGCTACCTGCAGCCAGGTGCTTGTGTGGGCTCATTGAAGTATTTCCAGTTACTGTACTGTGTACCCTGCACAGTCTCACCTACAGTATAGCTACCTGCAGCCATGTGCTTGTGTAGGCTCACTGAAGTGTTTCCAGCTACTGTACTGTGTACCCTGCACAGTCTCACCTACAGTATAGAAACCTGCCGCCAGGTGCTTGTGTAGACTCATTGAAGTATTTCCAGCTACTGTACTGTGTACCCTGCACAGTCTCACCTACAGTATAGCAGCCTGCAGTTAGGTGCTTGTGTAGGCTCATTGAAGTATTTCCAGCTACTGTACTGTGTACCCTGCACAGTCTCACCTACAGTATAGCTACCTGCAGCCAGGTGCTTGTGTAAGCTCATTGAAGTATTTCCAGCTACTGTACTGTGTACCCTGCACAGTCTCACCTACAGTAAAGCTACCTGCAGCCAGGTGCTTGTGTAAGGTCATTGAAGTATTTCCAGTTACTGTACTATGTACCCCGCACAGTCTCACCTACAGTATATCTACCTGCAGCCAGGTGCTTGTGTAGGCTCTTGATGTATTTCCAGTTACTGTACTGTGTACCCCGCACAGTTGCACCTACAGTATGAAGGCTCTGATGGTGATACTGCGCTAGATGAAGGCAGTAACGTGAGCGCGGACAGAGGGGGTGCCCAAGAAGGACAGCAATCTGGCAGTCATGTTCCCCCTGCTGCAGCATACTGCCAGATTTGTTCTAGTGATGAGGAGGGAGGGGATGATGAGGCCACTGACTCAACGTGGGTGCCTGATAGGAGAGAGGAGGAGGCACATATCCAACGAGGTAGAGTGCCCTCCAGGGGCAGCACACTGACTGCATCACACCGCAGAGCTCCGCATGTGCAGGGCGCTGTTGTCTCTGCGCGTTATTCCAAAAGTTCTTTGGTGTGGGCCTTTTTTGAAACGAGTGCATCAGATCGCACCGCTGCTATTTGCAACATATGTCTCAAGCGTATCTCGCGTGGCCAAAACATCTCCCGCTTGGGCACCACATGCTTGACCAGACATATGTTGACCTGCCATGCAGTTCGTTGGCAAGCGTACCTAAAAGACCCACACCAAAGAACAAAGAGGACCTCTCCTTGCTCCTCATCAGCTGGGATCTCCAACCCCACTATACCTTCAGTCCTCTCTGAGACCTGCACTGAGAGTAATGAAGGTGTAGAATTAGGTGCGTCACAGCCAAGTACTTGCGGGCAATCTGCTATCGGTACACCGACGTCAGATTGTACCAGCCAAATTTCCCTGCCTCAACTTCTTCACCGCAGAAAGAAGTTCGCTCCCAGCCATCCACATGCTCAGCGCTTGAATGCTAGCTTGACAAAATTGCTAGCACTTCAACTGCTACCTTTTCAGTTGGTAGACTCTGCCCCCTTCCGTGAGTTTGTGGAATGTGTGGTTCTTCAGTGGCAGGTTCCCAAACGCCACTTTTTCTCATGGAAGGCGATTCCGGCCCTCTACCGGCATGTGGAAGGCAATGTCTTGGCCTCGCTGGACAGGGCGGTCAGCGGTAAGGTGCATATTACTGCTGACTCATGGTCCAGCAGGCATGGACAAGGACGTTACCTAAGTTTCACAGCGCATTGGGTGACTCTGCTGGCAGCTGGGAAGGATGCAGGACAAGGTGCAGTAGTGTTGGAGGTTTTTCCACCACCACGACTCCAAAATGCCACTACTGGTGATTCCAACACACCTCTCTCCTCCACCCCTCCTCTTCTTCTTCCTCCATGGCCTCTTCCTGTGCTTTGTCCTCGGAACCAGCGGTGCTCCATAGGCGTTCAAGGGGCTACGCAAGTACGCAGGCCAAAAGATGCCTTGCGGTGCTTGAGCTGGTGTGCTTGGGGGACAGGAGCCACACTGGGGCAGAGGTTCTGTCAGCTCTGCAGCGGCAGGTTCAGAGGTGGTCGATGCCACGCCAACTTAAAGCAGGAATGGTGGTTTGCGACAATGGCACAAACCTCCTCTCTGCCCTCCAATAGGGACAAATGACCCATGTGCCCTGTTTGGCTCACGTCCTTAACTTGGTGGTGCAGCGGTTCTTGGGCAGGTACCCGGGCTTACAGGATGTCCTGAGGCAGACCAGGAAAGTCTGTGTGCATTTCTGCCGGTCATATAATGCCAGTGCTCGGCTGGCAGACCTCCAAAAGGAATTTAACCTGCCCAAGAACCGCCTAATCTGTGACATGTCCACCAGGTGGAACTCAACGTTGGCAATGCTGCAGCAGCTGCACACGCAGCAGAGGGCCATCAATGAGTACCTGTGCGACTATGGCACCAGGACAGGGTCAGGGGAGCTTGTTTTTTTCCCCACGCCAGTGGGCCATGATCAGGGATGCATGCACTGTCCTGTCACTATTTGAGGAGGCCACGAGGATGGTGAGCAGTGACAGTGCATGCATCAGTGACACTGTCCCCCTTGCCCACCTGTTGGAGTACACGCTGCGTGGAATAATGGACAGGGCACTTGAGACAGAACAGAGGAACGAAGAGGAGGACTTCCTTAGCTCTCAAGGCCCCCTTTATCCAGACAGTGTTCCTGTGTGCCCTTACACAGGAATAGGACAAGGAGGAGGAGGAGGATTGTGTCAGCATGGAGGTGGAGCCTGGCACTCAGCATCAGCAGCAGTCTTTAAGGGATCATTTACAGTCCCAAGAAACCCATGGACTTGTACGTTGGTGGGAGGAGGTGGCTGCGGATCATGTCGTCCTTAGTGACCCAGAGGACTCCGGACCGAATGCCTCAGCAAGCCTACGCTGCATGGTCTGCAGAAGCCTGCAGAAGGATCCTTGTATTCGTGGTATCAAGGAGAGGGATCAATACTGGCTGGCAACCCTCCTTGATCCACATTACAAGGGTAAGGTTGCGGAGGGAGCAGAGGATGAAACATCTTCGGGAAGCCTTGCAGAAAGGTCTGTGCAATGTGTTCCCAGAGACTGGGAGGTTACAAACTCCTGTTTCTGGACAACGTGTTGCTGAGGCTTCGGTCAGTCAAAAAAGGAGCGGTGGAGAAGGTGGCCATCTGACCGATGCGTTCAGACAATTTTTTAGTCCGCAGCCCCAAGGTATGATCGGTTCCAGCAACCATCGCCAGCGTCTGTTTTAAATGGTGCAGGAATACCTAGGGGCAAGATCTGACTTGGACACCTTTCCCACCCTAAATCCTCTGGGTTACTGGGTCTTGAGGATGGATCACTGGCCAGAGCTTGCACAGTATGCAATTGAGCTACTGGCCTGTCCTGCATCCAGCGTTCTTTCGGAACGCACATTCAGTGCTGTTGGAGACTTTGTTACCGATCACAGGGTGCATCTGTCCACCGACTCAGTTGATCGACTGACCTTCATAAAAATTAATCAGTCTTGGATCACCACCAGCTACCAAGCACCTGATGCTGATGTAACCGAATAATTTTTATGAAATCTCAGATCCCTTCAAAGACTGCCTATGCTGATGCTGAGTGACTATCCTGTTATGCTGAGTAATTATCCTCTTCCTCCTCAATGATCATGCTAATAGCTTGTAAGAACATTTTTGGTTCTGGGCTCTGCCACCAGTGCCTAAGGCCCAATTTTTCAGCCCCTGTTTAACAGTGGCGTGTAATTACAATTTTTGGTGCAATTCTTTGCAGCAGGGCTAGTTCCTGCGCTCAAACTAGAGTACCTGTGAGGAGTTGCAGTGTTGTGGCACCAGCACCAGTGCCTAAGGCCCAATTTTTCAGCCCCTGTTTAACAGGGGCGTGTAATTACAATTTTTGATGCAATTCTTTGCAGCAGGGCTCGTTTCTGCGCTCCAACTAGAGTATCTGTGAGGGGTTGCAGTGTTGTGACACCAGCACCAGTGCCTAAGGCCCAATTTTTCTGCCCCTGTTCAACAGGGACATGTAATTAGAATTCTTGATCTAATATTTCACAGCAGGGTCCGTTTCTGCACCCACCAAGTGTAACTGGGTGCGGGGTTCCCCTTAATATCCATACAAGACCCAAAGGGCCTGGTAATGGACTGGGGGGGTACCCATGCCGTTTGTCTCACTGATTTTCTTCCATATTGCCAGCAGTTTTAAATGACTTTTATTCCTTTAAAAATGTCATTTTGTGCAGGGACTGTTCTAAGCACGGGTAACACGCGCCACTTTACAGGCATACTATAGACACCCCCCAGGTACGATATTTAATGGAATATTTCACTTTTTTTTTTTTTTTACTTTAAGCATCATTAAAATCACTGCTCCCGAAAAAATGGCCATTTTTAAAACTTTTTTTTTGCATTGATATATGTCCCCTGGGGCAGGACCCGGGTCCCCAAACCCTTTTTAGGACAAAACCATGCAAATTAGTGTTTAAAATTAGCACTTTTGATTTCGAACGTTCAAGTCCCATAGACGTCAATGGGGTTCTAACGTTCGTGCAAATTTTCGGTCCGTTCGCAGGTTCTGGTGTGAACCGAACCGGGGGGTGTTCGGCTCATCCCTATTTGTGAGAACCTCTGCTTGTGATGGAGGTAAGCTTTTCCCAAACACACCCACTGCAGGGATTTTGCTGTCTCTCAGATACTGTAAGTTCTCCTGTTGAGGTCATAGCTGTGTCTCTTTGCCACAGCAATAACCCATCCTGTTTTGTGTTATAAAAGCACAACGGTGTCAAGCTATGCCAATAAAAGCACAATGGTGTCAAGCTATGCCTGTTAGGTTCGCTTGTCTGAAGGGATACAGTAGCACCTGTTTACTTATTCCACTGCACAGCATACGATTAAGGAAGATTTATTACTGCAATGGTGTGGTTGTAGCTGAGAACCATACGAGAAAATCTACCTATTGGGATGCATGGGGATTTCACCTTTGAATGCTCCCTCAAAACGTAGTGTTTTGTACACTTATACTCCTAAAGTGTTTAGAACATAATAAACTTGCTTAACATACCTGGACAATTATGAATGCAAATCTATAAACTTTACTGGGAAATTTTATATAACAGGATATGCAGGTCTGATACTATTTGTGAGCCTAGCTTTCAAAATGAATCTCTATTTTAGTTAGTGAATACAAAGCATGGCAGGTAATGCATCTGTGCTATTTAGAAGATATGTAGAATAGGTTATGCAGTCGCACCTTGACTCTGAAAACTGTACTGCCAATCAACTGCCTTTACAAGAAGTCGTGCTCAGCTATGAAGCAGAACATTAATTTGACAGCTTTGAAGCAGAACATTAAATTGACTTTTCTAGAGTCAAAAACATTTCAATCAAGGTGTTCTGGTTTGATTTGTCAGGTACTGTATATGCTGTAAAATTTGTAAATAAGAATACATCATGAAAGACCCATAAACTTACTTTACAGTTACTGATTTTTTTTGTTTTACAGTGGGTTGCAAGAGGCTGATACCAGGGCAAATTCATGGAATTAAAATGTCTGCATTTACAGAAGTAATGCTAATTATGTATTAATGAATACAGCGATGCATTGATTTTTTTCTTAAATATCTGCCTAAAGTTCAGCTTTAACTTTTTCCACCTTCAATTCACATCAGCAAAATACAGTATAATAATGTAGTAAAGCAAATAAAATGTAAAGGCTCATATGCTCACACTATTTACTCATGGAATTACACCTGTACACCTATCTATCTATCTATCTATCTATCTATCTATCTATCTATCTATCTATCTATCTATCTATCTATCTATCTATCTATCTATCTATCTATCTATCTATCTATCTATCTATCTATCTATCTATCTATCTATCTATCTGTCTATCTATCTAGATATATAGACTGTATATATAGATATATTTATATCATTATTTTCAGGGAATGGCTCGTCTGTCTTATTATTAGGTTTATTGGAAATTCTTTTTTTGTGACTTTCACTGTGATACTGTACGCCAGACAAGTGACATTAGCGTACTTGTTAAAAAAAGACTATAGTAAAACAAAATGATTCCCTTGCAGTGTAGTAATATCTTCTTTTTTGTCAACTCTCTTTATCAACTCCAAATGGTTGACAATATTTTGGTCATACCTAACTACCGTACTACTGTATTAGAGCCAGCAGCATTGCTAATGCAGATCCCCCCCCTGCTCTGTGAGTTCTTAGTTTATTTCTAAAGTCTGAGAAAAGGAAAAAAGGAAATAATGTGTGATCATGGTAGTAGATTTATTAAAGAAATAACAGTGTTTGCTTACAATACAATCATGTGAAAAGAGAATTTATTTATTTTGTTTTTTTCGAACTTCCTTGCAAATGGGAAGCCTAAGTGAACACAACCTCACTAGGCTTAGTGAAAGTTCTACTGCTTTAATAAGTTAATCATGTTATAGCACACATTAAATACAAATCAAAACATTTGGAAGCACTGTGATTTTTTTTTGGTTGTTATCTATATTTAAAGAAAAGTTTTACATACATATAAGTGAGAGAAAACAGCATCGTACATGAAAGTAGTGCAAGAAAAGTAATATGATGTACAGCTGACAAAATTACAGTACACCAGCGTAATATTAACCAAAAAAACGATCTTATGGGCCTCTAAAGGAGCCAATCTCAACCCATATGGCAGGTACGTAGGAAAGAGAAGATTGAGGAGTCCGGATGAACAAATGCCTCTGGCAGAAACCTCAAGCCCCACTGGCCAAAAAGGTCAGACAGTGGGACACGCAAGACCTGGGTGCAGACCTCCATCCAAGGAGATGTAGGAAGGTAAGAACAAGTCTGAAATAGTGGACAATAAAAAGGTGCAAAAAGTGCAGTTAGGTGGCAGAAAAGATTAATTCTAAAGCCTATGGATGTGCAGCTAAAGCAGTGGTTCTCAACTCCTGTACTCAAGACACACTAACAGGCCAGATTTTAAGTATTATCTTGGGGAGATGCAGACTAGAATACTGCAATCACCGATCAGCAAATTATATCACCTGTGATGTATTTCAGTTATCTTGCAAACCTGTCCTGTTAGTGGGTCCTGAGCACAGGAGTTGAGAACTACCGATCTAAAGGATTACAAGTTATACTGGGCATTATAAAAATGTATTTTATTATATTTATGGTGTTCAAAACACACCTAGACTATACATACTCTGTAATAATGCAGTAACTTAGGGTTAGCCATTGGACCCTCTCTTTTTCAAATAAGTCTCTTTACTGTGCATTTTTTTCTAAACTGCAAAATACAACTAGGATAACATTACACTTAAAGTGCATCATATTTATAAACCTTTATTATAAAGAAGAGAGTTTATTAACAGCCAGGTAATGTTAATAAGTAAAAGTTCAGAAGATTATCAGAAGAGAAGGTATTTAAAAAGTGGTAAAGTGCGGTACATTATTTTCTAACACACAACAGTCTTCTTGTTTGTTTATCTTATGGACATAAACAATAGACTATTATTATACTCTCGTTCTTTGCCTAAAGTGGTAGCCAACAATATCAATAGGCTGCTTATCTAGTTACACAAATGTCAAATATCTCAACTTCCATGCATGTATGGGTGTTTTTATCTACACAGTAGTGAATTATTAGTCACTCTTTCCATACTGTAACTTTTGTGGTAGAATCTGCAATTTGTGTCACCCTGAAGAATTGGTTACCCACAAAAAAAGGTCATTGCTGTCAGCGAACTTTGCAAATGAGGTGTCAATAATGACTGGTGCAAATGAGATGTGTCATGCAATTTCATGCATAAATGATCTGGTTATAATGGTGCTCTCACACAACCTTTGTCCTTTTGTCTTAAGGTGATCAGAAGTCAAGGATAAGACACAAGGAGAATACCTTTATA
Organism: Lithobates clamitans; assembly: GCA_037952925.1. NCBI lineage: Eukaryota > Metazoa > Chordata > Amphibia > Anura > Ranidae > Lithobates > Lithobates clamitans. Next base: position 2,925,662 of record JBBGZY010001281.1, on the reverse strand, counting down.
AATTAACACAATTCACCAACTAAAGAACCATTCTGAGCTCATTTTCAGATGAAGCATCAGTTTGCAATTCATTCTAATGTGCTTTCTTTTTATGTTGATTCAGACATTTGTTTCCTAACACTTATGCCCTGTACACATGGTCGGATTTTCCGTCGAAAAATGTGCGATCGGAGCTTGTTGTCGGAAATTCCGACTGTGTGTGGGCTCCATCGGACTTTTTCCATCGGATTTTCCTACACACAAAGTTTGAGAGCAGACTATAAAATTTTCCGACAACAAAATCCGATCGCGTCAATTCCGACCATGTGTGGACAATTCCGACGCACAAAGTGCCACGAATGCTCAGAATAAATTCCGAGACGGAACTGCTCGGTCTGGTAAAATTAGCATTCAGAATGGATATAGCACTTTCGTGACGCTGCAATGTTTTAAATTGTTTAATGCAGCGCACTCTCTTCTTCTTTATAATGCTAGAAGAATGAAGTAGTTTTGCTGCTCATATTCACACAGACTTCTCACAAACGTCTTTCTTTATTATTTCTCATGATTTCATCAATATAATATTTTTATTTATCACATCTCCTGAAAAAATAATATTTTTGGGATGTTTTTAGATTAAATAATTTTTTTTAGGATTTTTTTAAAGCCTTATCTTGTGTTTTATTTATCTTTTTTTTTTTTTTTTTTTACTCCAGAATATTTTTGGGTGTGTTTTGTGTGTCAAGTTACAACAACACCATTATTATCTCTATTTATTATTCTCAAGGAGATTGTTTGGGGTTGGTGTCTCCTGTTAATTTCACATTGTATTTTTGAAATGTACCTGCCTCCTCACAAACAAACCTTTGTCCTTTTTGAAGGAAAACACACATAGGAAAGTATAATTGAAACAAAATTCCTTTATTAAGGGCTCATAACCAAACAAAGAGGGAGGCAACGTTGGAGAAACAGCAGAAATTGGCAAAGCCTTTGGCCCCCAGGGCACACATCAATTATTTTACTGCAAAATTGGTGGCCTGAGGAGTCCATATATAAGGGAGTACAATCTGGTCCAGAAGTCCAAGAGATCATGAACAGCAGAAGATGACATGTATGTTCCCAGGCTGTGGTCATACAAGAGCATTTTTTGCCAGACCAGACTTAACCCAGGACCATCACTCTCTGTTCTTCCTTACACGCTTCCTTCCCGGCTGTGGCTCTGGTGTTGGAGGTGTGGCAGGAGGAAGAGTAGGACCTGGAGGAGGAGGACCTGGAGGAGGAGGAGGAGGACCATGGGTGAGCTCACAAATGTGGCTTTGGCATGTGAGTTGGCCCCTCAACCCCTTATTTAGTGTTTCTAAAATGAGAAACTCACATAAGAGGCGTTGGCCCTCCTCCATTTGCAGCATTTTGCATGCTGTTAGGTCAGCAAAATCCTCTTCAACACTGTGGGTTGTTCTGAGGGCCTCAGTAGCCTTCCAAAATAGGCCAATTGCAGCCTCCTCCAGGTTACTCCTCTTCCTGCCACTTTTTCTTTGAAGGCAGAGGGGAGGGACCTGGGTATCGGGCAGCCTACTTGGCCCAGCCACCTCCTGGCTGAGACTTTCCTGTGTATGAATAAGGGACATCATTTTAGATTTTTGTTCATCAATCACAATCATAAATGAGTACTCCAAACTAACATATATTTAACATCATTAATTTGACAACCATAAATATTTAGAAGAATGCTATACCTGGCTCAAGCTGGGCTCCTCCACATGTTGCTGCCTGGAAGGCCCAGGTTGGATGTCAGAAGCCTCAGCTGGGGGGGGAAGGAAGCGTGGAGAGTGCTGGCCTGGGTTCAGTCTGACCTGCCAGAAAATGCAGCCTGTCATAGTACCACAGCCTGGGGAGATAAATGTCATCTGCTGCTCCTGATCTCAGGGAACCCTGGACCTTCTTGCGCTCCCTTAGATAAGTGCTCCTCATGCCACCAATTAGGGCCTTCAAATAAGTGATGTCTGCCGTGGGGATCACCGGCTTCACAAATTCCAGCAATTGATCCAGCGCTGCCTTCCTCTTTGTTTGATTCTTATAATGTGGGTGGTTTACCTGCCACAGACAGGGCAGCTCCCTGAACATATCAATGAATATGGTGATAAAGTCCTGATCCTTCAATATATCAATTTTCTCTGCAAGACACAACACAAGACAAACCCTAATGTCAGGCTAAACTCTCCTAATCTTGTCCCAATATAGGTCTCAATCTCTAAGCAGTATAGGCCCAAGTTTAAATGTTACCTTCGTTATCACATTCGGCGCTTCCTATTCTCCTTCCTCCGCTCACAGATCGTACGTACGATGGATGCGTGTTACGCTTTATATACACTGCGCATGCGTAAAACTCAGCCCGCACCTGATGTTCTTTCTAGTCTATTCCCCGCCCCTTCTTGTTCGGCGCAGTGGGGGAGAGCACATGGCGGAGACAGAGCAGGTGGGTGCTAATTACAGCAATGAGGAGGAGGGGGAAAGCCCAGAGCCAGAAACATCACGATCCCGGAGGAGACAATTTAAGGCATCGAATATGTCCTTTGTAGAGGTGGTGCAGATGGTGGACATCTTGAAAATGGCAGACTATGACGGGAAGTATGTACCTTACCCCAACCCCAATGTCAGAAAGGCCAAGATTATGGCGAAAGTTGTGAAGAGTCTGCAAAGAAATTTTGGGGTACGACGATCCAAGGATCAACTCAGGAAGCGGTGGTCGGACCTCAAATTAAGGGAGCACGATCAGTATATCAGGATCAGGAGAGTGCTGCAAAAAAGTAAGTAGTTGTCCTGTGTTCCTATTCTTTATTTTTATTACGTTCATGCTGCTCCATGTGCTTTTCTTTACTGTTGTACAGTTTAAAATGGCAACTTTCATGTTCATGGACACATTATTCATTCGTAGGAAACATTGTTCGTTCGGCTAATAAAACACCATGTTTTGTCCAGATGCAGTTCAATACATTTTTTCTGGCCTACTTCTCTTAAAATAATTTTGGTGTCTAGATGGGTTTGTAACTAGAATGAACTGCAAACTAGATTCTGTGTATGGAGAGGACACTCAGCAGCTGTTTACACATCTGGACACTGGAGCACTAGTGTGGGACACCAGAACACCCTTTTTATTAGAGGCCCCACACAGGTGCTCCAGTGTATACTATAGGGGTGTCTCCATCTGTGAAGCTTATACAAAACATTTAAGTATTCAAGCTTGACAAAGGACAAAAATATTTCTTCATCTTGGAACTCTGCCAAAACAGACAATTGTACCCCACTTCCAAGCAATGTTTCATATTCCTATTTCTGCCATCAAATATCTGTGTGCTAAGTATACCTATTTTTTTTACATAGGGGAGAAAAGACTCGGAGGACACCACTCATCAGAGGAGACAACAGACCCCCCACCTTATGAAGAGGAAATCCCACAAACACAACCAGAGCAGGAGGAGGAAGACGTGGTGGAAATTGTCACCACAACAGGTGAGTGTCTGCGACCACAGCTTCAGGTAATAGATGGATGCCTGCATATTTATAATACATGGTGTGGTTTTTTTTTATATATTTTTAGGTGATCGTGATGTTGTGGATGAAGGTCATTTCACCAGTGAAAGTGCCCAGATCCTGATCAGGGAGATCATGGGGTGTAATAGGGACTTGGAAAACATCAAGCAAAACATCAATGATGTTCAAAACAAAATAAAGAACATCATTGATGTTTTAGGGAGAATTTAAAACCCCTCGAAATATTGAATTATTTCAGCTTTTGTGTCTGGAAAAGTTTTTGAACATGTTTTGACATATTCTCAAAAAGCGAAATTTGAAGATGCACATAGTGTGTCAACATGTGCTATCTGCCATCACGGGAGATCAATGTATACGTTTTGGGGGTGCAACCCCTTCCTCAATAATAAAGTAGCTGAGAGGAAGGAGTTGCACTCACAAAACATGTCCCTTGATCTCCCATGATGGCAGCTAGCACATGTTGACATTCGGCAATTTGTGTGCATCTTCAAAATTTGGCTTTTCCAGGGGTGACTTCACCCCATCTGCGGAACACAATATCAAACACAGTTTATAAATACTCATGTCGGATATTGCCTTCAATTTCTATAAAAGTTGAACTTTGTAAGTTGCAGATTTGTGTATTTATTGTTGGTTTGAAACATGCCTGTTTTACTTTAAAAGGCAATTTCTACTTTTATTAATGTGACCTAAAAATTTGTTACACAACAAACATGTTGGTTTGTTTTAAAAACCTTTTATAAATGCACATGTGATTGTGCTTGGATTAAAAAGATTGATACTCAACAATGTGTGGCTTCTTCTTTCAATGCTCATAAACATTTTTTGTGGTAAAATTGGTGTTTTCAGTGACAATGGGGGTTATTTACTAAAGGCAAATCCACTTTGCACTACAAGTGCAGTTTCAGTGCAGTCTCAAGTGCACTTGTAGTGCAAAGTGTCTTTGCCTTTAGTAAATAACACCCAACAGTGCTTTATAATTTTACAGAATCACACCATTTTCACGACTCCCCAAATTTCAGTCAAGGTCAGCTAAAAGAAAGACAAGCAGTAAATGTAAGCTAATATTTGTTCATTTTAAAAATGTCTCAGACATTGTCTGGCATATCGATGGCCCCCCTACCCGCAAAGTATTCCATGTATCTTATACGGACCTCGCGGGAACTCAGGGGGGCAAGCCAGGACGGCCAGATTCAAGCGCTGTCAGGGTTGGTTTATTGAGATTAATTCCGGCTTCAGGCCCAACTAAGCCAGCATAGTTCACAGAATTTCTCCTTAAAAAGTTGTGGAGAACACAGCAAGCCAGGATGATGTGATTGAGTTTATACTCCGCCATGTGTATCCGTGTAAGAAATAGGCGGAACCGGCTGGCCATTATTCCAAACATGTTCTCCACCACTCTTCTGGCTCTGGCCAGCCTGTAATTAAAAACCCTTTGATCTGGGGTGAGGGTCCTCATAGGAAATGGCCGCATAAGATGGTCCTCCAGCACAAACGCTTCAGTCCAAGCTGTGTAGGCGATGACTCCACCACCTGACATCCGGCCATTCTTCCCCACGTCCACATACAGGAACTCGTAAGTAGCTGACACCACCACCAACATCACAATACTATTGAACCCCTTGTAGTTGTATTAGTATGACCCCGAGTTGGGTGGTGGGACGATGTGGACGTGTTTGACATCAATTGCCCCTCCACAGTTAGGAAAGTCCCAAGGCTGGGCAAAGTGGGAGGCCACAGTCTGCCATTCCTGTGGGCTGGAAGGAAACTGTGGAGTCAAACAAGAAAAAAATAATAATCATTTTGCACATAAACATGGAAAGCAGATTAGACACCAACATCAGTATAACATGTATTTTAAGGAGTATTTAAAGACAAAGGTATAAGGTCCACCTATCAGATCCCCCCCCCCTCTCATGAGCCATTTAAAAAAATAATGGGGGGTTATGTTTTGGACAGGTAACCCTGTCCACTTCATTGAGAGATGAATGCCTAAATAAAGTGTATTACTTTGGCCAGCCCCTCCTTACTTTACACTAGCGGCAGCCCACTGAACTGGACTGCCCTTTTATAGTCTCGTCGTACGTGGTGGACGTCACCGCGTTCTTGGCGTTCGGAAATTCCGACAACTTTGTGTGACCGTGTGTATGCAAAACAAGTTTGAGCCAACATCCATGGATTTTGTTGTCGGAATGTCCAATCAATGTCCGACCGTGTGTACAGGGCATTCTTGCCTGCATAATTAGGCCTATTTTATGGAAAGCACAACTGATCCTATGGCCTGACTTAGTAGACATCTATCCCCTTGTGAAATCACAGTTTATCTTTAGCTCTTTGCGCTTTAAAAGTGACATCACATATTTTGTATACCTCTAAAGCCATACCTGGAGGAATCGAATTGTTTTTTTTTCTGGTCCGACCTTTAGGTTGATGATTCTTGAGCTCTCATAAACAGCCTCTGTAAAGTTTATGTTGGGTGATCTTCAACTCATTCCCATAGGTAAAGCAGTGCGATACCTATTTGTCTTTGTCTCTTTGTTTAGCATAAAGTCTGAAAATTTCCAGCCTGCTAGATATTTTCAGGCAAAGCATCATTCTCCTCAGAAACTTTGACTTGATCTTATATTTTGTGAGATTGTCACATTATTGAGATAATTTTTTTTAATAAGTGGCAATCAGGGGCGGACTGACAACTCATGGGGCCCCCGGGCAATAGGGGCTCATGGGGCCCCCTTTGTCCCCACCCACACACAAGCCACACCCTCACAAAGCCCCACGTATATATTGCACTGCTACATTACATGCATTGGTCACAGAATTTCTCTACTTCATGTTCAAAATAAATGTTAAAGATTTAAGAAAATAAAGAAAAATAAACTCACTTTAACCACGTACATTTACTGCATGCTGTTTGACCTGCTGCCGCTGTGATTGGACACACCGAGAGCTAACCAGCGGGTCCGGAGGACCCGATGTCCGCCAGGCCCAGACGATCGTTTCCAACAGAGGCAGAACTGTGGTCTGCCTATGTAAACAAGTCCCCAGAGAGCCTCCCCCACTTACATCAGGGTCCCCAGAGAGCCTCCCTTTACATCAGGGTCCCCAGAGAGCCTCCCCCACTTACATCAGGGGCCCCAGAGAGCCTCCCCTACATCAGGGACCCCAGAGAGCCTCCCCCACTAACATCAGGGTTCCCAGAGAGCCTCCCCTTACATCAGGGTCCCCAGAGAACCTCCTCCTTACATCAGGGTCCCCAGAGAACCTCCTCCTTACATCAGGGTCCCCAGAGAACCTCCTCCTTACATCAGGGTCCCCAGAGAACCTCCTCCTTACATCAGGGTTCCCCAGAGAGCCCCCCCCTTACATCAGGGTTCCCCAGAGAGCCCCCCTTACATCAGGGTCCCCAGAGAGCCCCCCCTTACATCAGGGTCCCCAGAGAGCCCCCCCTTACATCAAGGTCCCCAGAGAACCCCCCTATACATCAGGGTCCCCAGAGAGCCCCCTCCTTACATCAGGGTCCCCAGAGAGCCCCCCTTACATCAGGGTTCCCCAGAGAGCCCCCCTTACATCAGGGTTCCCCAGAGAGCCCTTCTTACATTAGGGTTCCCCAGAGAGCCCCCTTCTTACATCAGGGTTCCCCAGAGAGCCCCCTTCTTACATCAGGGTTCCCCAGAGAGCCCCCTTCTTACATCAGGGTTCCCCAGAGAGCCTCCTTCTTACATCAGGGTTCCCCAGAGATCCCCCCCTTACATCAGGGTTCCCCAGAGAGCCCCCTCCTTACATCAGGGTATCCAGAGAGCCCCCTCCTTACATCAGGGTCCCCAGAGAGCCCACTCCTTACATCAGGGTAGCTAGAGAGCCCCCCCTTACATCAGGGTCCCCACAGAACCCCCCCCCTTACATCAGGATCCCCAGAGAGCCCCCTCCTTACATCAGGGTCCCCAGAGAACCTCCTCCTTACATCAGGGTCCCCAGAGAACCTCCTCCTTACATCAGGGTCCCCAGAGAACCTCCTCCTTACATCAGGGTCCCCAGAGAACCTCCTCCTTACATCAGGGTCCCCAGAGAGCCCCCTCCTTACATCAGGGTCCCCAGAGAGCCTCCTCCTTACATCAGGGTTCCCCAGAGAGCCCCCCCCCTTACATCAGGGTTCCCCAGAGAGCCCCCCTTACATCAGGGTCCCCAGAGAGCCCCCCCTTACATCAGGGTCCCCAGAGAGCCCCCCCTTACATCAAGGTCCCCAGAGAACCCCCCTATACATCAGGGTCCCCAGAGAGCCCCCTCCTTACATCAGGGTCCCCAGAGAGCCCCCCTTACATCAGGGTTCCCCAGAGAGCCCCCCTTACATCAGGGTTCCCCAGAGAGCCCTTCTTACATTAGGGTTCCCCAGAGAGCCCCCTTCTTACATCAGGGTTCCCCAGAGAGCCCCCTTCTTACATCAGGGTTCCCCAGAGAGCCCCCTTCTTACATCAGGGTTCCCCAGAGAGCCTCCTTCTTACATCAGGGTTCCCCAGAGATCCCCCCCTTACATCAGGGTTCCCCAGAGAGCCCCCTCCTTACATCAGGGTATCCAGAGAGCCCCCTCCTTACATCAGGGTCCCCAGAGAGCCCACTCCTTACATCAGGGTAGCTAGAGAGCCCCCCCTTACATCAGGGTCCCCACAGAACCCCCCCCCCTTACATCAGGATCCCAAGAGAGCCCCCTCCTTACATCAGGGTCCCCAGAGAACCTCCTCCTTACATCAGGGTCCCCAGAGAACCTCCTCCTTACATCAGGGTCCCCAGAGAACCTCCTCCTTACATCAGGGTCCCCAGAGAGCCCCCCCCCTTACATCAGGGTTCCCCAGAGAGCCCCCCCCTTACATCAGGGTCCCCAGAGAGCCCCCCCTTACATCAGGGTCCCCAGAGAGCCCCCCCTTACATCAAGGTCCCCAGAGAACCCCCCTATACATCAGGGTCCCCAGAGAGCCCCCTCCTTACATCAGGGTCCCCAGAGAGCCCCCCTTACATCAGGGTTCCCCAGAGAGCCCCCCTTACATCAGGGTTCCCCAGAGAGCCTCCTCCTTACATCAGGGTTCCCCAGAGAGCCCCCCCTTACATCAGGGTTCCCCAGAGAGCCCCCCCCTTACATCAGGGTCCCCAGAGAGCCCCCCTTTACATCAGGGTCCCCAGAGAGCCCCCCCTTACATCAAGGTCCCCAGAGAACCCCCCTATACATCAGGGTCCCCAGAGAGCCCCCTCCTTACATCAGGGTCCCCAGAGAGCCCCCCTTACATCAGGGTTCCCCAGAGAGCCCCCCTTACATCAGGGTTCCCCAGAGAGCCCTTCTTACATCAGGGTTCCCCAGAGAGCCCTTCTTACATCAGGGTTCCCCAGAGAGCCCCCTTCTTACATCAGGGTTCCCCAGAGAGCCCCCTTCTTACATCAGGGTTCCCCAGAGATCCCCCCCTTACATCAGGGTTCCCCAGAGAGCCCCCTCCTTACATCAGGGTATCCAGAGAGCCCCCTCCTTACATCAGGGTCCCCAGAGAGCCCACTCCTTACATCAGGGTAGCTAGAGAGCCCCCCCTTACATCAGGGTCCCCACAGAACCCCCCCCCTTACATCAGGATCCCCAGAGAGCCCCCTCCTTACATCAGGGTCCCCAGAGAACCTCCTCCTTACATCAGGGTCCCCAGAGAACCTCCTCCTTACATCAGGGTCCCCAGAGAACCTCCTCCTTACATCAGGGTCCCCAGAGAGCCTCCTCCTTACATCAGGGTCCCCAGAGAGCCCCCCCCCCTTACATCAGGGTTCCCCAGAGAGCCCCCCCCTTACATCAGGGTCCCCAGAGAGCCCCCCCTTACATCAGGGTCCCCAGAGAGCCCCCCCTTACATCAGGGTCCCCAGAGAGCCCCCCCTTACATCAAGGTCCCCAGAGAACCCCCCTATACATCAGGGTCCCCAGAGAGCCCCCTCCTTACATCAGGGTCCCCAGAGAGCCCCCCTTACATCAGGGTTCCCCAGAGAGCCCCCTTCTTACATCAGGGTTCCCCAGAGAGCCCCCTTCTTACATCAGGGTTCCCCAGAGAGCCCCCTTCTTACATCAGGGTTCCCCAGAGAGCCCCCCTTACATCAGGGTTCCCCAGAGAGCCCCCCTTACATCAGGGTTCCCCAGAGAGCCCCCTTCTTACATCAGGGTTCCCCAGAGAGCCCCCTTCTTACATCAGGGTTTCCCAGAGAGCCCCCTCCTTACATCAGGGTATCCAGAGAGCCGCCTCCTTACATCAGGGTCCCCAGAGAGCCCACTCCTTACATCAGGGTAGCTAGAGAGCCCCCCCTTACATCAGGGTCCCCACAGAACCCCCCCCCTTACATCAGGATCCCCAGAGAGCCCCCTCCTTACATCAGGGTCCCCAGAGAACCTCCTCCTTACATCAGGGTCCCCAGAGAACCTCCTCCTTACATCAGGGTCCCCAGAGAACCTCCTCCTTACATCAGGGTCCCCAGAGAACCTCCTCCTTACATCAGGGTCCCCAGAGAACCTCCTCCTTACATCAGGGTCCCCAGAGAACCTCCTCCTTACATCAGGGTCCCCAGAGAACCTCCTCCTTACATCAGGGTCCCCAGAGAACCTCCTCCTTACATCAGGGTCCCCAGAGAGCCTCCTCCTTACATCAGGGTCCCCAGAGAGCCTCCTCCTTACATCAGGGTCCCCAGAGAGCCCCCTCCTTACATCAGGGTACCCAGAGAGCCCCCTCCTTACATCAGGGTCCCCACAGAACCCCCCCTTACATCAGAATCCCCAGAGAGCCCCCTCCTTATATCAGGTTCCCCAGAGAGCCCCCCCTTACATCAGAGTTCCCAAGAGAGCCCCCCCCTTACATCAGGGTCCCCAGAGAGCCCCCCTTACATCAGGGTCCCCAGAGAAACCCCCTATACATCAGGGTCCCCAGAGAGCCCCCTCCTTACATCAGGGTTCCCCAGAGAGCCCCCCTTACATCAGGGTTCCCCAGAGAGCCCCCCTTACATCAGGGTTCCCCAGAGAGCCCTTCTTACATTAGGGTTCCCCAGAGAGCCCCCTTCTTACATCAGGGTTCCCCAGAGAGCCCCCTTCTTACATCAGGGTTCCCCAGAGAGCCCCCCCTTACATCAGGGTTCCCCAGAGAGCCCCCCCTTACATCAGGGTCCCCAGAGAACCCCCCTATACATCAGGGTTCCCCAGAGAGCCCCCTTCTTACATCAGGGTTCCCCAGAGAGCCCCCTTCTTACATCAGGGTTCCCCAGAGAGCCCCCCCTTACATCAGGGTTCCCCAGAGAGCCCCCTCCTTACATCAGGGTAGCTAGAGAGCCTCCCCCCATACATCAGGGTTCCCAGAGAGCCCCCTCCTTACATCAGGGTCCCCAGAGAGCCCCCCCCACTTACATCAGGGGCCCCAGAGAGCCTCCCCTACATCAGGGACCCCAGAGAGCCTCCCCCACTTACATCAGTGTTCCCAGAGAGCCTCCCCTTACATCAGGGTCCCCAGAGAGCCCCCCTTACATCAGGGTCCCCAGAGAGCCCCCCTTACATCAGGGTCCCCAGAGAACCTCCTCCTTACATCAGGGTCCCCAGAGAACCTCCTCCTTACATCAGGGTCCCCAGAGAACCTCCTCCTTACATCAGGGTCCCCAGAGAACCTCCTCCTTACATCAGGGTCCCCAGAGAACCTCCTCCTTATATCAGGGTCCCCAGAGAACCTCCTCCTTACATCAGGGTCCCCAGAGAGCCTCCTCCTTACATCAGGGTCCCCAGAGAGCCCCCTCCTTACATCAGGGTCCCCAGAGAGCCCCCTTCTTACATCAGGGTCCCCAGAGAGCCCCCTCCTTACATCAGGGTAGCTAGAGAGCCCCCCCTTACATCAGGGTCCCCACAGAACCCCCCCCCTTACATCAGGATCTCCAGAGAGCCCCCTCCTTATATCAGGGTCCCCAGAGAGCCCCCTCCTTACATCAGGGTTCCCCAGAGAGCCCCCTCCTTACATCAGGGTTCCCCAGAGAGCCCCCCCCTTACATCAGGGTTCCCCAGAGAGCCCCCCCCTTACATCAGGGTCCCCAGAAAGCCCCCCCTTACATCAAGGTCCCCAGAGAACCCCCCTATACATCAGGGTCCCCAGAGAGCCCCCTCCTTACATTAGGGTCCCCAGAGAGCCCCCCTTACATCAGGGTTCCCCAGAGAGCCCCCCTTACATCAGGGTTCCCCAGAGAGCCCCCCTTACATCAGGGTTCCCCAGAGAGCCCCTCTTACATTAGGGTCCCCAGAGAGCCCCCCTATACATCAGGGTCCCCAGAGAGCCCCCTCCTTACATTAGGGTCCCCAGAGAGCCCCCCTTACATCAGGGTTCCCCAGAGAGCCACCTTTTTACATCAGGGTCCCCAGAGAGCCACCTTTTTACATCAGGGTCCCCAGAGAACCCCCCTATACATCAGGGTCCCCAGAGAGCCCCCCTTACATCAGGGTTCCCCAGAGAGCCCCCCTTACATCAGGGTTCCCCAGAGAGCCACCTTTTTACATCAGGGTCCCCAGAGAACCCCCCTATACATCAGGGTCCCCAGAGAGCCCCCCTTACATCAGGGTCCCCAGAGAGCCTCCCCCTTAAACCAGGGTCCCCAGAGAGCCTCCCCCCCATACATCAGGGTCCCCAGAGAGCCTCCCCATACATCAGGGTCCCCAGAGAGCCCCCCATACATCAGGGTCCCCAGAGAGCCCCCCCCATACATCAGGGTCCCCAGAGAGCCCCCCATACATCAGGGTACCCAGAGAGCCCCCCCCCCCCATACATCAGGGTACCCAGAGAGCCCCCCCCATACATCAGGGTACCCAGAGAGCCCCCCCCATACATCAGGGTACCCAGAGAGCCCCCCCCATACATCAGGGTCCCCAGAGAGCCTCCCCCCATACATCAGGGTCCCAAGAGAGCCCCCCCATACATCATGGTACCCAGATGTAACCCCCCCCCCCCCAGAGGTTCCCCTGTACCTGGCTGTGTCCAACCCCCAGCACAGGGGGAGGTGGGAGGTGGCGATCGTCAGTTCTGTGGTGCCTGTGGATCTTACTGGGGCTTGTAGTCCTCCATCTGATTCTGTACAGTGGATAGGGGAAGGGCCTCTGACCTGGGAAGCAGTCGGTAACAGTGTACAAGCAGAGAGTGAAACTTGTAGCTGCCCGGGTCAGAGGCCCCTCCCCTTTCCACTCTATACACTTTGGAGGAGAAATACAAGTCCCAGGGAGATGCTGCGAGCACCATAGAGCTGCTGATCGCCGCCTCCCACTCTCCTCACTGCATTAAAACTGAAAGCCACAGGTGCAGGGGGAGATGCTGTGTCTTGCCCCCCCCCGCACAGCGGCAGTCGGCAGAACGGCTCCACCGCAGCACGTCTAGCAGCATACCCCTAGACCCGACGAGCATGTCTCACGGGCCCCCTACTGGCCGCGGGCCCTCGGTCCCCGTCCGAATGACCGAATGGTCAGTCCGCCCCTGGTGGCAATCTTTCCCTATAGTCTGCCTTGCAGACTTGTTTAGTATAAAGATTGAAACTAGCTGATAAGATATTTGGCTACCCTCTTCTGTAGCGTCCCTTGTAAAAATATTTTCAAGCCTTTTTTTTTTTGCCATAAAACCTCATACAATATGTGCTCATATAACTTCTCCTTCTTATTCTCAAATGTGTACTTATATCAATGAGCAATGTTGGTGTGACGTGTGGCAACTCTTGGCTATCAACTTTAAATGGAGAGTAATCAGATCAGAAGACACATTTTGACGGGTCAATGTGGTTAATTATACTTGCAAGTATTTCATTTTGGTTCTTGCTCTCTGTTTTCTTACACAATTTGTTCCCATATGTGCAGAGATGTAGTTGTGTCTTAGATAAGCCACTTATCATTTATTTAATAACGTACAAAGCTTTATTGTGCCTCTGTTAATAATGAGAAGCTCCATAATTAATGCGTTTTATGTCACAAAAAACAACCTTGCACAAAGCCTCTTATCCCAAATTGGACGTGTAACTCATACACTAGACTTCTGTGTTTTTCTGATCCAAATTGTGAAGTGTTGATTATATGCTGCAATGTCACACATTAGATGTGGTGTTGTTATGATGCTAACTGCGTTTTAACTGAGAAGTATCACAGAAGACTTCCAGGGCAAGAAGGGCTTGTAGTTTAGGACCCTTTTAGGGGAGATCCCATTTTGGTTTGCCAGGAAACGGCTGTGCCATTCTGGGCATTTAATGACAGACTATAGTTAGACAGGTAGGTAGAACCTGGAGGACAGTGTGGCCCAAGGAGTGAGTGGATAAGGGATCCCTGACTGTGGGGAGTATGATGGCCAGGTAACTTGAGGTTACTTTCTGGGTAGTAGTTATGCTTCACTATGCAGAAGGACTGAAGAGATCCTGAGAAATTGTTTTACTCCAGAGGAGACTGTTTCAGCATTGCAGTTATTTATAGGGAGAAACATTTACCCTGTTGAATGGAACTCACTAAATAATTTTCAAAAGATTATTATTATCATTATTATGGCACATTATTTATTATTACAGAGTAACTACACCCAAGAACAAAAATGTTATTGATTACAGTTTACCAGTAATCATCTTTACCTTAGATGTGGTGGCTACATTTGTTTTGTTTTTTTACCTTGATCCTGCCAGTAACACAATTTCTGGATCTAAGATTAAACTGCCATACCAATATTTAATCGTCCAGATACAGTTTTATTTCCAATATGAATTAAGATAAGGGTTGGAGCCAATGAGTTTCAGGGGCTTCAAAATTACTCCTTTCATTAGGGCTACAAAAGCACAAAAAATACATGTGTATAAACATGAAAAACTGTCTACAGGAAAAAAATCTACTAAAATCATAGTACAAAAGATATAAAAATTTGTTTTTTTAATGTAAAAAAATATATAAAATTTAACAGATACAAAAAAATGTAAAAAAAAAATAAAAATTTAAGAAGATACAATATACAGAAAAAATCTATAGAAACATTAATAGGCTGCTACAGTAGCTATTGGCTAGAAATAATATAAGTATCATATTTGCCAAAATATGATGAAATCAATGTAAAATATCAATATAATTGTTCATGGCGACAACGAAAAAAAAACAGTTTGCAATGACAACTTTAGAATGTATTGTATAATTATTATTATTATTATCGTTATTGTTATTGTTGTTATTATTATTATTATTGAAGACTGCATTCTACATTTGTAATTTCAAACCTTTTGTTTCTAAAAATGAAACAAGATGGTTTTACAAATTAAAAACACTTCATCTGGGAGTTTTGAATATTGATTCAAATTGCTTTATTACCATATTTTTTTAATGCTACATGTTTGTATGAACTTATGAATTAGAATATTATACAGGGTAATTTTAATGCATTTCCTTGATTCATTTTTTTTCAAAACAGGTAATGGAATGAGAGGCTGAGACCTTTCATATATCCACAAGACCTTTAAAAGGGAAGTTTAAGCTTAAAAAAAAAATAATAAAATTATCCTTTTCATGACTAAGCCTATTTCTGACATTTGGTGTTTACAAGTTAAATCTATATTTTTTGCTAGAAAATTACTTAGAACCCCCAAACATTATGTATATTTTTTTAGCAGAGAATCTAGAGAATAAAATGGCGATTGTTACAATATTGTATGTCACACGGTATTTGTGCAGCGGTCTTTTAAACACAACTTTTTGGGGAAAAAGACACTTTCATGAATTTTAAAAAAACGAAACAGTAAAGTTTGCTCAATTTTTTTATATAATGTGAAAAATGATGTTACGCCAAGTAAATAGATACCAAACATGTCACGCTTTAAAATTGCGCACACACGTGGAATGGCGACAAACTACGGTATCTAAAAATCTTCATAGGCGAAGTTTAAAAAAAATAACGGTTACCAGGTTAGAGTTACAGAGGAGGTCTAGTGCTAGAATTATTGCTCTTGCTCTGACGATCGTGGTGATACCTCACATGTGTGATTTGAACACTGTTTACATATGCGGGCTCGACTTCCGTATGCGTTTTCTTTGCTAAGTGAGCTCGCGGGGATGGGGGCGCTTTAAATTTTTTATTTTTTTTATTTCATTTATTTTTATTTGTTTACATTGTGTTTAAAAAAAAAAAATTTTGATCACTTTTATTGCTGTCACAAAGAATGTAAACATCCCTTGTGACAGTGATAGGTGGTGACAGGTACTCTTTATGGAGGGATCGGGGGTCTAAAAGACCCCAAATCCCTCCTTTGCACTTCAAAGTATTCAGATCGCCAAAAACAACGATTCTGAATACTGTATATTTTTTAAAAACTGGCGCCATTAGCAGCCGAGTAAACCGGAAGTGACGTTGTGACGTCACTTCCGTGTTTACAGAGAGAAGACTGTAACTAAGCCATTTCTGGCTTCATGCCGGTCTGCCTCTAGCCGCTGGAAGTGGTGGATCAAGGATTGAGTCTTCCGGTGGGTCGGGAGGCCCGGTAAGAGCGGTGGAAAGCGGCGGACGGGGTGATGTCCCCTCCCGCTCCTCCGGGATAACAACTGAGCGGCTTTTAGCCACATCAGTTGTTATCTCTGGAAAGCCGACTGCTCACTCTAAAAAACGGTATTGGGATGATGCCTGCAGCTGCGGGAATCATCCTGGTATAACCCCCTAAAGCCAAGGACGCATTTATGTGTACACTCGGCGGGAAGGGGTTATTCTTAGACATGTGCACAGCCAAAAAATTTGTTCATTTTCGTTTTCGTTTCATTAGTTTTTTGTTTTTTTTTTCGTTTTTCAGGTCATTCGTTATGATCGCAATTCGTAATTTCGTACATTCGTAAATTTGTTCATTCGTACATTCATAAATTCGTACATTCGTTCATTCGCACTTTTGTAAATTCGTACATTCGTTCATTCGTACATTCGTACATTCGTACATTTGTGAATTCGTACATCCATACATTCGTAAATTCGTACATTTGTAAATTCGAAATTTAAAAATCCAAAAACCCGAAAATTTGAAAATCTGAAATAGTAACTAACTAGGGCTGCGTGCACGGATAAGGGTCTGGTATGGATTTTGGGGCTACCCCACACTGTTTTTTTTGGTGTGGGGGTTCCCCTTAAAATCCAGGCCGAAGGGCTTGGTATGGTCTTGGAGGGGGAACCTATGCCGTTTTTTTAAAATTTGGCGTGGAGTTTCCTGGCCTGCTGGGCTGTGTGCTCAGAGAAGGGTCTGGTATAGATTTTGGGGGGACACCCAATGCCGTTTTTTTTTTCAATTTTTGTGTGGGGTTCCCCTTCAAGATCATCAGAGCACAAGTCGCATGCCAAAGTCGGATCAGTTAAGAAGGCGATCCGACTTTGATCCGACTTCAGTGATATTTAATGGGCTGAAGTAGGACCAAAGTCGGACCAAAATAGTGCAGGGAGCATTTTCAAAGTCGGACCAACTTGTGTCGGACCAGTTAAGACGGCTCTGATAGGGAAACATTGGTTTTCTCATACCATGCAACATGAGCTCCCAATGACGAAGCATTTGTCGTATAAGTGTGAACCCAGCCTCAACAGTGGATACATTTGGATCTTATTCAAATTCCTACAACATTTTTCCATAAATGAAGAAATGCCTTGTAGTTCTTTAAGCCTCAATCTTTCTGCAGAAGACTCAAATATTTCTGCAAACCTGCATAATGTTCATTACACTGCTATTATTTTACATGTAGAGGCACACACTGGAAGTACACACTTGGATTAATACTTTAATCCAGACTGAATCATCAAGTATTAGAAAAAGGCCTGAATAATATGTGATCAGCTTTAAAGTCAATGAGAGCTGAATGTTAAAAAAAACAATTTTGCCCATTTTCTGGGCTAATAGGCGTAGGATTGGGATTGTCAAGAAAATGGCATGGGGCGTGCTCACTGCCCTGGGGGACAAAGCAAGAAAAAAATCTGTTTAACTGTGTGCAGTAGGTTTAGTAAAGCTTAAAGTGAAACATTAAACAAGCAAAACTCCATTAAATAATATGCTGGTAGGGAATTGCTGACACTGCTTGTGAAGTGGTTCATCTGTTTGATGTATACAACCCACTACAGCAAAACTGACATTTACAAAGAAAAGAATAATGTGTTTAACCACTTGCCTACCAGGCACTAACACCCCTTTTCTGCCCAAGCCATTTTTCAGCTTTCAGCACTGTTGCATTTTGAATGACAATTGGGCACTAATAGGCTGAACTGGTGGGAATTGATGAGGTGGCACTTATGGGCACTGATGAGGCGGCACTTATGGGCACTGATGAGGTGGCACTGATGAGGAGGCACTAATATGCCGCACTTATGGGCACTGATAGGTGGCACTGATATGTGGCACTGATGAGCACTGATAGGTGGCACTGATGTGCACTGTTAGATGGCACTGATGGGCACTAATAGGCAGCACTGGTGGCGCAGATAGGTGGCAGTGGTGGGCACTGATAGGCGGCACTGGTGGGCATGGATAGGTGGTACATATGGGCACTGATGGGCATTGATGGGTGGCACTGATGGGCGACACTGATGGGCATTGATGGACAGCAGGGATGGGCATTGATGGGCAGCACTGATAGGCGGCACTGATTTCCAGCACTGACTGGCATGGCTAATGGGCACTGATTGTTGCCACTTGTGGGCAGTGGTGGGTACTGATTGCTGCCACTGATGGTCACTGTATGCTGGCATTGGTGGGCAATGGTGAGCACTGTATTGTGACACTGTATTTCACTATTGTAATCAGGGCAGTGAAGATCACTGCCCTGATTACATTCCTACATGTCCCCCTGTGAGGAGATGCGGCTGATCGGCTCTCCTCACCACACACTCTGTCAGTAGCATCTCCATGTTTACATGTGACCGGCTGTCATTGGACACAGCCGATCACATGGTTAAAGAGCCACAGATGCGGCTCTTTACACAGATCAGGGTCCCACCGTGTCCTAGCAACATGGCGCCACCGCGATTGCCACTCAGCGCGCCCCCGCGGATGTGCGAGAGTGGCCGTTCTGGGACGCCGTCATATGACGGCGTCCCAGAACAAGAGCTGCACCGCTCCACCGCCGTTTGACGTTGGAAGGGCAGCAAGCAGTTAAATTGACAGCTCGGGCCGCTTCATTCTGTGTGTAAAAAAAACAGCCAGGGTTTCCATTCATCTATAGGAGACCCTTATCCTAGATGATGGCCTGGTATAAAATTTAGGGGGGAAGCAGAAAAAAAAATAGTGTAAGGTCCACTCCAAATTTAAGGTTTTATCCAATATCCATACCAGACCCTTATATGAGCTTGCAGTCTGGCAAGGCACAAAAGGGATAGACAAGTGTGCACCTCCCCCCTCCTGAACCATATTAGACCACAGGCAGTCAACCTGCAGGGGGTACTGTGATGTTGATGAAAACAAGGGCCTCCTCTCTAGCCTAGTAGTTGTGAGGGATCTTCAAGCATAAAGCTTATGGGAATTTGCAAGCCCATTTTAATAATAATGGGGCACCTATATATTGCCCCCCTCCATGTGACTGAGTAAGGGGTACATAGTACCCCTACTCAATCACAAATAGAAAGGGGGAGGTTACTAAAACTGGTGCACACAGACTTTGGTGTAGCTGTTCAAAGTAACCAATTAGCTTCTGGGTTTTATTATGAAAGCTTAACTGAACAAGCTGAAGTTAGAAGCTGATTGGTTACTATGCACAGCAGCACCTGATTCTGTGTATATCAGGTTTAGTAAATCATCCCTAAAGTGTAAAAATAGGGACGTTTTTTGACATGTCCTTTAATTTAAAAAAAGCTCCACAATAAATATTCATCATTAGTTATGTGTCCAGTGATGTAGATCCATGTCAATCATGCTGCTCAACACCAGTCAACCCACGGAAAGAAGAAAAAAATGCCTGTCATCTATTACTAATCAGTTGATCTATACAAAGGGGTGGGGTCTCTTAGGGTAATGTCATTGATCATATGTGGTTATGTCTAAGTATGGTCAATGACATGTAAGTGAAAAGGGCCAGTGACATCACCGGTTGTTAAGGACTTGGTGGTGCCTGCACATGCTGGCATTCTTAACAACCATCTATAACGGAAAGCTGTCATGTATAATAGAAGTAATACGGCTATTATACACGATGTTTAGCTCCCACTGACCAGGAAGATGTTTAGGCATTCATCCAAACACCCAAACCACCAAGGATCATCCCTAATCAGGTTTTGACACAAGGCTAAAGATAAATTGAGCAATTTACTGCATGTCCAATGCTTCAGCATGGCACAGTTCACCTTTATCAAGGATTTGCCATTTTGCATATATACTGTATGTGTATATAAGCACAACCTTATGTAGAGGAGCTATCTATTTTCATAATTCTAATTTGTGTACTTATTGGTTTATTTCCCTTATTTTATTTTCGACTTAAATTTTTCTGTAAACTTTATTTAAACTTTTTATTACTTCTCAAATGCTTTGCAATTGTGACAATGCTTATCATTGGTTCTTGATACTGGAAACGATGTTACAATTTGTTATAACTTTGTTTTGCTTGTTTGTTATATATGCTTTATATGAATGTTTGCTACCTTGTGCAATGTCAATAAATACTTTATTGAGAAAAAAACACACATTTTTGCTCCCTGGTGTCCATAAATAAAATGTCTTTTAAAACTCAAGGTTCAGTTATGTCATAGTTTATTATCATTAGTGGTGTAAAAGTAATATCTGTCTGCATAATTTGCCAATCAAACGATTAATGTATTTCCAGGTTTATCAGATGTTCCATTTTTCTGTGAAGGCACAGTGCTTAAGGGAATATTATTGGATAGTAGCCCAGCCACAGAAGTACTCTTTAAGCATAAAAGACTGATAAAAGGATTTATTACTACAAAACTGCTGGTAAATTAAATACAGAGTATTGAAGATGTGTTCATAATGCAACCTTTGGCATTACAGTTCTTCAAGTTGATTCATCAACAGATGTTTCTTGTCAGCTCATGTTTTAAAGAACACCATAAAAAAAATATAGAAAATAATTTAACATTTACACCTTAAAATTATTTGTATTGATGGGCTTATATACAGTATATCCCATTTTGTGATTTTAACATGAGATTAAAATAATAATTATTTATATAATATTCTATAATACATTAACATTACTATACAGTAAAACCTTGGATTGCGAGCATAATTCATAATTCATTCCAGACACATGCTTGTAATCCAAAGCACTTGTATATCAAAGCAAATTTCCCCATAAGAAATAATGGAAACTCAAATGATTTGTTCCACAACCATTTATTTATAAGTCCTTCAGTTTATAGTCCATATAAAAAGATTATAGCAATGTGATAGGTTGTGTAACCATAAAATGTCCATCCACAAATGGAAACTTCCACAAGGGGATTAGAAGCAAAATCCAGCAGGAGCTACAGAGTATAAAAAAAAAGAGATGTGCCTCTAAGTGTAGCAATATGGTTACATTTATTGAAGGTACAACATTTAGCAACTCACATGGTTGATGATAAAAATAGGCACAACTAAGTATGCAGGCATCTGGGGTAAAGCTGTCCACATAGACCATCCCCCACACCTTCGACTCTCCCAGTCAGTCTGCAATCATGACCGGGAAGACTACACTGCAGTAGAGCGATCTGAAAGCGAGGCTTGAACCACTCGTGGAGCACAGCGTGGAAGGGACGACTTTGATGGTGGTGCGCAGGATGGTCTATGTGGACAGCTTTACCCCTGATGCCTGTTTACTTAGATGTGCCGGTTTTATACATCAACCATGTGAGTTGCTAAATGTTGTACCTTCATTAAATGTAACCATATTGCTACACTTAGAGGCGCCTCTCTTCTCTTTTATACTCAGTTGTGACATGACACTACTTGTATATGAAGACATCGCTTATCAAGTCAAAATGTATTTAAAAATTGTGCTTGTCTTGCAAAACACTCTCAAACCAAGTTACTATCAAACCAAGGTTTTACTGTATATTTCTTATATTGTTTAAGGTAACCATATGCTATTGGCTTGTCATATAATTGAAATGCATTATTTTATAGTTGGACACTGCTGACCAATATACAGTTATATGCAGAGTACAAGAGATAAAGCCAGCTCAATGTTTGCCCTCTGTTTCAAGAATATCCCCTGGACAAAAATATGCAACTTTTGGGTATAAAAGAGAATACAGAGGTGTGGATTATGTTCAAAAGAAGGACAATAATTTTATTAAAGTGACTCAACTCTCAAATGTAAAGCCTTTAGTCACAAATTGTTCTGCTGATGAACTTTTACTGGGTCCTTATTACAGTGTATGTTATAAAAGTTACAGTGATTATGATTTTGATACTCTGCAGCCTAAGTCAAGGAGAAAAGTGAGGGGCAGAGGGGCAGGGCTCTTTAGCTGTGTGAGGTTTCTGAAACCTGCCTGCTATTACAAAACATACGATGAAGTAAATAAAATCACCAAATGCATTTTAAGGTTTAGTAGAATGTTTGGTGTGCTCAAAAAAACCCTCACAGTTGTTTATTCATAATTCTAAAATATAACCGGAAATGCCTTGCATCCAGCATAATAATTCACATGTATATTTTTGGCTGCTCTGTATTTAATAACGTTTCTTAGTTATCATAATTTTTTTTATAAGTCATTTAATTTTTAATGTCATACTTACTATCTAGATTGTTTTTGGATCCGATATATCATCATAAAAAAAATAACCTTCCTTTACTAACTTTTTTACTAAAAAAAACAGATGCATAACTGCTAAACAATCCATTTGACATTTTGATGTTATTAAAAATGACTCTTTACAGTGCAGGCAGTTCTGCAGCCAGCTATGGTTTTCTTAAATTGTCAGAATTTCAAACACTGGAGACTGTGACAGCTTTAGTGCATTCTGTGCACTGAGTCTTTCATCTTTGGTGAGATACTTGAAATGCATACTTCACATCAAGAATATCAGGTCCAGTCTGGAGCACTGCATTGTTAAACTGACATAAGGTTTTTTAATAGGGTTCAGAGGTAGGCAACTAAATTTATAAAGATGAGAAAACATCTTATTTACAGTAAAATATTAGTGTAAATGTTCAATCTGAAAAAAATACCTCTTAAAACCTCTTATTTGTGACTTAGTTAACATATTAAAATGTATCCGAGGGCGGAATGAAATTTTGGTGAATTAACTTTTTATCTCAAAGACAGTATAACGGGACATCTGTTGCAAATTGAAAAAAAACAAGATGTTTTACATCAGTTTCGGAAAGGTTTCTGTATAGCAGCCCCCTTGCCAGTCTTATACTTTTCTTGATTCAGCGAGCTACTGCCGACAAGTCCACATACTAACCTATTAAAATCTTCTTGGCCCTGGAGGTACATTTACATTTAAACTGTGAAATAATTTATAGTGTGAGCTAATAATGACAAAAAAGGTAAGAATTTAATAAAGCAGTGGACAATTTGCAATGAATAATATCCAGAGTACTAATTACTAAAGGATATTTTATCCTCCCTTGAGGATTTTTTTTCATTCAGGCTAAATGGGCTTCAGTTTACCTGGGGGTTTTGTTCTGCCATTTGGACTAAAGCTGTAGGAGTCTGGAGAGGCTGAACTTGATGGACCCTGCTTTTTTCAAGCTAATAAACTATGTATTATCGGGAAGGATAGCAAAAAACTGTTTTTTTACTTTTTCTTCATCTTAGTAATTAGTTTGAGAAGTTTAAAACACATGTCTGTCATGTATCAAGATAATTTAATTAGCATAGTAAAACATCAGTATAATATACTGTATATAATGTATATAATTTACTGAAAAGGAATTGTTTTGAACATGGCCTGACATAACAGACGCTTTGTGGTGCCTTTAAGTATCTGAATATGTTTTTACAATAATAACTATATACCTGTGAAGCTCCTTAGATCGTAAACCAAGACTAAGCCTATGTGAGCAGATATTTGGATATTACCAGTTAAGTCATTTAGTTAACTTTTCTACTATACAACATTTTTACAGCTTCCACTACTGTGTATATGGTAGCTAAAGGAGGCAAGTCTACGACACTCACTTTCACTTAGTTGCATCTGTTCCAAAATTCCAAAGTTCCATATTTGCATGAAGTCAAACCAGGCCAAGGCAATCCTTGAACATGATCAAAATATTCTGAAACATTATTAGTGAAAGAACCACATGTACTTACTACCTCAGTAGTTACAGCGAATGATGATGATCAGGCAGATAATTAGCATTACTGTTAATTTAAATCCTGATATTATTGCTGCAGGACCTTACTACAGTATACATATTTTACGTTTAATGGAATTTCTGCTTTAAATAACTCAGGGAAGTAGGAAATCAAAAGGGACTATGACTCATTAATATTTCATGTTAATCACTGATTGTCAGCCTTTTACTTGCATTGCTATCCAGTGCACACGAATGCCATCTGCTTGCACATTGCTTGCCAGTGAAGACTCATAATACCCTCACTACTGAACCAGGTGTAAGAACTCTAACTATGGCAAGGTAAGTCTGTGTTCTGTTGTTTAATTTCATCAGACTATCAAAATCATTTTTTATTTTTTTTTTTACAATTTTTATGCTCAAGCTTTTCCTGAAAAGAAATTTGACAGTGATGTCTTAATTCCACCAACCAATAAAAATGACCATATAAATTCCTCATATAAATTCCACAGCACAGATTTTTCTTGAGTTGTGTACAAAATAAATTAATTTTAAGATTATGTCAAAAATGTTTGGGTTCACCAGTATTACAAATACACAACTAATTGCTGCTGATTGCTTGTCCTGATCTTTTACAAAATTTCTACTTAATTAGTTTTTTTGATCAGACTTAATTTTAAGAAGTAGCTCTCATACAATCATAAATAGATGAAAATTCAACTCTTTACCAGATATAAAACATGGTAGACACATACACTCTATTACCAAAAGTATTGTGACGCCTGCCTTTACACCCACATGAACTTTAATGACATTCCAGTCTTAGTCCATAGTGTTCAATATTGGGTTGGCCCACTCTTTTCAGCTATAACAACTTCAACTCTTCTAGGAAGGCTGTCCACAAGGTTTAGCAATGTGTCTATGGGAATGTTTAACCATTCTTCCAGAAGTGAATTTGTGAGGTCAGGCACTGAGGTGGACAATACAATAGCAAAAGAGAGAAAAAAGTAACTCCTGCGCACAGGTGGATCACCAAGTGTAGTACATAAACATAGGCCTTGCTGCCCTCAAGGATGGGGATCCTAGTAGAAACTGAAACAGAAAGAAAACAAGGGCGCACCAGCCTTGTGCATTAACTTTAAAACATTTATTAAATTAAAAATAATAAAAGAAGTGACTCACAAGCTATGCAGTCACTGCATAGCTCTGAAGAAGAGGGGACTCTCCCCTCAAAACGCGTTAGCAGATTGCAACGTCTGTGCGTTCCTCCATGACCCCTGGAAGGTTTTCGCTCATCCCAAATCGCAGACTGTCCACTGGTGCGATTTTATGCTGTGCCTCCTCCACTAATCGCTTGTGAGTCACTTCTTTTATTATTTTTAATTTAATAAATGTTTTAAAGTTAATGCACAAGGCTGGTGTGCCCTTGTTTACTGAGGTGGACAAGAAGGACTGGCTCGCAGTCTCTTTTCTAATTCATCCCAAAGGTGTTCTATCACATTGAGGTCAGGACTTTGTGAAGGCCAGTCATGATCCTTCATCCCAAACTCGCTCATCCATGTTTTTATGGACTTTACTTTGTGCACCGGTCCAAATCATTTGGTGGAGGAAGGATTACGATGTGGGTTTGTTTTTCAGGGGTTGAGCTTGGCCCCTTAGTTCCAGTGAAGGGAACTATTAAGGCGTCAGCATACCAAGACGTTTTGGACAATTTCATGCTCCCAACTTTGTGGGAACAGTTTGGGAATGGCCCCTTCCTGTTCTAACATGATTGTGCACCAGTACACAAACAAGGTTCATAAAGGCATAGATGAGCGAGTTTGGGGTGGAGGAACTTGACTGGCCTGACTTCAACCCAATAGAACACATTTGGGACGAATTGGAGCAAAGACTGCAAGCCCACATCAGTGTCTGACCCCAAAAATGGGCTTCTGGAAGAATGGCCAAACATTCCCATAGACACACTCCTAAACCTTGTGGAAAGACTTCTCAAAAGAGTTGAAGCTGTCATAGTTGCAAAGGGTGGGCCAACTCAATATGGAACCCTATGGACTAATAGGGCTTACACACGGTCGGACTGCCGTTCAGTTTGTGCTTGTGGGTTTGTATTTGCTCTTCAGTGCGTGCAGCAAGTTCCGCGTGACTTTAAGTAGTCATTGTATTCTTGTTAGTTCGTTACTGTTTTTCAGTTCGCTCTTCACAGGCCTTGCTGTTCTTCAGTGCATTCTGTTACTTCGTTCTGAGCAGCCGACCGTTTTCTAGCCATGTTTCGTATGTGTACTCCTCGTAGAGTACGTGCTGGAAAAATGACTTTGTCGTACCCCGAAATTCTTGTGCAGACTTTTGATCACTTTCGCCATGATCTTGGCCTTTCTGATATTGGGGTTGGGGTAAGGCTCATACTTTCCGTCATAGTCGGACTTCTTCATGATGTCGACCATCTCCAACATCTCCCCAAAGGACATATTTGTGGCCTTAAAATGTCTCCTTCTGGATCGGGACGTGTCCTGATCCGGGCTTTCCTCCTCCTCCTCCTCGTTCCTGCAATTATCACGCACCTGCTGTGACTCCGCCATGTGCTCTTCCCCCACTGCGCCAAACGAAAAGGGGCGGGGAATAGACTAGAAAGAACGTCAGGGGCGGGTGGAGTTACACGCATGCGCAGTGTGTATAAAGCGTAACACGTGTGCGTATTACGTACGATCTGTGAGCGGAAGAAGGAGCATTGGACGCGCCGATCGTAAGAACGAAGGTAAGAGACAAACTTGTGCCTATACTGCTTCTAGATTGAGGCCTATATTGAAACAAGATTAGGAGAGTTTTGTCTGACATTAGGCTTTGTCTTGTGTTGTGTCTTGCAGTGAACATGGATATGCTACTGAAAGACAATGACTTCATGTCAGTATTTGTAGATATGTTAAGGGAGCTGCCCTGTCTGTGGGAGATTAAACACCCCCATTTCAAGAACCAAGCAAAGAGGAAGGCAGCACTGGAGCAATTGTGTGAAATTGTGAAGCAGGTGATCCCCATGGCAGACATCACCTATTTAAAGAAATTAATTGGTGGCCTGAGGAGTACATATCTAAGGGAGCGCAAGAAAGTCCTGGATTCACAGAGATCCGGAGCAGCAGATGACATCTATGTCCCCAGGATGTTGTACTATGACAGGCTGCATTTTCTGGCAGACCAGACTGAACCCAGGCCATCCCTCTCCAGTCTTCCTTCCACGCTTCCGGCTGAGGCTTCTGACGCCCAACCTGGGCCTTCCAGGCCACATGTGGGGGAGCCCAGATTGAGCCAGGTATAGCATTCCTCTAAATATTTCTGCTTGTACAATCAATGATGTTACCTAGATGTTAGTTGGGAGTACTAATTTAGGATTGTGATTGATGATGCAACAACTAAAACCATGTCCTTTTTTCATACACAGGGAAGTCTCAGCCAGGAGGTGGCCGGGCCGAGCCGGCTGCCTGATCTGCAGGTCCCTCCACCCCCCCTGGGAAGAGAAAGTGACAGGAGGAGGAGTGCCCTAGAGGAGGCTACCAGAGGACTCTTTTGGAGGGCTACACAGGTCCTGGGAGCACCACAGACCGTGGAGGAGGACATTGCTGCCGTCATTGCATATAAAATGCAGAGGATGGAGGGACAACAAGCCATGTGTGAGGCGCTCATATTGGAGGCTCTTAACAAAGGTATGAGGGGCCAAATGACAGCTCAGACACACCTTTGCGATAGTCCTCCTCCTCCTCCTGCAGGTCCTCCTCCTCCTCCTCCTCCTCCCTCTCCTCCAGGTCCTCCCAGTCTTCCTCCTCCTCCAAGTCCTACTCCTTCTCCTGCCACATCTCCAACTGCACAGCCACAGCCGGGAAGGAAGCATGAAAGGAAGACCAGAAAGTGAGGACCCTGGATCTAGTCTGGTCGGCCAAAAAATGCAGCCTCTTGTGGTACCACAGCCTGGGGACACACATGTCATCTGCTGCTATCCGGATCTCTGCGAATTCTGGACCAGACTGCCCTCCCTTACATATGGACTCCTCAGGCCACCAATTTTGATGTTCAAGAATTGATGTCTGCCGTGGGGGTCCCAGGCTTCGCTAATTTCTCTTGTTGATCCAGTGTTGCCTTCCTCTTTGTTTGGTTCTGATTCCTTAATAAAGGATTTTTGTTTTGAATTATACTCTCCTATGTGTTTTACTTCAAAAAGGACAGTTTGTTTGTGAGGATTCAGGTACATTGCAAATATACAATGTGAAATGAACAAGGGACACCAACACCAAACAATCTCCTGGAGATTAAATAATAAAAGATATCAATGTTGTTGGGGTAACTTGACACACAAAACACACACAAAAATATTCTGGAGTAAAAATAAAAATAACATTGAACAAAGATCAGCCTTTGAAAAAATCCAAACATTAAATAAAAAAAAGGCTTAAAATCCCAAAAAAAATTAAATAAAAAAAAAAAAATTCTGTCAGATGTGACAACTAATAACAATATATTCAGGGAATCCCAATAAAAAAACAAAAATAAAACTTTGTGAGAAGTGTGTGTGAATATGAGCAGCAAAATTACTTACCGTATTTATCGGCATATAACACGCACAGGCGTATAACAACGCACATTCATTTTAAGAGGGACGTTTCAGGAAAAAACTTAAATTTTAAATAAGGAACTTTGAAGCAAAATAAGGGTCAGTGCCCATCTGCAGCCTCACCATTGCCATCAATGCAGCCTGATTAATGCCCACCTGCAGCCTCACAAGTGCCATCAATGCAGCCTTATTAGTCCACATCAATGCAGCCTCACCATTGCCATCAATGCAGCAGCCTCGCCATTGCCATAAATGCAGCAGCCTCGCCATTGCCATCTATTGACTTTCTATTACAGAGTCCACCAAGTAAACAGGAGATTCTCACTGTATGTAATCTGACAGCACTCGTTCTGCCCCCCCTCCCCCCCCCCCCGTTGCCTCCGAGGCAGCTGAAATTGAAGTATTGGCATATAACACGCACACGCTATTTGCACCCGATTTTCATGGTGAAAAAGTGAGTGTTATACGCCAATAAATACAGTAATTCTTGTCACATTATAAAGAAGAAGAGAGTGCGCTGTATTAAACCATTTTTAGCATTGCAGCGTGACGAAAGTGCTGTATCCATTGCGAACGCTAAGTTTACCAGAACGAGCTGTTCTGTCTTGGAATTTCTTCTGAGCATGTGTGGTACTTTGTGCGTCGGAACAGGCTACACACGGCCGGAATTGACGCGATCGGATTTTGTTGTCGGAAAATTTTATCTCCTGCTCTCCAACTTTGTGTGTCGGAAAATCTGATGGAAAATGTCCGATGAAGCCCACACACGGTCGGAATTTCCGACAACACGCTCCGATCGGACATTTTCCATCGGAAAATCCGACCGTGTGTACGGGGCATTAGACTGGGAAGCCATTAAAGTTCATGTGTGTATAAAGGCAGATGTCCCAATATTTTTGGTAATACAGTGTATATGCAGATGAATTACATAGTATAGCTCCAGTCAGTACTTTTACTCATACTACAAGACCAGTAGGAATTTTTTAGGTCAACATTGCACATTGTATTGTGGAGTGAATGGGTATGTTTCTCAAAAGCAATAAATACATTCAATTCATGCATCCATTCATCTAAAGTGGAAAGGGGAGATTGCAGATGCCCATTTTAAAAATCATCATACTGCAGGCAACAAACACCAATCTTAATATTGCCATAAATGTGTAATCATCAAGTGCTGATGAGTCAAAGTAACCCAAAATGCATAAATACAGTTGTGTATCAAAAACACCATTGAAGAGGATCAGCCTCCATGCATGTAACAGAATCAGCCTCCAGGTGTGTATCAAAACACCATTGAAGGTTGAAATCACCCCATCTCAGTACCTTCCCAGCCTTGGGCAGCACTACAGAAGGTGGATCAAAGTTCCATGTGACTGGATGTATATTGCAACAAAAGTTAGTGTGTACGCCAATTCTAAATAGAAATTTTGATGGAAAATATACTCTATGAAGGATAAAAGGCTGTGCCAACCTATGTGAAGAAAACAAATATATTATTTGAACAGATTGAAGGACATCATCCCATGTGTCATTTGAGGTAGGACCAAGATCCTCCCCCCAGTTTTGTTTACAGCGAAACTGATTATTATGCAAAATTTGGACTAACAAATATGTATATGTGTTTGAAAAAAGACCCTTTACATTGGCAGCTTGAGCAGGGGTAATGAACAAATTTGTTACAGAAATAGGTATGAGAAGTGTGTTATTCTGCATCTGCAGCATGTGCCAAAGTTCGAAATGTTGACAAAATAGTTTCTACCCAAATTTAAAATCAGATTGCACACGTTGAAAGGTTTTTACATAACCACCCAAACATAGATGTGACATAGTAAGTATACCAACTTTTTTCAGGCATGGAAGCCTCCTGTCATGTGGAGGTTCAGACAGAGCTCATCAAACCAAATAGGTATATATCTATTGTATCCAGATACTTTCAATAGGTCCTTTGCAGCCCTCCAAACCCTTCCCATCAAATATAAAGTAAGTAGGCCTGAGTGCATTTCACATATTTAATTGTGTCTGCAATATGCAAAGGGTTTTTCCTGTGAAATATGTTGAGAGTAGACTGTAAGAGGCTGTATAAAAAGTGAGTTGCTCCCAGCCAGTTATATGTTGTGGTTGTGTGGCGAGAAAGTAAAACTACATATTTTGTGATAAAAGACTGTCTGAATCTTTTGGATATTGTAATACCTCTAATATGATTCTGGGGGGATGTCTTTCACTATATCAGGTCTCTAAAAATACCAGTACATTTTAAAAAATATTTATTGGAAATCCAGCAGAGGGAATTATGTAAATAATATAACAGTTGTTGCATCCAGATCATTTTAAACAAATTAGTACAACCTATTACCGATAAGGGTAATCTTTACCATGTGTTGCACCACATTTTAATTTTAGAGGGTAGCAGAAGGAGATTTAGTGCAATGAAATCAGGGAAGACAACTCAGATATACTCCCACTCAATGATGAGGAAGGTTTTAACCACATCCAATGCCAAAAAAGGCTCTGTTTTCTGTAATATCAATGGGTACTTACATATTCAGAAATACCATTTGGATGTTTACGGTAATGGAAAGGATAAGCTGGCCATAGATGGGTCTTTTTTTCATTCAGCCACAAGCAATGTGGATGAAGGAATCTCCCTCACTGAGACATTGTATTCTCTCTACTGTCAGAACACACTGATCAAAGACTGCAGCCAATTGGCTGCAACCACTGATTGACAAAAGTTTTCCAACATTCCTGTTTGACAGAAGTCGATCTAACAATAGATGTCTATCAATCAGGAACAGCTACACATGGATCAAAATTAAACTAGTCCTTGCCGAACAGGCTAAATTTCATTCCATCAATGGCCAGCCTTATAGGGCGTACACACGGTCAGACTTTGTTCGGACATTCCGACAACAAAATCCTAGGATTTTTTCCGACGGATGTTGGCTCAAACTTGTTTTGTCTACACACGGTCGCACAAAGTTGTCAGAAAATCCGATCGTTCTAAACGCGGTGACGTAAAACACGTACGTCGGGACTATAAACGGGGCAGTGGCCAATAGCTTTCATCTCTTTATTTATTCTGAGCATGCGTGGCACTTTGTCCGTCGGATTTGTGTACACACGATCGGAATTTCCGACAACGGATTTTGTTGTCGGAAAATTTTATCTCCTGCTCTCCAACTTTGTGTGTCGGAAAATCCAATGGAAAATGTCCGATGGAGCCCACACGCGGTCGGAATTTCCGACAACACGCTCCGATCGGACATTTTCCATCGGAAAATCCGACCGTGTGTACGGGGCATTAGACATAAGCCTGTCTGATCTGGATGTATTATTGCCGATATGGCTTTATTCAACCTAATGGAATAGCACCTTAGCTGGGATTTGAACATCAGTAGGGAGTAAGAAATGGGTCTGTAAGAATCGGGCAGAAGGAGTTCTTTATCCCCTTTGTGTATCACCACAATAGCATACTCATACATGTCTCTTGGTGTCTGCAGTGTTGTGTGAGAGCCTGCTGACGCCGCCGGTCTCCAGCCTTTCGTTGCGGCGCGTCCGGGTCCATACGAGCAGTTATCTCTTCCATCCAGTACACCGACAGTGGCGCTTTGGAGTCTGCTAGCGCCGTCAGCCTCTGAACTTCAGAAGATCCGTGCCTGTGTGTACTCAGCTATCCTCCAGCCCAGCCTGCCTACTGCTTTGATTGTACAGCACACCACATGGCCTCTGCATACAGCATGCAAGAGTTTTCTATGTAAGTGGATACTCAATAAATTGTTGGTTGTTTTTACTCACATTGACCTGGTGCCCTTTTTTGTTTGTTTTAATAAATAGGGAATGGCTGAGTAATACACTTCAAGAAGAACTGCAGTGCACTACTATCATTGTGAGTCTGAAGCCAGCGATACATCGATCAGTCGAATTTCACTCCATGTATGGGTAGGCTAGTTGTACGCATGCCGCTGGATGAATGAAAAAAAACAAAAACAAATGAAGCATATATGGATAAGGGTAAATAGCTCATGATAAAGGATTTTAAATATTTCAAGAATACACATGGAGTAAATGTTAACTTGACTGGCATTTTAGGTAAGTCCCCATCATGGGAGATAGCTAGTTTGGAGCCCATTCAATGTATCCCATATTACAATATGCAAGGCTGAGTCAACATTAAAGCTAGGAAGGACTCCAGGTCCTGCTCCACAGATTTATTTGATGGAAAGAGAGATGACCAGAATGGGTTAAGATGCCAGCTTGTACAACTGCTCAAACATCCAGAGGTATAAGTAACTATCAGAGGGGAGTGGTCTGAGACATCTCTAGATTGTATTGTAATTGATTCAAGATGTGGAAGAGTTTGAACAGAACCCAGAACTAAAACTGGCCATACACTGATCAAAATTCATTGAGTCCAGCAGAGACCCCCTAATAGAAAGACTAAGGACAAAGTATCCTCTTGGTGAAGTTGCCAGGCCGCATGCTTGTCTTATGGTCTAGTGTCCGCATGACGTTTCCCCTTAACATCCATTCCAGACTTGGGACAGCATATTCCCTTTAGTACAACAAATATGAGGTGTCCATGTTTAAAAAGCACAGGTAGGTCCATAGCTGAAATAAGTGTAAAGTGCTGACTACCAGAAGTAAAGTTGCATTGTCTATCCAGTCAGTCAGTGGCTGACACAGGGGAATCATAAAAGTGGACATTATTGTTATTGACCACTTGGAGTAGCAGCAACTGTAGACATTTATTGCCCTCTTGGAATTTAGCCCAGCACTTTTGCATTCCAGTCCAAGGATAGATTTTCTCTAGTGTCATTAAAGCAGACCTCCCTCAACTCTCTACAGAAGATGCTTTCCTTGTCTCTATAATTTAAGAGATATTTGAGATCGTTTCTTGGAGAATTGTGGTGGCATTAGCAGCAGCCTTATGTGCACTATTTTAACATCACTTTTAGGAGGGTATATAACATCCTTCTGATTGCTCTTGCTGCATTCTAGGGCCGGAGTTCACGTTTGCACTTTGTAGAGATCATGGCAGAGAGATGATATGTCCCCCCAAACCCCCAAACTTGGCCTGTAAGGTTATGGATGAAAATATTGCATTGCTGTACTGCCAATAGAACACCTTTTAGACTTTCATACTTTCGTCTAGGAAGTTTAGGAGGAAGGTTTGATGTACTCCTGGATGGAGGAAATTCTCGTCATTCTCACCTGCAGCAAAAGAGACCACAGCATTTCCATTGCTGTGCAACAGTGCAAGTAGCCAGTTATAAGAGCTAGAAGTGCGCACTGATTTATCTGCTGGGAGTCTCTTAGGATGTTTAGCAAATATTTTGAGACTTGACTCGCTAGCTCTGTCTCTGGCTGACTTCCCGCCATAACGGCAGAGTGGAAGGCAGGATAGCAATGAATGGAGAGTGGGCACAGCTGCACTGGATGGAGAGCGAGAGCGGAAGCTGCACAAGCTAACTTTCCAGATTAAATATCAGGTGATTTGTTACTAGGATGCCAGGCTGTCCTAGCAACTAATCACTAGCTTGTTAATATGAAAAGTTAACCCTTACAGCTTCTGTCCTCCATTCAGTGCTGCTGTGCTTCCTGCTCTCCATTCATTGTTATCCTGCTATCCTGCCTCCCACTCAGGAGGTGATGTGAAGGGGTCAGTGCTGTGTGTGTGTGGGGGGGGGTTATTTGAAGAGGTGGTAGAGCACACTACTGTGGGGGAGGAGGGTGATGTGAAGGGGGGCAAGTGCTGGGGGGGATGTAAATGGGAGCAGTGCTGTGGGGATTAGGTGTAGGGGGCAAGTGCTGGTAAAGAGGGGAGATGTAAAAGGGGGGCAAGTACTGTGGGGGATGTAAAGGGTAGCAATGCTGTGGGGGGGGGGGGGTATGTAATGTGAAGGGGCAGTGCTGTAGGGAGGGGAATAAAGTGAAGAGGAGCAGTGCTTGGAGTAGGTGATGTAAAGAGGGCAGTGCTGTGGTGGGGAGAGATGTAAAGGGGGGCAAGTGTTGTAGGGGGGTATGTAAAGGGGGCAAGTGCTGTGAGGGAAAATGTAAAGGGGGCAGTGCTGTGGGGGGGGGGGATATAAGAGGGCAGTGCTGTGGGGAGAGATGTGATGGGGAAAAGGCTGTGGGGGTGATTTGAAGTGGGGCAGTGCAGTGGGGGGGGGGATGTGATGTAAAGGGGGGAAATGCTGCAGGGGTCATGTAAAGGAGGTTAGTGTTGTGGGGGGATAATGTGAAGGGGGCAGGGCTGTGGAGGGTGTGATGTAAAGGGGGGGCAGTGCTGTGGGAGGGGGTTGATGTGAAGGGGGCAGAACACTGATGTAAGAACAGGATTGTGATATAAAATGAGGGGGATATGATGAGAAGAATCTGAATCATCACACAAATATGTGATTTGGACCTCTGCTGGAAGAACATTTTACTGATACTGATTGAATACCCCTGTCCTAAAATATCCTGGTTACAGCGGTTTATATTTGCAGTAGATAATTAGTGGCTGCTGTTATTGTTGATACTACACCACATGGATGAATAGTTTGTACCAGGTACAGCACTGGGATTTACACTTGGATGGCACTTTTTGCACTTGATAATAGTGGTTGCTTTTGGATACCATATTTAAAGTAGTATCAAGGTGGCTAGATGGTACCAGAGGATACAGCACCTCATCCCCAAATAATCAAATAGTTATTGGGTATGTGGACGGGGGATTATAGCGGTGCCAGGGTCAAAAGGGTATTTTCAGAAAGAAATAATAAAGAGAAAAAATAAAAGAACAAAAATACAAAGTTTATTGATAATCTAACATAGAAAAAATGCACATTACATACAGTTCATATTAATCTAAAAGGAAGATTGTGGATACATGTACTGTAAATGACCCTAAGAGTGGTAAGATGGGCCTGATGGAAATGGCCGTTGAAGAAGGAGGGCTCGATTTCCTACATGTTTCGCCAAGACATTGGCTTCTTCAGGGAACAGGAGCTCATAAGGAGGATATTTAAAAACAGTTCTGTGTGGTAAACATGAAACACATAGTGAGAGCAATAATTTAACCGAACACTGCATAATATAAACAATAAAGAATTAGAGACTGTGGCTGAACAGTCATGCACCCAAAGGCTCCACACTCTATAACGGTGATGCAAACATACCTGGGGCGTCAGTGCCCGAGAAGGGAGGGAGGAGAAGGGAAGGGGGAACACAGCCACCCACAGGGATCCCCGCAGGGGAGCGGGCAAGCCGCGCCGTGAAATGTGCCTGCAGGGGGCATACAGTAGACCTGGCAAAGGAATGTAAAAATAACTATAAGTCAAGATGCACTTGTAATAATAATCCAGAGATAGAAATTGCACATCCGTGCATTATATTCGAGAGAATGCGTAAGAGGTTGATAAATATATATGTATGTGAATAAATGTATCTATATCTCTAGAGAAGGGAAACCAGTGCAGACTTACATGTATGTTTAAAAACCGTTGAGAGAAAAAATGTGGTCACGAGGTGCCTGTAGTAGATGTGTGCTCACAGCAGGGACAAAACGTCAAGATTGGAGCAGATCAATGCTCCAATTGGACCAGGCCTAATTAAAGGAATAGATACCATTAAGGATGTTGTTATTAGTAACTAGGACCATGTAGAGTAGTTGTGCCTGTACAAGATACAGGCAGGTCTCTCGTCCATCAAGGAACTGAGGAACTGGCCGGTTACTTGTATGCCCCCCACACCTGATCAAATGAAGATCAGGTGTGCGGACGCAAATGAGGGGTGCTCACGGCTGCGCACAGCGCGGTGCCTCGGAACTACAGGTTCCATCATGCATCGCGCGCGCATGCTCAGAGTGTGCGGCCCGTGTGGCGAATGGAGAGGCGAACAGCCCTGGAATGGGAGGTGCCCAGGCGTTGTCTCGTCCAATCTGCCGATGGAAAAAGGGGGCCGGAGAGTCTGAGAACAGACTAAGTCTGCTCCAGGGTGCCCACGTCTGTTCTCAGACTCTCCGGCCCCCTTTTTCCATCGGCAGATTGGACGAGACAACGCCTGGGCACCTCCCATTCCAGGGCTGTTCGCCTCTCCATTCGCCACACGGGCCGCACACTCTGAGCATGCGCGCGCGATGCATGATGGAACCTGTAGTTCCGAGGCACCGCGCTGTGCGCAGCCGTGAGCACCCCTCATTTGCGTCCGCACACCTGATCTTCATTTGATCAGGTGTGGGGGGCATACAAGTAACCGGCCAGTTCCTCAGTTCCTTGATGGCCGAGAGACCTGCCTGTATCTTCTCTGCACACAGCGATAAGGTAACTTTTATCCTTTAAAACACTCTTACTTTATGCCTTCCAAACGAACCATTCATTATGCTCCTATACATCTTTTAGGAGCTAATTTGGACCTGCTTCTTATTCTGCTGGCCAACATTGATTTTCTCAACTAACAGTGTCTACGCCATGACAGACTAGGTTCTACATACCTGTGAACGTGCTGCTATGAGAATCTCTCTCTACAGCTGACATTATCAAGTAAGTACAGGCACAACTACTCTACATGGTCCTAGTTACTAATAACAACATCCTTAATGGTATCTATTCCTTTAATTAGGCCTGGTCCAATTGGAGCATTGATCTGCTCCAATCTTGACGTTTTGTCCCTGCTGTGAGCACACATCTACTACAGGCACCTCGTGACCACATTTTTTCTCTCAACGGTTTTTAAACATACATGTAAGTCTGCACTGGTTTCCCTTCTCTAGAGATATAGATACATTTATTCACATACATATATATTTATCTACCTCTTACGCATTCTCTCGAATATAATGCACGGATGTGCAATTTCTATCTCTGGATTATTATTACAAGTGCATCTTGACTTATAGTTATTTTTACATTCCTTTGCCAGGTCTACTGTATGCCCCCTGCAGGCACATTTCACGGCGCGGCTTGCCCGCTCCCCTGCGGGGATCCCTGTGGGTGGCTGTGTTCCCCCTTCCCTTCTCCTCCCTCCCTTCTCGGGCACTGACGCCCCAGGTATGTTTGCATCAACGTTATAGAGTGTGGAGCCTTTGGGTGCATGACTGTTCAGCCACAGTCTCTAATTCTTTATTGTTTATATTATGCAGTGTTCGGTTAAATTATTGCTCTCACTATGTGTTTCATGTTTACCACACAGAACTGTTTTTAAATATCCTCCTTATGAGCTCCTGTTCCCTGAAGAAGCCAATGTCTTGGCGAAACATGTAGGAAATCGAGCCCTCCTTCTTCAACGGCCATTTCCATCAGGCCCATCTTACCACTCTTAGGGTCATTTACAGTACATGTATCCACAATCTTCCTTTTAGATTAATATGAACTGTATGTAATGTGCATTTTTTCTATATTAGATTATCAATAAACTTTGTATTTTTGTTCTTTTATTTTTTCTCTTTATTATTTCTTTCTGAAAATACCCTTTTGACCCTGGCACCGCTACAATCCCCCGTCCACATACCCAATAACCATATTTAAAGTCTTTGTGTGTTTGGACTGTACTTATTGCACTTTACACTTTTGTTTATTTTATTTTTTATATATACTCATTGGAGTTACAAATAATTGAATTGACATGATTGAATTAGAAATGATCTATTTGTTTGTTTTGGAGCTTTCATTGCACAGGATTTTATACATTGATCAGCACTGTGCACAATCCTGTAGATACAGTATATCACAACGGCTTAGTATACATCAGTGGTAGTTTAGTATTTCTCTATACATCTATTTGCTGACTTAAATGTCACCCAAATCTATCAAAACTGCAGGTATAAAAAAATCATCAAATGTCTGTGACTGTACCTTTTGTTACAGTATAGGTAATATTAAAAATAAAAAAAAAATCACAAAAGAGCAACTAAAAATACCAGGAGGTTAAAGAAATTTAAAGTGAACCAGTATCCAAACTATGCACACTAAAATATTTACATTTTATGAATAAGCTGTAAAACCTTATTTAAGTAAGCCCTCATCCACCTCTGTAGCTATGGGAGTTGTGGAAAAAGAGATCTTCAAAGATGAAACTGAATCACTGAAATCACAACTCCTCTTCTCTTACTTTCTCTGGCAGCAGATTCTTGGCAGCCTGTAAGCCTTTTAATGAAAACAAGCACAAGATGTTTTAACATGCTCTGCGCAGTGGATTTGCACATAGCAGCCCAGATCCTCCTCTTCTCGGGTCCCTCTTCTGTGCTCCTGGTCCCTCCCTCCTGTCGAGTGCCCCCACAATAAGCAGCTTGCTACGGGGGCACTCAAGCCGAGTCGCTGCTCTGTGTGTCCATTCAGACACAGAGCTGCGTCCCAGCCCCGCCTCCTCTGTCTCCTAATTGGCTAACTGACTTTGACTGACAGCAGCGGGAGCCAATGGCGCTGCTGCTGTGTCTCAACCAATCAGGAGGGAGATTCTCGGTTGGCTGAGACAGAGATAGGGTTCAGGTAGGTATTAGGGGTGCTGGGGCGGCTGCTGCACACAGAAGGCTTTTTATCTTAATGCATAGAAATAAAAACTTCTGACCACAACTTATTTAAGTAAAAACTTAAATAACCATAGTCTGGGCACAGGTGCACTCCAAGATTAATAAAGTTTCATCTTCCACTGAACTTCCTTTCATTTTAATTGGTTCATGACACATTATATGTAACAGGACACATTTTGCTTCATTATAAATGTAAAAGAAATATCGGATCACTGAAGTTTTGTACATGCTGTAAATTTATATATAAATTTTTGAGAATACTATTAGTAGCTCTTTTTCATACATGTCATTTGGAATTTTAGAATTCTTGAGCAAACAGGTAAATCTATAAAGCAAGAATTATTTTATCAAGTAAAAATATATTTTAGTTTGCTGTGATTATTCCTTTAGAACAAGCAGGGTTTCTATTCCCAGCACATGGTTTTAAGAGCAAAAACTCTTTCAGCAAGCCTAGTACTTGTGTCAGTGATAACAAAAGCATAGCTCACAATGACATGTTCATTGTATAGTGGCTCATTATCTGATGGACAGAAAAACAAACAAAATCAACCAGTGCTATTCTCGTGGGAGAATATAGTGCAGGTTTTCATTATCGTGTTGATAATGCTGTTTGCCCATAGTTCATTATAAAGGAATAGAAGGCGCTCTAACATAATTCAGCATTCTATCCTAGGAATCTTCTGCATGTGCCTTTTTTTATTTGCAGCAGTTAGGTTAATGAGCTACCAGCCCACTTGATGTTAAGGACTTTATAACAATACAAAGTCTCATTAAATGCTGCCTGGCATCACTCTCTTGTTGCAAAGGAACATTCAGATTATTGAATGGCTTTGTGCTCCTCATTGCCGTTTGGCTATGGAGTACAGCAGTGGCATCTTTCCCACACACTTCTGGCAGTCATCCAGTCATACGCCTGCCCTCTTCAAACGGTATGGGTATTTGCCAATCTAAGCTGTACTAGTAGACAAACAAGGATGGCGCACGACTGTTTTGGAATGGTTCCAAACCTGCAGCTGAAAGATTTGGCTTTTTACTGGCCCTAATTTCCTTTATTTGTATTTTTTTCAGTGGCTGTTTGGTTGCATTTAAAAGTTTGGAAGTTGCCTAACTGTAGATTTCTTCACAGTATTGTATTGGTTCAGATATATAATAATTACAAAAACTTGTTAATATTTTTAGTGATGTATGCACTGTCATAGGAAACAAAGATTATTTGTTTTATAGATCTCTGATTGCTAATGTTTAAAATATCTAATGTCTATGAAATTCTTAAAGTGTAGTTCCACCTTTATGTATATTTTAATAATAAATGATGCATGGAACAATGCCATTTGCATTAATAAAACAGGTTTCCTTTTGTTTTTCTTTTTAATCTATTGCTTCTGGATTTCCCCAGGGTGCCTCTATAAAATGCTCATAATCAGTTGTGAGTTTTTAAAGGAATCCCAGAGAGGTTTTCCTTTGCAACTGGGTTTTCTTTGTGGTTTGCAGGCTCTATGAACCACACATCTTTGTCTTTCCGTTTTCTACTATTGAGTCACTTGCTCCTGGCGGTTAATAGGCATTCACACTGGTTACTAAAAAGATACATTGTGGGACTCCAGGGTTATTTGGTAATTTTTTTTTGCAAAGAGCAATAAGGTCAGGTAACATATAGTAATCCACAACATCCAATCAGATTTCTGGAGTCAGCTAAGGTAAGATATTAAAGCTAATGGGTTGTTATTTTTTTGCAGCTCACTGAAAATCCCATTGTATTTTGTACTTATTACTGAATAAGAACATAAACGTTTGATTTTAAAATTTTAAGCATGGCAGAGGCAGTATGGTCTGTGACATATTCAATGATAAAAAGGTGGGGATGGGTTTAAAAGGACTA
The DNA here is from genome assembly GCA_037952925.1 of Lithobates clamitans. NCBI lineage: Eukaryota > Metazoa > Chordata > Amphibia > Anura > Ranidae > Lithobates > Lithobates clamitans. The sequence goes on along the minus strand of JBBGZY010001281.1, from coordinate 2,884,921 downwards.
ACCATCTCACAAAATTGTTATTCTTGAAGGGTATGGATAAAGTTAGGGAAGGGCTTTCATTTCAACATTCCTATATTTATCAGAATAATAAATGGAGCTGGATGGCAGGACCATCTTTTATCTATGAAATAGGAAGGCTCAATACCAATTGTATCCCTATACAAAATGTAACATATATTACTTAGTGCATTTTGACTTTCAATACAGGGCAACAAATCCAAAAAAGAACACAATATTTTAAACACCATATTTTTGCAGCAAAATTATATTATTTACAAGTATAAATTTCCTAGTTGGTCTATATAAGCCTTCTACAGTTTCATTAAAGTGAATGTGGAAGAGTTGCCTCAAAGGGAATTACATGCTCACTCATCCACTTGCATGATGGTGTAGCTGTTACCATGAGAACAGAAACAATTGTAGATTATCAGAAAGAAAGGCCTGTAAGTACAGTGAAAATTCAGTTGTGCCTTCTGTTACCATTTATCAGTTCATTGTTTCAAATCAATCAGCAGAAGACTCATCAATTATCTGAGCTTTAAGTTTTGTCCAGCATCTAAAGTATTCTTTCCTTGCAGCACTAAAGATACATCGCACAATGAGCAGTTTTCATTTGAATCAGGGGATCATAGATGACTGTCACACAGATTTGCTAAAATAGGTTGAAACAAGCAGGAATCATCATGTTTAGGGTGCAGCAGTAACATGCAATAGCCTCTTTGATAGGCTGATCTCGCGGTGATGAGCACTTAACTGCATTGGATGAATAAGATCTAATTGAAGGCAAACTTTATTTTTTTTTTTGTGGAGAGGAAATAGAGCAACTGTCAGGTTTTTATTGCTGTCTGTGTCCACATCAGAAAGAGTCACCATCTGTACTTGTCCTGGTGACTGGTATCACCAAAAGTGAAAGAAAATTGCAAATTTTGGCCATAGAACAAGAATAGAGGGGACATTGTTCAATAAAGACACTGGTTTTGAGGAATAACAGAGATTTCAGACATGTTGGAGGGATTTTTTTCTCACTTCCTGTTGTGGCTATGAGAAAAGGGTAAGGAAATGAACAGAAATATCCCCAATGGGACACAGATAAAGGTAGCAGGGGTTATAACCCTCCCATGCTCTATCAAAACAAGTTTTGCCTTCAGTTCTGCTTTAGAATATCTAGGATGATTTAATTCACAATTACTTTGTACAAAATAAAAGATGAGTTGGTGCTGAGTAAAAATGGCAAAAAATGATGGTACCCCAAATTATCAATAGGTGAAGCTAAACCCCTTCAAAAAGTGTATAGTGAAAATAAATAAAAAATAATAAAGGAAAAAAATAAAGAAAAAAATACCTAGATCAGTATTAAATCTAGGTCAGTGCCAGGGTTATTGTTAGGGTCAAATAAAGGTCAAATGTCAGGGTCAAAGGTCATGATGAGTAAATTTTGGGCAGGATTTAAAAAGAAAAAAAAGCATTTTTAAAAGTAGTATCAGTTTCAGCATGTTTTACATAAGATTAGTGCAGTGGCCTCTATGATGGGTAATTAGAGTAACAAAAATTGTATAGGTGTACCATCATCCAGAAATGAGTAATCAAAAGGATTGGAAGCCAGATCCCCAGCCAGGCAACCAAAAGTGGGGGCATGTTGGACTATTACGGTACGACTAAACAGAGGTATTAATATGAAATATAAAAAAGCAGTAATAAAAATTAGAATTGTTTTTATTGATGCAGAAGACACAACAATGGTAATACAATAAAACATAATAAAAGTACAGGTATATCACCAGTAGGGTCATTGGTATACAGTACAACACAAAATCTCAGATATCATATCCTCGACTAGTTTCGCGGACATAAACCGCTTCGTCAGGAGGGAATCTAGAGATGATTTTGAGCACAACAGTCTCAACCTGGCAAATAAAGGATATACAATAAAATTACCAAAATACATAATCAATATAATTATAATCTAGCATCAATGTTAACAAAGAGGGTAATGCAACGTTCTAGGGGGAGGGGAGCGAGTCTGCTTACCCAGGTCCCAACAGGTCCCAGCGCGCGACCCCACCGCCCTAGAGTGTTCTCCCACGGCGACCTGGGGGAGCTAACAGAATGACGGGGGTAATAAGCAAAAGGTAAAAATGATCGGGTAGTAAGGTAACCTAAATTACCACGCACAGAGGTAGAAATAAAGAATTGTGAATAAATAATAAATAATAAATGATAAAAAATGTGGGGGTGATACTAAAAGGTGGTGATAAGGGGAGTGACTGGTGAAGGATATGAAATTAACATAAATTGAACCTTAAGTGTATGAAGATAAGAGGATGGGTATGTGACCGAAAGGTGAGGATAGGTGATAAAGGCCAAAAGGCATGGTGGTGCATAAATTGAGACAGTGGGGAGGTGGGAAGGAAAGATAGGGGCCAAGGGGCGAGGAGAGGGAGGGGGAGGGACTGGGGACGGAGAGGAGGAAGGGGAGGTGGGGAGGTAGGGAAGGCCAGGGGGGGGGGGAAGGGGAAAAGGGGGAGGGGAAGGGGAAAGGGAGGGCCAGATGGAGGAGGGGGGGGAGGAGGGGAGAAGGAAGGGAGGGAAACACAAGAGGGAGGATAGAAGGGGAGGAAGGCAGGGAGGGGGAGAGGGAAGGAGGGGGCAAGGGAGGATATAACAGTGGGGGCTAAGTGAACGGGGGGTGGAAGTACCTGATGCTAGTATAGACGTGGATGGATATCCATGGGGAGCGCCCTGCCAAAGCAAGTGCCAGGGTGGGATGGGTAAAAAGGTAATTGAGGCTGTGAGCGATGGGTGAGCACAGATCACAGCACGTTCAACTCAGCCTAGGGCAACTGCAGAGGAAAAAATAGTATGTTAAATGGTCGATGCTAGTGCCCAGAGGTACGGGACTTGAGTGAAAGGTAGAAAGGTACTGACCTCAGACTTGCGCCAGGCTGATATGGGTATGGAGACCTAGGAGTGATGAACCGACCGTCAAGATAGCAGGACTAGCCTGCCATTTGTAGCTCCCAACCCTGCGACGCTGCGCCGCGCTCCTGTGGGACGCTGGCGCGTGACGTCACAGGGTCGGAGGTTCCACATGGCGCGCGCACGAAGAGATCGCGCACGCATGCGCACTGGCCATCTGGCCACGGGGACGACGTCCCCAACCAAGACCTGTGCAAGAGGAGGGGGCGGTCCCGTGTCCGAGACCAATCCCTCCACCAGGGACCTCACCAGGCCGCCGCGGGAGAACAGGGAGGAGGGGCCCGCGCCGGCGCCCTGGGCGGAGCCCGGGAATGGGAAAGCAGAGTCACAATACAGGATGGGTAAAAGGAACGATAAGGAGGTTTGAGCAAAGTAAAAAAGAATAATAGAGTGGTAGAACAAGTTGAAAAGCTTAAATAGGTAAGCTAGGGATTGGTAAATACCCTAGGGACCTTCATTTTTAATTTACCCCCACTGACACATATAGTTTGTGTTTCTCTTTTTACATGCAAGTTTATCCCTCGATATTACTACTACGGCTAATTGTCAGCCCCGTTGCAACCCTCCGAGACAGACGCCCATTAGGTCGGCCAGACACTTTTACTTGGCTACCCGCCCCCTTATCCACATGTTTTTACCCACTCATGTGGCTCTGTCTTAGGCCCTCCTTACTTATATGCAATTTATGCTATTAGGTGTTTATGGGTCTATGCCTCGGAGGGGTTATTGCACCGGTCCCTAGGGTATTTACCAATCCCTAGCTTACCTATTTAAGCTTTTCAACTTGTTCTACCACTCTATTATTCTTTTTTACTTTGCTCAAACCTCCTTATCGTTCCTTTTACCCATCCTGTATTGTGACTCTGCTTTCCCATTCCCGGGCTCCGCCCAGGGCGCCGGCGCGGGCCCCTCCTCCCTGTTCTCCCGCGGCGGCCTGGTGAGGTCCCTGGTGGAGGGATTGGTCTCGGACACGGGACCGCCCCCTCCTCTTGCACAGGTCTTGGTTGGGGACGTCGTCCCCGTGGCCAGATGGCCAGTGCGCATGCGTGCACTCGCGATCTCTTCGTGCGCGCGCCATGTGGAACCTCCGACCCTGTGACGTCACGCGCCAGCGTCCCACAGGAGCGCGGCGCAGCGTCGCAGGGTTGGGAGCTACAAATGGCAGGCTAGTCCTGCTATCTTGACGGTCGGTTCATCACTCCTAGGTCTCCATACCCATATCAGCCTGGCGCAAGTCTGAGGTCAGTACCTTTCTACCTTTCACTCAAGTCCCATACCTCTGGGCACTAGCATCGACCATTTAACATACTATTTTTTCCTCTGCAGTTGCCCTAGGCTGAGTTGAACGTGCTGTGATCTGTGCTCACCCATCGCTCACAGCCTCAATTACCTTTTTACCCATCCCACCCTGGCACTTGCTTTGGCAGGGCGCCTCCCATGGATATCCATCCACGTCTATACTAGCATCAGGTACTTCCACCCCCCGTTCACTTAGCCCCCACTGTTATATCCTCCCTTGCCCCCTCCTTCCTCCCCCCCTCCCTGCCTTCCTCCCCTTCTATCCTCCCTCTTGTGTTTCCCTCCCTTCCTTCTCCCCCCCTCCCCCCTCCTCCATCTGGCCCTCCCTTTCCCCTTCCCCCTCCCCCTTTTCCCCTCCCCCCCCCCCTGGCCTTCCCTACCTCCCCACCTCCCCTTCCTCCTCTCCGTCCCCAGTCCCTCCCCCTCCCTCTCTTCGCCCCTTGGCCCCTATCTTTCCTTCCCACCTCCCCACTGTCTCAATTTATGCACCACCATGCCTTTTGGCCTTTATCACCTATCCTCACCTTTCGGTCACATACCCATCCTCTTATCTTCATACACTTAAGGTTCAATTTATGTTAATTTCATATCCTTCACCAGTCACTCCCCTTATCACCACCTTTTAGTATCACCCCCACATTTTTTATCATTTAATATTTATTATTTATTCACAATTCTTTATTTCTACCTCTGTGCGTGGTAATTTAGGTTACCTTACTACCCGATAATTTTTACCTTTTGCTTATTACCCCCGTCATTCTGTTAGCTCCCCCAGGTCGCCGTGGGAGAACACTCTAGGGCGGTGGGGCCGCGCACCTGGGACCTGTTGGGACCTGGGTAAGCAGACTCGCTCCCCTCCCCCTAGAACGTTGCATTACCCTCTTTGTTAACATTGATGCTAGATTATAATTATATTGATTATGTATTTTGGTAATTTTATTGTATATCCTTTATTTGCCAGGTTGAGACTGTTGTGCTCAAAATCATCTCTAGATTCCCTCCTGACGAAGCGGTTTATGTCCGCGAAACTAGTCGAGGATATGATATCTGAGATTTTGTGTTGTACTGTATACCAATGACCCTACTGGTGATATACCTGTACTTTTATTATGTTTTATTGTATTACCATTGTTGTGTCTTCTGCATCAATAAAAACAATTCTAATTTTTATTACTGCTTTTTTATATTTCATATTAATACCTCTGTTTATCGTACCGTAATAGTCCAACATGCCCCCACTTTTGGTCGCCTGACTGGGGATCTGGCTTCCAATCCTTTTGATGTTTTACATAAGATAGAAAAAAGCATAATACGCACTATTGTTCCTGAGCCTTTCTACGGGTATAAACAACAAATAACATACACAATTATGTGGTGTCGCTATGATCATCAGGAACAGGACAATTTATTTTAGGTTTATTCTTTAGTGGTAGGGTATGATAGTAGAAAGAAATATACAGCTATATTACTTTTTTTAAAATATTTTAGGCAAGTTTTCCCTTGATAAAAAAAAACTATAAAAAAAATATGTTACTATTTACCAAAATAAAGCCCAATCTGTCCTGATAAAAACAAGGTATATTCCACCTAGATACACAAAGTAGTTGCGTTGATATGTAAAGTTTTACTAACACATGTCAAAATTGCAAAATTGTGTTTAGGCATTAAGATTTATTTTACCTTAAGTCACTGAGGGGTTAAAATGCCTTTATAGCTTATTAACTTAGAGTAAACCATAAATGAGGAACCTATAATTATTGCTCTAACCCTGGCATGGACAGCGGGGTGGCGTGCTTTTCATTTTTGTTTAGTTACATTATATTTTATTTTTAACAATTTATTTATATCTGTATCTATTTATTTGCATTTGGCAAGTGTTGTGGGGAAAAGGTCCCTGTCTTCATCAACATGGGGACAAGATGCTTTGCCCTAGGCAAGGTACCCTCCCCATTGTGGGAACATGTAACCTGGTATGATTCAGGAGGGGGGGCACATGGCTGCACATGGCTGCCCCCCTTTCCTACTCAGCCATATTTTGTATGTATTTTTAGAGAGAACCCCAGACATTTTTAACATGGGCTCCCCCAGACCATTAACACCCAACTGTTTGCTTACAAACAGAAAGAAGCAACCGGGAGCTGTAATTTACTGACAATTTTTGTCAAATTGTCTTTGTAAATGTTAGTTTCTTTGCAGTAGGTTGTATATTTTTTATTGATGTACCACTTTACAAGCAGGTAAAGAGCATTCCCCAGGCATGTTATTGCATTTTTAATATTTCACTTTAGGCATTTTTAAAATTGCTGCTCCCAGCCAAACAGAATTTTTATAATCTTGTTTTTGCTTTGGTACTCCAGGGCAGTGCCCAGCCTGCTATGTCATCTGTTTGACAATCCCTTGCCTATTAGCCTAGAAAATAGCCATTACTGAGTTTTAATATTTGGCATCCATAAAGTTCACCAAACTAACCCTTAATCGAACCCAGGTACGTTTGGATCATCATTATTTGCTAGAAAACCCTACTGTGCCTTATTTAGGTTGCATTTTCATCTTTTTTACTAGTAACAAAGCGATATCAGCTGTGCAGAGTTTTGCCCAGATATCAACTTAGTCATTCCCTTGTTAAAAAGTAAAGCCAACATCAGAGGGGCATTGAGAGGAGAGATTCCTGGACAATAAACATAATACAAGGTACTTATGGTGCCTGCAGTTGGGCAATGTTTAGTTTTAAATGTTTTAAATGGCTGGGCTTAGAAGTTAACTTTAAGACTAGATTTTAGATGCCATGCTAAGAAAAAATAGGAATACCATGTGTGCAGGCTGCGTAGATACATAAGGGCCCACTGGGATTCAGGAGATCATATGTACTAGATGTTGGTAGGACAGTTGTTGGGATTCTGTCCAACTGTCATAGACCTGGACAGTGCTTAATTCTAGAGCATGTGAGAAAGGGAATGCCTTCTCCATGATGACCCAAGTGTGCTTTCCTCACTGCCTGTAACTAAGATATACAGGGTGCTTTTCCCACTTTGTCCTGTCACCATTCGGATTTCTATCTATCCACAGTGAATGTATGGTTACATTTTGGCAGTAGTTAAATAGGGGACCCAAATATTATTTTTGACAGGAGTCTTTTGTTGACTATGTCTGCCACTGCTGCAGTGTGTGGAGTGCTGAATGATGTAAAGATGACTTTAGTTACAGCAGTAATTTGAACGAGGTGGAGTAAGTTAAACACACAGATTTAACCTTTTATTAATTTATGGCTGTATCATGCAACAATGTAATAAAAGAATGAAGCATCCCCCTCGTTCTTATACTATTTCCTGCTCTCTTCCTACTCTTATGTAAACAGACTTCAGTACCATCACTTACATTTACACCTTTGCATGGAAAACTGCTGAGACTTATGATTTTCTAAGTGGCGGTAGGTTTACTGGCCTTTGGGGAAATGATTACTGTACTCTAAAGAGAGTTTCCTAAAATTATAGTGGTGCCAGGCCTGTCTTCAGTATACATTGACCTGGGTGCTGTTAGTGTTATGCCACGTACACACGATCGGATTTTCTGACAACAAAACCGTGGATTGTTTTCTGACAGATGTTGGCTCAAACTTGTCTTGCATACACACGGTCACACAAATGTTGTCGGAAACTCCGATCGTCAAGAACGCGGTGACTGACAACACGTACGGCGAGCCGAGAAAAAGGAAGTTCAATTGTCAGTGCGGCTCCTTCTGCTTGATTCAGAGCATGCGTGAACTTTTGTGCGACTTGTGTACACATGATCGGACTTTCCGACAACAAGTTTTGTTGTCAGAAAATTTGAGAGCCTGCTCTCAAACATTTGTGTGACAGCAAATGTTCGATGGAGCATACACACAAACACATCAAACATTTCCCGTCAGAAATTACAATCGTGTGTACGTGGCATTAGAATACAAGTGTGCTATGCTCTTGCATGAGATACCTGCATACAAAATCAATTCTTACCTTATCCCACTCACTAATGGCATTTAATCGTATGCATAGCTATTTTCTTGGCTCTGCAGTACACTGTCACTAATTTCTCTGATAATCATCTTAGTAATGAGCAGGAAGAGAGAAATTATTTGAACATTCATGCTGATGGAGTGATTAGCATATTTTGTAGATAATATCACATTATTTACAAAGTTACAGTTGGTTGCTGTGTCTGATTGAAATACCTGAAATGTATACTTAGATCCCATTATTACACGCAATAAGTATGATACCTAACAAAAAATAATGCAATGATATCTAATATCACAGGAACTTTAATTCAAGGGAAGCAAAAATTCAATATTTTCTTAAAAATTGGCACAAAGGACAGTATTTACTATTATTCTGATGTGTCACGTGTGCAGCTGTCTCCTGGTTTAGTTAAAATCTTAATCCTTCGACCCCATTCTTCAAGATTACCTGACCATGCCCATACTTTCTACCCAGCTCGCTAATTTCTAGAACCTGCACTACAGCTTCTGTGAATGAAAAATGAACCCCTTTCAATCATCTGTCCATCCTCCATTCATACATCATAGAAGTTGTGGTAGAACTTCTATAAATGGTTTCATTCTATGAATGGAGGAGATGGGCAGAAAGAACAGACATGTGACATGCTCTTGAAGTGATTGTAAAAAAAAACAAAAACAACAAATATGTTATACTTACAGTACCTCCTCTGTGCAGTGGTTTTGCACAGAGCAGCCAGGATTCTCCTCTTCTCTGGCTCCCTCTTTGCTGCTCCTGGCCCCTCCCTCCTATTGAGTGCCTTCACAGTCAGCAGCTTGCTATGGGGGCACTGGAGCATTAAGAATGCATTAAGATAAAAAAAACCTTCTGCTTTTATAACTCCTTTGAGTTCCCTTTATTCTATTAAATTGGGAGTAAACTGCCATGGTTGACATCTACCTATAGGTAAGCCTATAATAAGGCTTACCTATAGGTACAGTAAATATCTCCTAAATGTGCACCGTTTAGGAGATATTTACTTGTGAATGGGCCGGTGATGTCACCAGTGCATGCGCTCTAAAGGAACGGCATGCCGTGCTCTTCCTTCAAAGCCCTGTGCCGTGAATATTGGCTCCCACGCACATGCACGGGAGCGATGTCATCGTGGCGCAGCCAATCAGATGACCAGAGGACACAAACCCAGAAGGAAGGCCGGGTGAAGATGGAAGCCCTGTCAGCGGTGACAGCTTGTCACTGGAGGGCTTCGTTTTATAATAAGTTTCACATAATGTGCTAGTATGCGGTGCATACTACCATATTCTAACTTTACCTTGCAGGTTTAAAAAAAAAAAGTATGGTGGTTTATTACCACTTTAAGTTCAACCGCAGTTGAAGATTATGGTGGCTGTGGTTAGTGATGGGGGCGGGGGGGGGTCAGAGGGTGAAGATCTTAAGGAAAGCAAGAGCCAGCAGCACAAGGGACATATCAGATTAGTAATAACTAATGTCCCTTGTGCTATTTTTTTTACTAAACTAAGGCTTTAAGTTTGTTTGCTTGTTTGTGTGGAAAAAAATGTCCTCCACTCCACAATGCCCTGCTCCTAACCTCCCGAACATTGAGTTCCAGGTCAAAGACAGCCTCCTTTGGATTTCAGTGAGCCTTGAGCTCAATGAGACAGAAAACAAATTGGGACTGCAAGCAGCATCTTCCACCCACAAGATACATAAATAAAAATTACGATAATAAATACAAAACCAGAATTTTTGCAAAAAAAATGTCTGTAGCACTTTTCTTGGTTTATAAATATAATTTGATTAACCACTAAGCCACCGCCCACCGTCATATGACGGCTGGACGAGGCTTCTATTGTTCTGGGAGGATGTCATATGACGTCCTCGCCCTCCCGAGCCACTAGGGAGCGCGCGCGCGCCCGCTGCGTCACTCGGGACCCGGTGCTCGTGCCCGGCGGCCGCGATGTCCGCCGGGCACCCGCGATTGCCGGGTAACAGAGCAGGAGCGTGGATCTGTGCATGTAAACACAGATCCACGTCCTGTCAGAGAGGAGAGGAGACCGATGGCGTGTCCCTTGTACATAGGGACAGCGATCGGTCACCTCCCCCAGTCAGTCCCCTCCCCCCACAGTTAGAATCACCTCCTTAGGTCATACATTAACCCCTCGAGCGCCCACTAGTGTTAACCCCTTCCCTGCCAGTCACATTTACACAGTAATCAATGCAATTTTATAGCGCTGATCGCTGTATAAATGTGAATGGTCCCAAAAATGTGTCAAAAGTGTCCGATGTGTCCGCCGCAATATCGTAGTCACAATAAAAATTGCAGATCTCCGCCATTACTAGTAATAAATAAATAAATAATAAAAATACTATAAATCTATCCCGTATTTTGTAGACGCTATAACTTTTGCGCAAACCAATCAATATACGCTTATCGCAATTTTTTTTTACCAAAAATATGTAGAAGAATACGTATTGGCCTAAACTGAGGAAAAAATTTGTTAAAAAAAAAAAAAAAAATTGGATATTTATTATAGCAAAAAGTAAAAAATATTGTGTTTTTTCAAAATTGTCCCTCTTCTTTTGTTTATAGCGCAATAAATAAAAACCGCAGAGGTGATCAAATACCACCAAAAGAAAGCTCTATTTGTGGGAAAAAATGCTAAAAATTTAATTAAGGTGCAGTGTAACATGACCGCGCAATTGTCAATCAAAGTGCGACAGCGCTGAAAACTGAAAAATGGCTTGGGCAGGAAGGGGGTGTAAGTGCCCTGTATTGAGGTGGTTAAATAAACTTCAATAATCGGAATAAACCAAATATTTGAATAATATCCAAAGAAAACCGCTCAGTCATCAGTACTCAAGCAAAAATCATGGTCCATTTATGAAACAAAAGTCTTAAGTGCCTGCAACAAGGGTGGGAGGGAAGGGGGGCTTGCTGGGCTGTCACTGGGCCACCGAAGCTGGTCCAATGTATAATCCTTATATAGTGTACCCCATGCAAAATGTACTGTAAGCTAAATTACAGTTACAAATTACATTGAGGAATATGAAAAACAAGTTTTGAAGGAACATTTTCAATGGATGACGAGGGGAGGCAGCTGCAAACCCATGGGGGGGGGGGGACCCAAACAATTTTGTGCTCTCTTTGCCATTGTAAGTGTTAAAACTAAAAGCAGCCAATCTGGATTCTTTAACGTGGACCTGAACTCAAAAAGGGAAGATCTGCCATGTTATAGGAAACATCCAGAAATTATGTTTTTTTGTTCTAAGCAGTAATATTAAAAATGAACATTTTGTCTGAAATTCCTACTGCAAAATACCACCTTTCAGTAACCTAGAGTGCCTAAGCACACCTGTGCATAGCTATATATCTGCAGTGTGAGATCTAAGGCTCTGCTGCCTCTGACTGCTAGTTTGATGAAACTTGGGATGAAATGTTGTGACATCATCACTGTGCTGCTCACTGTTCTCCTTGCAGGAGGCTCTGAAAGGAGGAAACGAAAGCTGTGCCTCTACAAAGATGGCCACCTCTACACAGAGACACAGTGCAGAACAAGACATAGTAAGTCAGTAATGGGGAACCGGTTAGCTGCAGGAAGATCACTGGCAAAGGCCACCATAACTTACTGTAGTTAGCAGAACATCTCTTTCCCTTAGATTGCAGATTTCAGTAATCCATAACAACCAAATTTTATTTTTACGGTACAGGACAAGTGAAAGAATCTTACGTTCATTTTCAAATGTGCGCTCATGCATTTCTTTTATCAGACCCTTAAATAAATGAGGCGCATTGGGGTTTATTTACTAAAGTTAGAGAGTGCAAAATCTCACTTCTGCATAGGAACCATTAAGCTTGCAGGTTTTATTGCCAAAGCTTAATTGAACAAGCTGAGGTTAGAAGCTGATTAGTTTCTATGCAGAAGTGAGCCTGATTTTGCACTCTCCAGCTTTAGTAAATAAACCCCATTATGTTTTTTAATGTTTCAGTTTTTAAATAAAAAAGGCTGGTGTGGTATTTTCCAAGAAAAGGTGGTAATCGTATCAGTAATTACCAGATCTGTGTATAATAAGCAGTGGAAATTGAAAAAAATAAACTGTAGTGTACTCATTGTACATAAACCCAGAGAGGAAAGTCAGTGAATGTTATAGAGCCATTATTTTCTTTCCCTATTTATAGAAACATGAAATCAGGGGTGCCTTTATGCATACTGATGTAATGGTTTCTCATAAAAAGCATTTATTCTCCTCTGCTCTGCTTACGCCTTGTGCTGGCTTGCTAGAGAGCGAGAAAGTGTAAACATAAGCATTTCTCAGCTCCACGGATCGATACCGCATTGATGACTTTCAGCTGACCCTTAGCCTCACAGAAATACCAATAGCAATGTAGCGCATCTTGCATTCTCCAATGGCTGCCTACCCTAAGCTCCCAATTTTGCAATCGATCAAAAGTCATCTTTGTTGTGAATAAAGCTTGAAATTTCAAAGCAACAGCAAGCAATTTTTAAAGGTCAGGTAAAGGTTTGTGTTTTGCTTGACCTGTGATTTTATTTTGCAGCATGTTTCTTTGTAACCACTAAAAGTAGTGAGAAAAAAAAAAATAAAGGATTTTTTTTTCTAATGTATTTTTAGTAAGCCTTTGGGCATTTTCACTGTCCCTAAAAGAACATGGTTGCATGGCAACCTTGCAGTTGCCATGGAGACTTCATGTGTAAGCAGCTGCTGAAATCAGCATTAACTCCAGGCTTGCAGGTTTTTCATTCCAATACATAGGGAAGGGAAAACACATAGGACAACACATTTCTGCGATGGGAAGTCACCTAGATAATGTCACTCACAAACATATGTTTCACATTTATTCTTTCCACTGTTTTATTACCACAATTACAGCAAAGCTAAGATTACAAAATTATATGGTTTTAATTCGCCTCAGTTGACAATGTTTCATGTTCATTAAAGTTATGTCTCAATAGCATTCCTTTACTGCAGAAAATGAATGCTCTCAATATATTGTTTTTTTCTTGGCACATAATCTTTTCGACAGTATTTAACCACTGAAAACCTTTTATTAAATAAGTACTAAAATGAGCACATAATCGCGCGAGGGAAAAAAGATGTATGTGGGAGATTATACTGTATATATTTTTTCATGTAATTATATATATATATATATATATATATATATATATATATATAAATATATATACACACAGTATTTTACAAAAGTGAGTACACCCCTCACATTTATATAATATATAAAAATATATTATTCTATCTTTTCATGTGACAACACTGAAGAAATGACACTTTGCTACAATGTAAAGTAGTGAGTGTACAGCTTGTATAACAGTGTAAATTTGCTGTCCCCTAAAATAACTCAACACACAGCCATTAATGTCTAAACCGCTGTCATCAAAAGTTAGTAGACCCGTACATGAAAATATCCAAATTGGGCCCAATTAGCCATTCCCCCCCCCCCCATGTCATGTGACTCGTTAGTGTTACAAGGTCCCAGGTGTGAATGGGGAGCACGTGTGTTCTATTTGGTGTTATCGCTTTCACTCTCTCATACTGGTCACTGGATGTTCAGCATGGCAGCTCATAGCAAAGAACTCTCCAAGGATCTGAAAAAAAGAATTGTTGCTCTACATAAAGATGGCCTAGGCTATAAGAAGATTGCCAAGACCCTGAGACTGAGCTGCAACACAGTGGCCAAGACCATACAGCGGTTTAACAGGACAGGTTCCACTCAGAACAGGCCTTGCCATGGTTGACCAAAGAAGTTAAGTGCACATGCTCAACGTCATATCCAGAGGTTGTCTTTGGGAAATAGATGTATGAGTGCTGCCAGCATTGCTGCAGAGGTTGAAGGGGTTGGGGGTCAGCTTGTCAGTGCTAAGACCATGCGTCTCACACTGCATCAAATTGGTCTGCATGGCTGTCGTCCCAGAAGGAAGCCTCTTCTAAAGATGATGCACAAAAAAAGCCCGCTAACAGTTTGCTGAAGACAAGCAGACTAAGGACATGGGATACTGGAACCATGCCCTGTGATCTGATGAGACCAAGATAAACTTATTTGGTTCAGATGGTGCCAAGTGTGTGTGGGGGCAACCAGGTGAGGAGTACAAAGACAAGTGTGTCTTGCCTACAGTTAAGCATGGTGGTGGGAGTGTCATGGTCTGGGGCTGCAGGAGTGCTGCCAGCACTGGGGAGCTACAGTTCATTGAGGGAACCACGAATGCCAACATGTACTGTGACATCCTGAAGCAGAGCATGATTTCCTCCCTTTGGAGACTGGGCTGCAGGGCAGTATTCCAACATGATAACGACCCCAAACAAACCTCCAAGGTGACCACTGCCTTGCTAAAGAAGCTGAGGGTAAAGGTGATGGACTGGCCAAGCATGTCTCCAGACCTAAAACCAATTGAGCATCTGTGGGGGATCCTCAAACGGAAGGTGGAGGAGCGCAAGGTCTCTAACATCCACCAGCTCCGTGATGTGGTCCTGGAGGAGTGGAAGAGGACTCCAGTGGCAAACTGTGAAGCTCTGGCGAACTCCATGCCCAAGAGGGTTAAGGCAGTGCTGGAAAATAATGGTGGCCATACAAAATATTGACACTTTGGGCCCATTTTGGACATTTTCACTTGGGGGGGTACCCACTTTTGTTGTCAGCGGTTTAGACATTAATGGCTGTGCATTGAGTTATTTTGAGGGGACAGTAAATTTACACTGTTATACAAGCTGTACATTCACTACTTTACATTGTAGCAAAGTGTAATTTCTTCAGTGTTGTCACATGAAAAAATATAATAATATATTTACAAAAATGTGAGGAGTGTAGTCACTTCTGTGAAATACTGTAAACATATATATATATATATATATATATATATATATATATATATATATATATATATACAGTATGTATCTTCCATCTCACTCCATAGTTATATTTTTAAAGACGTGTTTACAACTACATACACAACAACGCTCATGTCTAGCCACATACATATCAAGGCTTCACAGAGCCTAAAAAGTAACTAACTAACAGTCATACACAGATACTCACACAATAACTACACAGATACTAACACCATAAATACACACATACACACAGTTCTCTCCCTTCAACAATAAGGTAAAAGATACATACAGTAACATTGCATTAAAGTGGAGAACATACATATACACTATATTGCCAAAAGTATTGCGACACCTGCCATTATAGGCACTTGCACTTTAATGGCATCCCAGTCTTAGTCCGTAGAGTTCAATTCTGAGTTGGCCCATCCTTTGGAGCTATAACAGCTTTAACTCTTCTGGGAAGGCTGTCCACAAGGTTTAGGAGTGTGTCTATGGGAATGTTTGACCATTCTTCCAGAAGCGCATTTGTGAGGTCAGGCACTGATGTTGGATGAGAAGGCCTAGCTCGCAGTCTCCACTCTAATTCTTCCCAAAGGTGTTCTATCATGTTGAGGTCAACATGTTGAGGCCAGTCGAATTCCTCCACCCCAAATTCGCTCATCCATTTCTTTATGAACCTTACTTTGTTCACTGGTCCAAATCTTTTGGTGGAGGCAGAATTTTGGGGTTGTTTTTCAGGGGTTGGGCTTGCCCCTTAGTTCCAGTGAAGGGAACTCTTAAGGCGCCAGCATACCAAGGCATTTTGGACAATTTCATGCTCTCAAATTTGTTGGAACAGTTTGGGAATGGCCCCTTCCTGTTCCAACATTACTGCACACCAGTGGACAAAGCAGAGTCTTTATAGATATGGATGAGTGAGCTTGGGATATGGATGAGTGAGCTTAGGATATAGATATGGATGAGTGAGCTTGGGATGAGAAATTTGACTGACCTGCACAGAGTCCTGACCTCAACCCGATAGAATACCTTTGGGATGAATTAGAGCGGAGACTGCAAGCCAGGCCTTCTCGACTACACCAGTGCCTAACCTCACAAATGCGCTTCTGGCAGAATGGTCAAACATTCCTATAGACACACTCCTAAACCTTGTGGACAGAAGAGCTGAAGCTGTTATAGCTAAAAAGGGTGGGCTAACTCAATATTAACCCTACGGACTAAGAATGGATGCCATTAAACTTAATGTGCGTGTAAAGGCAGGCGTCCCAATACTTTTAGAAATATAGTCTATCTATAGGTGCACCGTTGGGGACTACGTTAAAAATAATGATGGCAGTGAGTCATCTAATTGAACAATGAACATGTCCATCTAAGGTTATCTTATCTTATACATTTTTGGGGGTTTGCCCTAACTGTATAAATTATCTTGTATTTTGGAAATCCTGTATTCAATTAATAATAGACTTGTTGTAGGGTAGGGTGAACAGTATTTTTCCAGTTTAGAAGAATAAACATTCTGACTTGAAAAGTAATGAGTCTGAACATAGTGTGAGTATAAGTATGAGGAACAAAGTTTTTTAAAATGTCCAGAAAGATAAAGAGACAGGAGACATGGGTCTTCAGAGCCTGACCACCCCAACTTTATTTTTGATCAATAATTGTTTAATAAGGTTTGAAAAGAAAATACAAAATAATATACAGGATAAGGTATTCATATGCAGCAGAAACCTCATAGAGTATATAGATCATCTCGTAAAAAAGAGTATATAGATCATCTCGTAAAAAAGATCCAAGATTGAAGCTATAACAAAAGAAAATGTGAATACCATAAAAACTTAATTTCAACTTTTATACTGAAAAGGAAGTGGGAAATAAAGTGGAAAAGCATAGTTAAGAGGGGTTCAGAAGGAGGGGGATAAACAAGAAGGTAAGAGACCCCTAAAGGGGGCAGGAGAAGAGAGAAGAAGAAAATAGAGAAGAAATAAGAGAGAAACACCAGGAATTTACAAGGATGAATCATAAGTATTCAATGTGTGCCAACGTCACATATGATGTCAGTTTACATGTACAGTTAGTGTTAGACAGCCATACAGCCCAAAATTTGTTGAGTTGCTGAGTACTTAGAGTACTTAATTTAACCAATAATCTCTCTATGTGGCACTAATGGTTCAATGTTGTCAAGGTGTTACCAACATATAGAGTATCAGTTGAATTCCACAGTCTAGTAATGTTAAGTTTAGCTGCTAAAAATAAATGAATAAATACAACTTTTAAGTTCAAGTGAAATTTTTCCATTCCCTGGTGAAAAATAGCAAGGGGTGGGTCAAGTAGTATTTTAGTGCCTGTAAGTTTGGAGACTAGAACCCCAACTTTATTAACAATTATTTAAACTTAGTCTTTCCTGAGAAAGACAAGTGGTGCCCTATCAAAACATTACCGTAATTAATAAATCTGTCTGTGTTGTTTTAATACAAAACTTGTGAGTGCCTCTCCCACTTGATTATTTGTATCTACTTGCTCTGATGTACCCAAACATCTGAGTGCAGCTTCAACTTCTAGAAATAAATAATAATTCTGAAAAGAAATGGACATTTACAAATAATAAGAAATTTTAAATGATGTGACTGCATCTCCTATCCCACACAAATTTATCATTTTAACCTAAAAAAAGAGTTCACATTTTGAAATATGCTACATGTTCCACCTGATGCCTCTCCCACAATCCCCCCTCAGTGTCACAATTCAAAAACAGCAGAGCCATGCAGGGCTCCACTCACACGGCCACGTCCTTCAGTTTCTTGTAAATGGATGAACTACAAATACCATCATCAATTGCAGCAGACAGCTTTTAGTTCTGAATAAACTACGAGGGCACTGATGGGTACCCTTTATTCACGAGCAATGCAGCTTTCAAACTGACAGCCTGTATAGAGGTATGGGCTGAAAGCTGCAGGGCTTGTCTGCAGAAGCCTGACATTGCACCTCGATCCACTGATCACCGGTGCAATGCTTTCCAGGCTCCTGCAAAAAATAAAAAATAAATGCACATTTTTTTTTCTGCGAAATGATGTGCACTTTTTTCTAAAAAGGTGAAATTATTCTTTAAAGAAAAGCAGCTCATCATTTAGGTAGGTCTGAAACATAAACAAACAGTGTGTTGCGCTGTTAAAAATCTATCAAACAATTGAATACATCATTCTAACAAGCTGTGTTGTGGATAAAGAGCTTATATAATTAAACACTCTAAAAAAAAGTCCATGAAGTGTATTCTTTGCACCACCATCAACAATTCCAGTGCTCCAGGCCACCACCACATCAATCAGCTTACTGGAACACTAGACCTCAATTTATAGGAGGTCTAATATAGCTTTATGCTACCCATAGATGGATGGCTCTCTCCTTGTGTTGCTCACACATAGCTAGATACACTAGGAGCAACTCTAATATAAACTAGAAGCAGTTCTCATGCAGGTTTAAACAGTTTGCACATGGATGGATGGCTTTCTTCCCTGTGTTGATGTTAAATGCTCACAGATGGGTGAATAGCTTTCTCCCCTCTGCTGCTCATACACACCAGGAGCTGTCTCATATGCAGGAAGGAAAAAGGAGAGCCCACATAGTGTAGCAGTTTTCCACTCAGTTTATTAAAAAGGTAAAATACTCACCAGAAAGGAGCAGATTTAAGCATTAAAAACCACCAACAGCCACCCATCTGAGCCAGCATTATGAAACCACTGTGTAGCTTCAACCTAATGCATTTTATTCCAAAGAACATCTTCTGAAGGAAGACAGAGTTGTCTAAAACATGCATGTGTATAAGTACCTTAAAGCCAAACTACACTGCCTCTGAGAGCCACAAACCAAAAACTCTATTTAATTCATCTTTAATATTCAGAGCAAAATCACCAATGGATTCATGTCTATATGCTTTATTTTGCTGAGGAATCACTTTGAAAAGCACCCCGCCATGGCCATCTTGAGTAAGGGCAGATGATTCATGTAGCATTTACTTCCTGAAATCCATCTCCCCATAAGACTCCTGGTATGTATGACATAATTTGCCTAGGCCTAGAAACCAACTGTAAAGTAACTGAAGAAAAAAAAAGGTTTAACCACTTCAATACTAGGCACATTCACCCCCTTCCTGCCCAGGCCAATTTTCATCTTTTAGTGCTGTTGCACTTTCAATGACAATTACACGTTCATGCAACACCCATATGACATTTTTATAATTTTTTTGAGACAGATAGAGCTTTCTTTTGGTGTTTAATCACAACTGTGTTTTTTTATTTTCTGTTAAATAAATGAAAAACTACAATTAAAAAAAATAAATAAACAAGTTTTACTTTGTTTCTGTTCTAAAATTTTGCAAATACGTAATTTTTATTCTTCACTGATGTGCACTGATGAGGCTGCACTGGTGGACACTGATAGGCTTCACTGATGGGCACCAATGAGGCGGTTCTTAAGGGGAATTAAAAAGGAGCCACTGACAAGGCTGCACTGATATGCACCACTGATGCGCACTGATAGGAGACACTGATGGGAGGCACTGATGGGTACTGATAGGCAGCACTGATGGGCACTCATAGGCAGCACTGATGGGCACTGATTGGTGGCACTGATGGGCTTTGTTAGGCAGCACTGATTGGCACTGTTGGGGCTGCACTGATAATCAGGATACTGATGACCAGTGTCCTGATTATGAGCGTAAATGTCTCCTGTCACATTTGCCAGTTACCGGCTTTCCTCTCCTCAAACTGTGACAGCGAATAAGGAGAGGAATTCTGATATCCGGCAAGTTTGTTTACATGTGATCAGCTGTGATTGGACACAGCTGATCACATGGTAAAGGGCTACTGCAATTGGCCCTTTATCCTGATCTGTGATGTGCTGTGTCAAAAGGACACAGCGATCACAGAGCAAACCGGATGCACTGTAGGGGGGTACGGTTCAGGGTGAACATCCATGGACACCCTCCTAGAGCTGGATGACCGCGCTGTAGATGTCTTTGGACTATAGTCTGGTCAAAAAGTGCATAAATCAAGTAAATATGATGTCATAGACATGCACATTATCTTTATGGTATGTTGGTTTTCAGCTCCAAGACCCCAGTATCTTTCAGTTTTCTCTTTGACATAAAAAAATTACCTCCCCATGCCCTGTAGCCTTATCATCGTTATGTTAACATTAAGATTTAAAGAGGACCTGTAGTGTAAAAGCTGAACTCTAGGCAAACAACTCCAAGTAAACTATTGATATACAGTATATGCATAACAAGATCATATTTTTGTTCTTCTCCTGTCAGAATGTTTCTTGTTAGCACATGTAAGTGCAGGGCTTTACAGAAATCAAATGTGATGGACATATTTATACCGCCTGTATTTGAAATAAATGTATTGATTATTTTAATATCTGCAAGCACTTAACCTTAACACTCCCCTTAACTGAGCCTTATAACATGACCTAACTTTCCATTATTCCTCAATACTTATCTTCCTTTACACCTAAAACCTTAGGAGCTGGTAAAGGGCTTTTGGATAAAGTGATTGGGTGACAGCTCTAGAGCTGAATGATCACTTTTACAGAGCTTTCAAAGGGGCACCCCCAGCGACACCAGCAATACCTGGGGTGGTTCCCAGACTCTTCTGTTCCACCAGGGAGCCTGGGACCATGGGGAAACTGTTTCCCAAGTGAAATCAGGAAGAACTTGGGGAACATCTATTCCCCGATCCCTCCTGTGACAAATGACCCCGAAAGCAATGTTTGTTATTTAATTTCTGGGATCATAGCTGTCATTCCTTGGATAGTGTAGTCAAGAATGCAGCTATTCCAGTGCAATCTGAGATGGGATAGTTGCATTGGAGGGCAGGAGAAATATTGAGGATCTAAAAGACCCCAACATCTCCATAAAGAGTACCTGTTACCTGTACATGCTATCACATAGGGGTCAGTTTATCCCACTTAGGATGGTAATAAAGTAAAAAAAAAAATTGTTCAAAATAAATAAAAATAATTAAAAAAAAATAATTGAAAGCACCCCTGTCACCACTGCACACACGCCATATGCAAAAAGCTCAGCATAGGACAAGCACATATAGGTAAATATCAATTGCACCATACATGTGAGGTATTGTCACAAAAGTGAATATTTACCTCATTTACTAAGCTCTGGAGCAAGTGCACTTGCAGTGCACAGTATATTTGCCTTTAGTAAATCAACCCCAAAGACTTGACATGTTTGATAGCTATTTAATTGATGCAACTCCATATTTTATATTTTACCAAAAAATGGGTATAATGTGTTTGCTTGTACTAAAATTCATGTTTGTGTTTTTTATCCGAAAATATGCATTTGATAAATGTGCATATATCGTGCACCATAGAAAACTGCAACTACCTCAATTTTATTTTTCAGGTTCTCTGCTTTCAGAACATATATACTTTTGAAGGTTTACAATAATTTCTAGAAAAAATAGCGATTTTTAACATATGCATAAAAATGAAAAAATTGCCTCAGTAGACAAGTGGTTAATCTGACCTTGAAAAGTATCCCTTAACATCTAACCTGTTCCTCACATTAAAGGCTAACTATATCTTTTGCAACATCTTACATGTTACACCTATCTTTTGGCTTCCCCCGCAGCGGGACATCATTCTTTCACAGAGATCTGTGAATGAATGAACTACCTGTCTTCCACCATTAAGGCCCCTTTCACACGAGGCGGGCTCCATTTCTACGGAGCCCGCCTCAGTCCGCCGGCTCAGCGGGAGATCAGTCCGTTGATCTCTGCTGAGCCGGCGGATGACAGGTCCCTCTCTGCTCACTGAGCGGGGAGGGGCTTGTCAGGCGCCGCTGCCGCCTATGGAGGGATCGGACGAAAACGGACAGCGTGTCCGTTTTCGTCAGATCTCACCCGATCCGAACCGCCAGCGACGGACCTGGACGTAGAGCCATACGTCTGCTTTTAGCGGATCAGACGGGGTCGGATGTCAGCGGACATGTCTCCGCTGACATCCGACGCTCCATAGGCTAACATGGATCGCCCGTTCAGGTCCGCCGTCAAAACTGACAGGCGGACCTGAACGGTCCGATCGTGTGAAAGGGGCCTAAGACTCACTTGTAATTAGCATTGGAATACAAGTCCATTGACACATCCTCCATCTGAAAGCCCGTACCTCTGCATGGGCAGGAAGCTAATGGCATTGCAACTGTGACTCACTGATTGCGGCTGCAATGCTTTGCAGGCTCCTGTTAAAAAAATAATAAATGCACTTTTTTTTTCCTGCAAAAGTATGCACATTTTTTTTTTTTTTAAAGGTGAACTTAGCCATCAATTTTTACATAAACTATAACCTTTAACCTGACCTTGAAAATAACCCTGAATACATGAGCTACCACTTAAAACCTGAAACTTTACTCTGTCCTTGACATTCACCCCAACCTTATTCCCTAAACCCTGATTCTAAGCACAAACTATTTGGGCTCAAGCAACAGGATCAGATGCTGGGTATACAAACATAACAGCAACAGGATCAGATGGTAGGTGCACAAACTTAGCAGCAACAGGATCAGATGGTACTGTAGGTGCACAAAATTATCAGCAATAGGAACATATGGTAGGTGCACAAATTTATCAGTTTGGCCTGGCAGAGAATCATATGTGTTGCTTGAGGAAAACCAGCAATCAGGGCACATTTTTTTAATCTGCTTGATCAGCTCTTTTCTCACACAGCAAGTAAATATCGGAATCATGAAGGGAGAGCTCCTTTAGACATGGCACAGTTGCATGACCTGGTCAAATGCCATAATGCCCATGGGTCCCTAAGGGAAATGAAAAAATAAAATAGAGATGTAATTTACTTGATTGCTTATTGAATCTAATATACATTTTCAAAGCTGGCTGAAAATTTACATGTATTAAAAAATCATATTTAAAGTTTTACTGGAATATGAAGGTTATTGGGAAAGCTGGCAGCAGACCAGTTTATAGAAGGAGTAATAGGTCATTCTGCGGGTTCACAGAAGAACTGAAAGGGTGATTTACTGAAGGAGCAATTCTGATCTTGACTCGGTGAACCTATGTTTATTTCAAATAACCAATCAGTAGGATTTTTTTTTTAATTGAAATTACTCCTAAGCCTTTTTGGGTGTCAGGGATAAAACAAGCTCCACTACACTTTTAATAGATCACCCTCTATCACCCTCTATAAGTGGTTTACTTCCCACATTACACTATAAACTATAATCCTCTTTTGAATCTAGCACATTTTGTATTTAATTACAGCTGTAATACTTGTAGGCATTATCATACATTGTTTAAATGGACCTGGAATATTTGCAAACCGTAAGCATGACAAAAATGAAAATGTGTAAAAATAGTACATTTCCAACTTTCAGCAGAACTGTGTAATATGCTCACAAATAATTTTAATTGTATTATTTCCAAAACACTTAAACACAGATAAAAGCTGTTTTTATATATAAAAGTAGAATAATTTAATGTTTAAAAAAAGACATGTTTGGAAAAATAATTATATTACTCTATCTTGATGAATTTTATTTGAAGAGGAAAATATCTCAGCTCTGCAAATGTTCAGTTAAGTATAAGTAGGCACAAATGCTGATATTCATTTCACACCTCCAGATCTAGGTTTGCCAACATACAATCTATGTTCTTGTGAAGTGTATAGATGAACAGTTGGAAGACACTGTGATACTGATAAAAAAAATAGCATCAGGGCAATTCCTGACTTGAAGAAAGGTGCTCACCTTGTTTTTGACTCCTACTGTTGATTTGAGAATACAGACTTCAGGAAAATGGTGTCAGAATACAGAATCAACGCCTTGCATTATTTCTTTCTTTCTGTCTTTAGCAGCAGTAATGACTGCAATCATGAAGGGTCGAAGTAAGCGGAGGGCACATAGGTACCTATTTTAAAAAAAGGTACTAAAATGTATATGTCATTTCAAACACATATAATAAACACCACTTTTGGGAAGCTATGCACCAGCCATTATCTTAGACATTTATAAAAAAAATCAAACAGCCAACTGGCATACTGGAAAAAAAGTGAAATAGTTGTTGAAAACAACTAACAAAAGTGCTGCACTCCCTCTGTAAATTGGATTTTTAAAAATAGCCATAAAAGGACAGAAAATGGTATAGGTTCTCCCTTCAACGCATATAAAAATACCAACATTTCTGAGCACAAGCCTTCAAAATTGAGTAGCACGCACTGGTGTATTCAATAAAAAGTATTAATACATAAAAAGTGCTGCGCTGTATAAAAAAAAAAAAAAAAAAAACAATAAAACAAAAGTTTACAAATATGCAGTGTACTGCAACTGGGAATGGTATTCCTAATGATGTCATACTGATGTAACATATTGGATGGAGTTACAGCGAGGAAAATGTGAGACTAACTGTGAGGACTGCCTGCATCTGATCCATTCCTGTGCAGTTTTTTTGTGGTAGAGTGATCCTGGGCTTTTAGTGGTGTATTGGTACAGAGTGTATGTTCGTGTTTTATTTACCTTTTCAATGTGATTGCATATTTTACCTGCTTTTCAATAAAATAGTTTTTAGCAGTGAGCACTATTAAATATATATTTTCATTTGAGCCTCTGGTACACACAGTGCTGCAGAGATAAGAAGTTCATTTTTGGTGGTTGATTAACCCATGCAGCACTGAGTGTTATTTGGAAGTGGAGGGAGACAGTCTCCATTATCTTTGTGTGTATCCAAAAGGAGTTTACCTGGTTATCTATATGTTCATGCTTGTTTGACTTTTTGTAATGGAGGTCAAACCATTAGATGAGGGAACACCCTGGGGTGATTGCTGGTGGAGATGTCACCTGAACAGATTTGCTTCATTAATAATTCAGCATAATTTCAGCAAATTTTATGGAAAGCAAATTTTTACATGTACACCATTGCATTAGTCTTTTATTTGGTCTTTATCACTAACCATTTTGGATGGTATATGGCTACATAGTTATGATTGCTTGTTAATCATACAGTTATTCAGCTATTTTGTGTGGACTTTATCACAGATGATTTTTTACATTATTATTGATATATTGTAACATTGTTCTTATTTTACTTGTTTATCACAGTTTTTTGTTTTGTTTTTTTCATTTTCAGTTGCTGTACACTGCATACTTTTAAACTTTTATTTTATTGTTAATTTTTATACAACGTATAATTATATTGATATCTCCCTTCAACGCTTCACTGTTGTCACATACTTCCTGTGTTCACTTAACGTATTTAACACCTCAGGTTGATCTATAGTTAACATATCTTGGGGTCAATACACTAACATTTACTGCATTCATGATAACACGGCCACGTGACTCATTTGCATAAATTATTGCATGCGGTATAAAAAAGTCCAATTCACAAAAAAAATACCAATTATGCGGTATTTACCGTTAAATTAAAAATGTGCCATAAATAGTTTTGCTGGCAGTATCACATGTGGTATTTGTCATTAACAGCATGGGCCCCCCCTCTAATAACTGGTTGCAAGGGAGCAGGCCAGGAAGCTGGCCCCCACGTCCTTAACAATGGATGACTCATCAGCTGTCAGCGGGTTCCCCACTGAGAGCTGAATGTAAAGAAAACATGCCGGCAATTTTAAATTATGAAAGAAAACAGCACGGGGTCCCCCCCAATGCATACCAGGCCCTTTGGGTCCCCCACGCCAAAATTTAAAGCGGGGTTCCACCCAAATTTTGAACAATATCTGTATGTATTCTCTTCCTTGCCTAGATGCTGACATGCCGTTTAAAAAAATTTAAATTGCCGTAATTACCTTTTATTTTTCTATTCTTCTTTGCACTTCCTGGTTCTCCTCCCGTGGGAGTAGGCGTGTTTCTAGCCTCTCCCAGACTCCTGGGAGCTAGTCTCAGGCTTCCCAGGATGCCACTGAGCATGTACGGGAACGAGCGGTGAATGCTGGGAGCACAGCATTCACCACATCCAGGAAATAAATGCTTGTGGGCTTCAAATGCCCACAATGAAGATGGAAACCGCCTGCAGTGATTAATATAAGTTATTCTTTCCGACGAAATCTGACACAGGCGGACATATTACACACAATATGTGAGTATGTAATGCTGAGAAGAAAAGTTTGTGAATGAACTCAAAAAAAAACAAAAAACGAAAGATAGGTGGACCCCCGCTTTAAAATTTAAAATCTGGGGCCCCCAGATCATTCCCCCCTCCTATGTAAATGAGTATGGGGTACATTGTACCCATACTCATTCACCAAACAAGGTGTCAAAAAGAAATAAAAACACACACATCAGTTTTTGACAATTCCTTTATTAAAAAATGTTGAATGTCCCCAAAATAGATCTAAAGTCAATCACGATGCATCACTGGACCCGAAAAAGAAGAAGAAAAAAATCTCCGGCCCCAAAGAAGGCTCCCACCGACTGCCTGCTCCACCGTCTGACAGTTCCTAAATAGCTAAGGGGAGGAGTCACCCGGTGATGTCACCGGGTGGCCCAGCCCCCTTGTGACATCATCAGCCAGGAGCATGCTGAGGCGGTGACATCGCCGGGTGACTCCTTCTCTTAGCTATTTAAGAACTCTCAGACGGTGGAGCAGGCAGTCAGTGGGAGCTTTCTTCAGGACTGGAGGTTTTTTTCTCTGCTTTTTTTCGGGTCTGGTGGTACGGTGGACGTCATGATTAATGTTGGATCTACTTTGGAGGACATTTTAAAAATATTTTTTTAACAAAGGAATTGTCAAAAACTGTGTGTTTTTATTTCTTTTTGATACTTTTTTTGGTACCCCTACTCAATCACATGGGGGGCAGGATCTGAGGGCACCCCCTTGTTAAAGGGGGCTCCAGATTCCAATAAGTCCCCCATCCCTAGACCCCCACAAGCACCACCCAGGGTTGTGGGGAAGAGGCCCTTGTCCCCATCAACATAGGGAGAAGGTGCTTTGGGGTGGGGAAGACAGAGCCCCCCCACCCCAAAGCATCCCCCCTCATGTTGGGGGCATGTGGCCTGGTATGGTTCAGGAGGAGGGGGCGCTTGGAGTGCCCAGTTACACCTTTCGTAAATGTTACATGTTACACCAATATTCAGGGTATGATCTGTAACATGTTACTGTACCACCGGCCCCTGCACCCCCCCATCCCCTGTTCTGACAGCAAGCAGGAGATCTTCTCCACCCAGGTCTGTGAATTTGAAAACTACAGGTACTGATAGCCTTTGCAGCTGTTGGCTAGTAGTTCTCAATGAACTACCAGGGAACTGTTTTTTGTTTTGTTTTGTTTTTTTAAATATGAACTTATCCTTTAATTTAATGTTGGGTAAAATGGTGAACATTCCAGTGTAGCCATCACCCAGATAACACAAAATACTCTTTTGTAGGGTGGCCATTTAGTAAAGCAGTTGCATATTACTAATGTGCAATCTGTGTGCAAAAATGCTATGATTAATCTCTAGGTTTATTGTGCAACACATCCAATATAGTTGTGCATGATAATGCAGCCAAAAAGTAAGTGTATGCTTATTTTTTCAACTGTTGTGCAAATGCAAGCACTTATTTAGCAATAAAATTTAACTTCAATATTATCATAGAATTTGCAATGGTAAAGAACAATTTTTAAATACACACGGATATCTAATGATCTTCATAATAGCTAATTTATTACACAAATCGCATACAGAAAATAAATCTGTCCCTAACTTGCGTTAAAAATAAAGTATATATAACAAGGGGTTTGGGACTTTAAATGAAGCAATTTGGAATGCGGAGGATTAACATTGGAGTATTTATTAATAAATATATAGTAAAGGAATTTCATGTGTATATACAGACATACATATATAATTGGCACAAAATTATAGGCATAATAGATGGAAAAGTACAAGCAATAGAATATATAATACACTGGATAAGTCATGGTCAAAGTAATGTTGGTATAAAATAACATATAGCCTATAGGTGCCAGGGATGGCATATCCAGTAACTGATAATAAAATTGCATAGCAGAGTGATATAATCATGATATTAATAAATTAGTCACATCAGGGTAACAATAGATAAAATTCTGGCATCAATTGTAGCTCGACGCATTTCGTGGATGATTTTGTCCACTCATAAGGAGCTGATGCATAGTAATCCTGTAGGATATATACAAAAAGTCAACCTCAATCCATATAAAGAGGAATAGAACAAAAAAATGCTGGAAAGATTTTAGCCAGACAAACACTTACCAACCCTGATACTGAGCGTGGCACGTGGCAGATGGCCTGGAGTGGGCCGGGGGCAACAAACCCCATAGCGGGAGCTGAGCCAGCATGCCCATTTGGCGTGGTTTTGCGTTGGGGCTTTTCTCTCCTCGGCGTGGGAGCTGCGATGCGCCCTGTGGATCCTTCCTCCCCCTCCCCCTTAGGAGGTCTGGACGGATACCCCTCGGCGCATCGGCGCCACGTTCCCTGCGTCCTACGCGGGACGTTGTTTATGACGTCACCGCGCTGACATCTGGAGCGTCATCTGCGTGATTACCATTGGGGGGAGGGCTTGTGGCGCCAAACACTGAGCAGTCATTTCAGCTCAGGTGCGGACGCCGCTCCCCTCCTCCCGCAGGCTCACGCACGTGGCGTTGGCGGCATGTGTATATAGGTTCCCCAATCGGAGCCAGCTGCTTACACGGCCAGTCTCCCCTTGGGGTCTCTGCACACTAGCTGATTTCATCTCGCTAGCTGTGCATGTTATGCAGCATCAGGTAAACCCTTTCATGTCTATGCTTACCCTCAGTGTCTTGCTTTCCGCTCTGTTGCACTTTACACTTTGTTTTTTGTACTAGTTTTTTACACACTTTTTTTATATTTCCCCTACTCTTTAACTCACACATACCCAGATTTTCCACCATTTATTATTTTCTCTATTAGATCCCCCTTTTTAGTATACAACCTTCACGGCATTATCTATGAGCACTTTTCATACATGGGTATCTCTGGACACATCATTTATATTATTTCCCAACGCAATTTGTTTCATTTTGATTAATATACAACTATACACCATTTCCAATATTTATTCCCAGATATTCTTTTCTGACAAGCTTTGCCCCATCATTATTGTCACATTCATTCCCTCAATTAGACTTCCTTCATTATATGACTTATATTGTATTACTCATCAGTAATCTTTATATACAAGTATCTTTGTATACATTATTTATACTATATAATACTCAATATAACCTACTCTGTTTTGTATGGATACTGATATACTACATTTCTTAACATTTATCCTCAGGTATTTCTACTTTTGACAATTTATTTTTATCATTGCTGCCACATGGAGATCATCTCACTACCCATACATTGTCATGTTATTACCTGATGTCATCCATATATCACATGCTGCCTCAGCTCCCGCTATGGGGTTTGTTGCCCCCGGCCCACTCCAGGCCATCTGCCACGTGCCACGCTCAGTGTCAGGGTTGGTAAGTGTTTGTCTGGCTAAAATCTTTCCAGCATTTTTTTGTTCTATTCCTCTCTATACGGATTGAGGTTGACTTTTTGTATATATCCTACAGGATTACTATGCATCAGCTCCTGATGAGTGGACAAAATCATCCACGAAACGCGTTGAGCTACAATTGATGCCAGAATTTTATCTATTGTTACCCTGATGTGACTAATTTATTAATATCATGATTATATCACTCTGCTATGCAATTTTATTATCAGTTACTGGATATGCCATCCCTGGCACCTATAGGCTATATGTTATTTTATACCAACATTACTTTGACCATGACTTATCCAGTGTATTATATATTCTATTGCTTGTACTTTTCCATCTATTATGCCTATAATTTTGTGCCAATTATATATGTATGTCTGTATATACACATGAAATTCCTTTACTATATATTTATTAATAAATACTCCAATGTTAATCCTCCGCATTCCAAATTGCTTCATTTAAAGTCCCAAACCCCTTGTTATATATACCTGATTCCGGGATGGAGGCAACTAGTGCGCCTCATTTAAAGTCCCAATTCCCCCCTTTTTTCTGCATTAAAAATAAAAGAAGTGACACATTAGCATTTGCAAACAGTAAGTTTTGATAAATGTCCCTCTAAGTGAATTAATTTGTGAGATCACAAGTAGAGTCTAAAAACATGAATATAGAACACCTCCCCCTATACTTGCTCATTACACATGCAAATTGTGCTTTCTATTAAAAGTGTGATGTTAGGATTGTAGTTTACTGATTCTTTTATATCAAGGTAAGTTCACGGTCAGAGCTTTGTTCATAAAGTCATAAAGCCATGTTTATTTTTCAATGTATATTCATGTATCAATCCTGTAACTAGTTTTCTGACCATTTTTGGCATATGGATAGAGTTATTAAAGGGAGTACTTATAAATCTGTAGATAAAATGGCCTTTTTACAAAAGCCCACTAACCATGAGATTTTTAAACTGGCTGCAATAAGCATGCAAACTTTCCTCTCACAGCCAGTGCGTAAGAGGAAAAAGAGAGTGGCTGCAAACTGCAGCCATTGTTTACATTGTGTTATGCTGGGATTGGTCACATCGATCACAAGGTACAGAATCAATTTGATTGGCTTTGTACTCTCTTTTTCTGATCTGCAATGCCCAGTGCTGGAGGGTGCGCATGAGCACACTAAAATAAGGGCATTTATAAACAGCCTCTCACCCTCAGAAATGTGCCATCTGTTCATTTTTATACAACTGGTGGACAGCAAATGGTTAACATACCAAAAGGGAGGAAATAAGATATGTTAATATAAAAATGTGCTGTGTTATACCAAATAAAAATAGAATCATGAAAACAGCTATAACATAAATAGAATCCAATAAAGGGAAGCTGCTGTCAATCCCCCACCAGACTGGATAACCACCACCAAAGAGAGACACCTGAAGGTTTTCCCGGAAACAGGCTAACAAACAAAAAGTCAAAAAGCGCTCTATATAAATATATTCACTTCTTGCTTGGTTCAGCGCTTTCATTAACCAAGTAGAAATAACTAGGAGAGATATTCCTTTAAGCGCCCTTTATCAGTATTGCCTCACATGAACCAGTACCTGTGGAAATAATGAGTGGATAATATGCTCCATATAGTGTAAAACTGCATCTCTTTATTGTTAAAACCACTAAATCTTTACTCGTATAAGAAAGGAATATGACTGTACATGCAAATTAGCATTTAGAATCAATTGGAATTGACTCACGGAGACACTACGGGTCGTGATGACGTAGCTCCACCTGACGCTCCATCGTCAGATATGACGTCTTCTGGGGCCCCAGGATAAAAGTGTGGTTAAAAGCACAGAACCTAATGAGAAGTTGATATATTTATATAGAGCGCATTTTGACTTCTCTTTAGTTTGAGAGTCCACTGTTTCCGGTAAGTCTTCAGGTGTGTCTCTTTGGTGGCGGTTATGCAGTCTGGTGGGGATTCAAAGCACCTTCCCTTCTTTCAGTGTTTGAAAGATTCCATATCACCTAGTGTCACAATTTTAGGACATTTTTGGACTCTTTATTCATTTATGCTAACAGTTTCCGAACTTCCCTATAGCAGATTTACTGCTACAGGGTGGCCCTCCTGTGCAGTATCACAAATATTTATGTGATTCTGCACCGCAACCTAGGGGCGCACACACATACATGCTGCCAGTGGCCAGCTTCTGCTGTGATTAATCATAGCAGAAGCTGACCTGCCTGTGCCGGGCACTGGATGTCCACCGACACCGGCCGATCATTGGTAAAACACACAGAATGGAGATTTGCTTATGTAAACAAGGCAGATCGTTCTGACAGGGGGAAATGGATGGATTTTGTGTACCTGCAAAGCAGGGAATAAAATCTGTCTCTTCCCCTAGTAAAAGCAGCACAGTACACAAAAACACTGGTTAGGCACACAGTTAACCCTTTGATCGCCCTAGATTTTTAACCCCTTCCCAACCATTGTCATTTGTACAGTGACAGTGCATATTTTTAGTACTGATAACTGTATTAGTGTCACTGGTTCCCACAAAATGTCAAAAGTGTCAGTGTCTGATTGTCCGCCGCAATATTGCAATCCCACTATAAGTCGCTGGTCACTACCATTACTAGTATTAAAAAAATAAATAAATAAAAATTCCATAAATATATACCATAGTTTGAATATAGAAAACAGTGTATATGGGTGCCCACACCACCAAGCGCTTGAGGGCACAGTTGAAAAAAAGGCACTTATTGAACAAAAATTAATAAAATAAATATAACAATACAGATATAACCAGTGGGCAGCTGTTTAAAAAAACCTTCAAGCAAAGATCCTCAAACAATATATGTAACAGAAACGAACAGCGCTCCTACATCTTCCCTTAACAAATGTAACTTGCAAATAAATGCCGTGCTGGTGAAAAAACGATAAACAAAACAGTTCCACAAGGGGGAGTCCAAGAAAGGTGTTCCGCTGTGCAGGGAACTCTCTGGCACCTGCTCTCACTCTGTTAGCAAATCCCTCCCCCTATGAAGTGTACACTTACCAGAACTCGGCAAGTGAAAAGCCTGGATGGATGGTCTCATCAATCCTCCTCGTGGGCTGTTGGTAACGCTGCTGGATGACTATGGGTTATGTGTGTCCGGACATCAGGGAATGATTGGCTCGTCCCGCTGATCGTTCTGTCTGTATCACCCACCCCCTGATCGTCCTCACACAGAGGTCTCAAAGATGATACTGTGATCTCATAAAGCAGCACCATAGCGTAATTCCAAAAAGTGGTTTATTGATAGAAAACATTTTAAAATCACATATGCTATGTGCATGGGTCAGCACAAACACCGGAGGATAGGGTATTAGCTATGCGCTCTAATATTACTAAATGATAGCTAATTGAAACCCCCTCTCGTCTCTCCGGCAGCCTAGCTGACCCTAAATTGACGCTGTGTGCTCAATCCCTTTGAGCACACTGCATTTTTGTAACCAACTAAGTTTTTAAAACCCATGCACATAGCATATGCGATTTTAAAATGTTTTCTTTCAATAACCCACTTTTCAGAATTACGCTATGGTGTTGCTATCTGTTTCATGAGATCACATTACCATCTTTGGGACCTCTGTGTGAGGACGATCAGGCGGTGGATGATACAGACGGAACGATCAGCGGGGTGATCCAATAATTCCCTGATGTCCGGACACACCTAACCCATAGTCATCCAGCAGCGTTACCAACAGCCCACGAGGAGGATGGATGAGACCATCCATCCAGGCTTTTCACTTGACGAGTTCTGGTAAGTGTACACTTTATAGGGAGAGGGGTTTGCTAATGAAGTGAGAACGGGTGCCAGAGAGCTCCCTGCACATTGGAACACCTTTCTTGGACTCCTCCTTTTGGAACTGTTTTGTTTATTGTTTTATCACCAGCACGGCATTTATTTGCAAGTTACATCTGTTAAGGGAAGATGTAAGAGCTCTGTTCGTTTCTGTTACATATACCATAGTTTGTAGGCACTATAACGTTTGCATAAACAATCAATATACGCTTATTGGGATTTTTTTTTCTTTTGCCAAAACATATAGCAGAATACATATTGGTCTAAATTTATGAAGAAATTACCGTATTTATCGGCGTATAACACGCACTTTTTCCCCCTTAAAATCAGGGGAAAGTCGCAGGTGCGTGTTATACGCCGATACCATGCGATCCCGAGCTGTCACAATCTTAAAATCGCGGACCGCGATTTGAAAATGGCGCCGCCGGCGCCAAAATACACCGAGCCGATCCTCGGCTCTTTCCGGCGGCTCTCGTTTACTTTCGGCTCCACTCGTAGTCCCGAGCGGAGCTATCCGAACCTACTCGGCTAGGTTCGGATAGCTCCGCTCGGGACTACGAGTGGAGCCGAAAATGAACGAGAGCCGCCGGAAAGAGCCGAGGACCGGCTCGGTGTATTTCGGCGCCGGCGGCGCCATTTTCAAATCGCGGTCGGCGATTTTAAAGCTCAGGACAGGGGATCGAAGCGAAGGCTGCACTGGGGAAGGCTGCACTGGGGAAGGCTGCACTGGGAAAGGCTGCACTGGGGAAGGCTGCACTGGGGAAGGCTGCACTGGGGAAGGCTGCACTGGGAAAGGCTGCACTGGGAAAGGCTGCACTGGGAAAGGCTGCACTGGGAATGGCTGCACTGGGAATGGCTGCACTGACAAGGCTGCACTGGGAAAGGCTGCACTGGGGAAGGCTGCACTGACAAAGCTGCACTAACAAGGCTGCACTGGGGAAGGCTGCACTGACATGGCTGTACTGACATGGCTACACTAACAAGGCTGCACTGGGGAAGGCTGCACTGACATGGCTGTACTGACATGGCTGCACTAACAAGGCTGCACTGGGGAAGGCTGCACTGACATGGCTGCACTGAGAAGGCTGCAATGATGGGCATTTAAATGTAAGTTTTTTTTCCTTCAACTTCCCTCCTAAAAGTTTTTTTTCCTTAAAATTCCCTCCTAAATTGGGGTGCGTGTTATACGCCGGTGCGTGTTATACGCCGATAAATACGGTACATTTTTACAATGTTTTTTTTGGATATGTTTTAAAGCAGAAATAAAAAATATTGTTTTTTTTTTTTTTAATTGTTGTTTTTTTTTGTTATAGAGCAAAAAAAAAACGCAGTGGTGATCAAATACCTGTATTTGTGGGGAAAAAACAGCATACATGTTATTTGGGTACAGCATTGCATGACTGCGGAATTGTCAGTTAAAGCAACACAGTACCATATCAGAAAAAATGGCCTGCTCATGAAGGGGGTGAATCTTCTGAAGGTTAAATGGTTATAAATGTTTTTATCATTGTGTTTTTCTTTGGTATAGCACAGCATATTTTTATGTTAATGCTACTTTACTATGAAAAATATCTCATAGAGTGCTAGCAGCTTTTTCAATTTGTTTAGAAATTTTTCCAGGAGTGTGGTTACTTTTTGTTTGAAAATAAGACATGTTGATAACACAGAGAAGCTTTTTGAGCCAAGAGTAAATCCTATTTTGTGGAGAAAATGAATTTCTATTCTTGTCCTGTAACTACATTGCAAGTATCTTAGCAAACTGCATGACAGGCTTATACAGTACCTGCTGAAATAATCATTTTTATATTCTAACTGAATCTGGCAATTATCAGTTGTTTTCCATTTCATCCCTGCTGACCAATTTTGTTTGACCTTCTTAATGATGAAAGCAATTGAATGGCTTGCAAAATTCTGACTTTTGTTAAGCCTATCTTGGTATATGGGGCAATCAATAGTTTCTGAAATGATAACTCCTGATTTTTGTTTGACATTGAAAACTATGTGATCAATGCACATAAATTAATCATTTGTGTTACAATTATATCTATCTTGTTGGTACATATGATCAGATCAAAAATACTGAATAACCCCTGCAAGTGTGACTGTGTTGCGTTCTATGAACAAGACAGCCCTTTAAAGATGGCAAATGGACTGCAATTTTGTAACTGATACATTTAAACTAATACCCATACCTGTTACTTACATGAACAAAAGACTTATTGATGCATATGTTTCTGTGTAGTTCTGCAAATGCGCGTAGGTCTGTGAGTGCGCGTAGTTCTGCGAGTGCACATAGTTCTGCGAGTGCACGTAGTTCTGCGAGTGGTCTGTGAGTGCACGTAGTTTTGTGAGTGGTCTGCAAGTGCACATAGGTCTGCGACTGCACGTAGTTGTGCAAGTGCATGTAGGTCTGCACGTAAGTCTGCGAGTGCAGGTAGGTCTGCGAGTGCACGTAGGTCTGCGAGTGTTCTGCGAGTGTTCTGCGAGTGCACGTAGTTCTGCGAGTGCACATAGTTCTGCGAGTGGTCTGCGAGTGCATGTAGTTCTGCGAGTGCACATAGTTCTGCGAGTGCACGTAGGTCTGCGAGTGTACGTAGGTCTGCACGTAGGTCTGCGAGTGCACATAGGTCTGTGAGTGCACGTAATTCTGCGAGTGGTCTGCGAGTGCACATAGGTCTGCGAGTGGTCTGCGAGTGCATGTAGGTCTGCACATAGGTCTGCGAGTGCATGTAGGTCTGCACATAGGTCTGCGAGTGCACATAGGTCTGTGAGTGCATGTAGGTCTGTGAGTGGTCTGCGAGTGCACATAGGTCTGTGAGTGCATGTAGTTCTGAAAGTGCACGTAGGTCTGCGAGTGGTCTGCAAGTGCACGTAGGTCTGCAAGTGCACGTAGTTCTGCGAGTACACGTAGGTCTGCACGTAGGTCTGCACGTAGGTCTGCAAGTGCACGTAGTTCTGCGAGTGCACCTAGGTCTGCGAGTATTAGTGTCAGGAAGCTAGTTGTTAGGTAATTTGGACAGGGTATAATCCCCAATCCTCATTAAATTTAATAGGTACGATGCCCAGCAGGTGTGGAGAGGCGACTCGTTGTCATCTTGCGGCATGTATGCATTCCTTGATCATCCGATCGAGGGTCAATACTGCTGTGCAAAATGTAAGCGCATTGTTTCCCTGGAATCCCAGGTTCTGAATCTGAGGAAGCAACTGTCAGCACCGAGAAGTCCCTCCATACTGAAGGAGAGCCAGGAACATACACGGCAGGTGGCGGCAGGGGCCAGCACAGAGGCGGGTGGAGACAAAGAGGTGCAGGCACTAGCAAAGAGTAGATGGGTGACAGTCAGGAAGGGTAGAGGGGGAAGTGCCAGGGATGCCGATCCAGGGCTGGAGCATCCTAATAAATACGCTCCATTGAGTGACATTGGTAAAACCAGTCAGGGACCAGCACTGCTGGAGCTGAGGGAAGAACTCGTCCAGTGAGAGTGGGGGGGAAGCAAAGGGAAAGGAAAGACAGATTCTGGTGGTAGGGGACTCAATTCTTAGAAGGACAGAGAGGCCAATCTGTAACAAAGACCTGAAGCACCGAACAGTATGTTGTCTACCGGGTTCTCGGGTTCGGCACAGCACAGATCTGGTGGACAGATTACTGGGAGGGGCTGGGGAAGACCCAGCTGTCATGGTGCACATTAGCATCAATGACAAATTCAGAGGCAGATGGAGTGTCCTAAAGAATGATTTTAGGGACTTAGGAGCTAAACCGAGGAAAAGAACCTCCAAGGTAGTATTCTCAGGAATACTACTGGTACATCGAGCCATACCAGAAAGGCAGAGGGAGATTAGTTAAGTAAACAAGTGGCTTAAGAGCTGGTGTAGTAAGGAGGGGTTTGGTTTCCTGGAGGACTGGGCCGACTTCTCAGTCGATAACCGGTACTATAGAAGGGACAGACTGCACCTGAATGAGGAGGGTGCAAATCAGCTGGGAATGAAGATGGCCAAAAAGTTAGAGGGGTTTTTAAACTAGGCGATGGGGGGGTCCAGAGGTAGAGATAGTCAGTGCGGAACATATTCCGGAGGTTAGTATTGGGGGCATTAGTGGTAGGTTGACCAAAGCACATAATCCCAAGGTAAGTATAGTAGTTGCAATCTCAGTCCTAGTTGCAATCTCAGAACACCCAATAAGAGGATAATATGCGACCGGTCTAAACTAC
Source organism: Lithobates clamitans (assembly GCA_037952925.1). Classification (NCBI taxonomy): domain Eukaryota; kingdom Metazoa; phylum Chordata; class Amphibia; order Anura; family Ranidae; genus Lithobates; species Lithobates clamitans. The sequence continues at coordinate 2,847,257 of JBBGZY010001281.1, read as the reverse complement.
GTGGCATGTTCACTAGGGATGAGCCGAACACTCCTGGTTCGGTTCGCACCAAAACCTGTGAACGGACTAAAAGTTTGCGCAAACTTTAGAACCCCATTAAAGTCTATGGGACTCAAACGTTCGAAATAAAAAGTGCAAATTTTAAAGGCTAATATGCAAGTTATTGTCCTAAAAAGGGTTTGGGGACCCGGGTCCTGCCCCAGGGGACATGTATTAATGCAAAAAAAGTTTTAAAAACGTCCGTTTTTTCGGGAGCAGTAATTTTAATTATGCTTAAAGTGAAAAAATAAAAGTGAAATATACCTTTAAATATCGTACCTGGGGGGTGTCTATAGTATGCCTGTAAAGTGGCGCATGTTTCCCGTGCTTGACACAAAATTTAATTTTTAAAGGAATAAAAGTCATTTAAAACTACTTGCGGCTTTAATGTAATGTCGGGTCCTGGCAATATGGATGAAGACCAGTGAGACAAACGGCATGGGTACCCCCCCAGTCCATTACCAGGCCTTTTGGGTCTTGTATGGATATTAGGGGAACCATGCACCCAAATTAAAAAAACGAAAGGCGTGGGGCCCCCAGGCCCTATATACTCTGAACAGCAGTATACAGACGGTGCAAACAAGACAGGGACTGTAGGTTTGTTGTTAAGTGGAATCTGTTTGTAATTTTGAACTGGTAAATTTTTTAAAGTGTAGCTCCAGCCAAAAAATCTATTTTTAAGCTTTTTGGAAAACATAGGGAAGGGTTATCACCCCTATAACATTTGTTTTGCTGTCTGTGCACCTCTTCAGAAGATTTCACCTCACTTTCTGTCCCAACGACAAATGTTTTTTGATAATTTGGGGTTTTTCGTGAAACAAAAGGAGACACGTTTTTCCCATATTAACTCTTACAGGAGAGAATTTCCCTTCCTAGGGGTAGATTTCATCTCACTTCCTGTTGTCTCCTTTTGTTTGTAAGATGGATGTTTGAAAGTAGGGGCCTGCCCTATATACTCTGCAGAAATTGGGACCTTAGGTGTTGCCACAACACTGTAATCCCTCACAGTTACTCTTGGTGGGCACAGGAACGGGCCGAGCTGTGAAATATTAGATCAAGAATTGTAATTACATGCCATTGTTAAACAGTGGTAGAAAAATTGGGCCTTTGGTGGTGGTGGTGATGCTGGTGCCACAACACTATAAGTCCTCACAGTTACTCTTGGTGGGCGCTGGAACGGGCCCTGCTGTGAAATATGATATCAAGAATTGTAATTACATGCACCTGTTGAACAGGGGAAGAAAAATTGGGCCTTAGGCACTGGTGCCACAACACTGCAACCCCTCACAGATGCTATAGTTAGAGTGCAGGAATGAGCCCTGCTGCAAAGTATTGCATCAAATATTGTAATTACACGCCCCTGTAAAACAGGGGCTGAAAAATTGGGCCTTGGGCACTGGTGCTGGTGCCACAACACTGCAACCCCTCACAGATACTCTAGTTGGAGCACAGGAATGAGCCCTGCTGCAAAGTATTGCATCAAAAATTGTAATTACACGCCCCTGTTAAGCAGGGGCAGAAAAATTGGGCCTTGGTGGTGGTGCTGCTGGTGCCACAACACTGTAAGTCCTCCCAGTTACTCTTGGTGGGCGCTGGAACGGGCCCTGCTGTGAAATATTATATCAAGAATTGTAATTACATGAGCCTGTTGAACAGGGGCAGAAAAATTGCGCCTTTGGTGGTGGTGGTGGTGTTGCCACAACCCTGTCAGCCCTCACAGTTACTCTTGGTGGGCGCAGGAATGGGCTCTGCTGTGAAATATTAGATCAAGAATTTTAATAGATGTCCCTGTCGAACAGGGGCAGAAAAATTGGGCCTTAGGCACAGAGGCGGATCCAGGGGGGGCAACGGGTCAATTGTCCCCTCAGAGAATGCTAGGGAGAGGGCAGGCAGCTGGGTCTGCGGGAGAGAGAGAGCGGACGGCTGGGCGGGTGACAGTCTGAGACTGACAGTGGGCGGGTGAGAGAGCGGACGGCCGGGGGGGCTGGTGACAGTCTAAGCCTGACAGAGTGGTGGGCAGATGAGAGCGGATGGCCGGGCTGGCCGCTGGTGACTGCAGAGATTGGGCGGGTGACATTTAGAGAGCGGCCGGGCTGCTGGCCAATCAGGGAGCCGGCGGGTGGGGGAGCAGAGAGATGACATCATCTCTCACCGCCCGCCCTGCATCCCTGCAGTTCCGCCCTCACTGTGCAGGTAGCTATGGGCAGCAGAGAGATTACATCATCTCTCTGCTGCCTGACTGGTAATCTGCTGCCTCACACTCTGGGAAACAGAAAGTGACAAATGTAGCTGTAGCAGGCAAGTGACAATCCGCAACGTGTGGCAGATGATGTGGCAAGTGACAATCTGCAACTGGTGGCAGGCAACATGGAAAGTGACAATCCGCAATGTGTGGCATGTGACATGACAATCCGCATCTGGTGGCAGGTAACGTGGCAAGTAACAATCTTCATCTGGTGGCAGGCGATGTGGCAAGTGACAATCCGCAATGTGTGGCAGGCGACGTGACAATCCGCATCTGGTGGCAAGGTGACGTGGCAAGTGACAATCCGCATCTGGTGGCAGGTGACGTGGCAAGTGACAAACTGCATCTGGTGGCAGGTGACGTGGCAAGTGACAATTGTAGCAGGCAAGTGACAATCTGCATCTGGGGGCAGGTGACGTGGAAAGTGACAATCCGCAATGTGTGGCAGGTGACGTGGCAAGGTGACAATCTGCATCTGGTGGCAGGCGATGTGGCAAGTGACAATTGTAGCAGGAAAGTGACAATCCACATCTGGGGGCAGGTGACATGGCAAGTGACAATCTGCAACGTGTGGCAGGTGAAGTGGCAAGTGACAATCCGCATTTGGTGGCAGGCAACGTGGCATACGACACGCTTGGGGCTCCCACTGATTCTGCATTATGGTGAGTTGAACTATTTCATTTTATATAACAATGTAATAATAGAAAAAATGCGCTTCAATCATCCTGACACCATAACAACCATGGTGCTGTGATGATTGAAGCGCCAACACCAGCCATTTCCCTGATAAATTACCCCCAAAAAATGTATTTTCTGGCAGTGCCCCTCCCGAGACTAGACTCTGGATCCGCCCCTGCTTAGGCACTGGTGCCACAACACTGCAACCCCTCACAGATGCTATAGTTGGAGCGCAGGAATGAGCCCTGCTGCAAAGTATTGCATCAAAAATTGTAATTATACACCCCTGTTAAACAGGGGCTGAAAATTTGGGCCTTGGGCACTGGTGCTGGTATCACAACACTGCAACCCCTCACAGATACTCTAGTTGGAACGCAGGAATGAGCCCTGCTGCAAAGTATTGCATCAAAAATTGTAATTACACGCTCCTGTTAAACAGGGGCAGAAAAATTGGGACTTGGGCACTGGTGCTGGTGCCACAACACTGCAACCCCTCACAGATACTCTAGTTGGAGTGCAGGAATGAGCCCTGCTGCAAAGTATTGCATCAAAAATTGTAATTACATGCCCCTGTTACAGGGGCAGAAAAATTGGGTCTTAGCCACTGGTGGCGGTGCCCAGAACCAAAAATGTTCTTACAAGCTATCAGCATTAGGGATGAGCTTCGAGTTCGAGTCGAACTCATGTTCGACTCGAACATTGGCTGTTCGCAAGTTCGCCGAACACCGAACAATTTGGGGTGTTCGCGGCAAATTCGAATGCCGCGGAACACCCTTTAAAAGTCTATGGGAGAAATCAAAAGTGCTAATTTTAAAGGCTTATATGCAAGTTATTGTCATAAAAAGTGTTTGGGGACCCGGGTCCTGCCCCAGGGGACATGTATCAATGCAAAAAAAAGTTTTAAAAACGGACGTTTTTTCAGGAGCAGTGATTTTAATAATGCTTAAAGTCAAACAATAAAAGTGTAATATCCCTTTAAATTTCATACCTGGGGGGTGTCTATAGTATGCCTGTAAAGTGGCGCATGTTTCCCGTGTTTAGAACAGTCTGACAGCAAAATGACATTTCGAAGGAAAAAACTCATTTAAAACTACCGCGGCTATTAATGAATTGCCGGTCCGACAATACACATAAAAGTTCATTGATAAAAACGGCGTGGGAATTCCCCACAGGGAAACCCCGAACCAAAATTAAAAAAAAAAAATGACGTGGGGGGGTCCCCCTAAATTCCATACCAGGCCCTTCAGGTCTGGTATGGATATTAAGGGGAACCCCGGCCAAAATTAAAAAAAAAAAAATGACGTGGGGTTCCCCCTAAATTCCATACCAGACCCTTCAGGTCTGGTATGGATTTTAAGGGGAACCCCGCGGCAAAAAAAAAAAAAAAACGGCGTGGGGTTCCCCCAAAAGTCCATACCAGACCCTTATCCGAGCACGCAACCTGGCAGGCTGCAGGAAAAGAGGGGGGGACGAGAGTGCGGCCCCCCCCCTCCTGAACCGTACCAGGCCACATGCCCTCAACATTGGGAGGGTGCTTTGGGGTAGCCCCCAAAACACCTTGTCCCCATGTTGATGAGGACAAGGGCCTCATCCCCACAACCGTGGCCGGTGGTTGTGGGGGTCTGCGGGCGGGGGGCTTATCGGAATCTGGAAGCCCCCTTTAACAAGGGGACCCCCAGATCCCGGGCCCCCCCCTGTGTGAAATGGTAAGGGGGTACTTACCCCTACCATTTCACTAAAAAAGTGTCAAAATAGTTAAAAATGACAAGAGACAGTTTTTGACAATTCCTTTATTTAAATGCTTCTTCTATCTTCCTTCATCTTCTTCTTCTTCTGGTTCTTCTGGCTCTTCTGGTTCTTCCTCCGGCGTTCTCGTCCAGCATCTCCTCCGCGGCGTCTTCTATCTTCTTCTCCTCGGGCCGCTCCGCACCCATGGCATGAGGGGAGGCTCCCGCTCTTCTCTTCATCTTCTTCTTCATCCTCTGCTCTTCTTCATCTTCTTCATCTTCTTCATCTTCATCTTCTCTTCTTAATTTTCTTCTGCGGGCCGCTCCGCATCCATGCATGGAGGGAGGCTCCCGCTGTGTGACGGCGTCTCCTCGTCTGACGGTTCTTAAATAACGGGGGCGGGGCCACCCGGTGACCCCGCCCCCCTCCGATGCACGGTGACTTGACGGGACTTCCCTGTGACGTCACGGGGAATGCCACAGGGAAGTCCCGTCATGTCCCGTGCGTCAGAGGGGGGCGGGGTCACCGGGAGGCCCTGCCCCCCGTTATATAAGAACTGTCAGACGAGGAGATGCCATCACACAGCGGGAGCCTCCCTCCATGCATGGATGCGGAGCGGCCCGCAGAAGAAAATTAAGAAGAGAAGATGAAGATGAAGAAGATGAAGAAGAGAAGAGGATGAAGAAGAAGATGAAGAGAAGAGCGGGAGCCTCCCCTCATGCCATGGGTGCGGAGCGGCCCGAGGAGAAGAAGATAGAAGACGCAGCGGAGGAGATGCTGGACGAGAACGCCGGAGGAAGAACCAGAAGAGCCAGAAGAACCAGAAGAAGAAGAAGATGAAGGAAGATAGAAGAAGCATTTAAATAAAGGAATTGTCAAAAACTGTCTCTTGTCATTTTTAACTATTTTGACACTTTTTTAGTGAAATGGTAGGGGTAAGTACCCCCTTACCATTTCACACAGGGGGGGGGCCGGGATCTGGGGGTCCCCTTGTTAAAGGGGGCTTCCAGATTCCGATAAGCATCCGCCTGCAGACCCTCATCAACATGGGGACAAGGTGTTTTGGGGGGCTACCCCAAAGCACCCTTCCAATGTTGAGGGCATGTGGCCTGGTACGGTTCAGGAGGGGGGGGGGCCGCACTCTCGTCCCCCCCTCTTTTCCTGCGGCCTGCCAGGTTGTGTGCTCGGATAAGGGTCTGGTATGGATTTTTGGGGGAACCCCACGCCGTTTTTTTTTTTTTTTGGCGCGGGGTTCCCCTTAAAATCCATACCAGACCTGAAGGGTCTGGTATGGAATTTAGGGGGAACCCCACGTCATTTTTTTAAAAAATTTTGGCCGGGGTTCCCCTTAATATCCATACCAGACCTGAAGGGCCTGGTATGGAATTTAGGGGGACCCCCCCACGTCATTTTTTTTTTTTTAATTTTGGTTTGGGGTTTCCCTGTGGGGATATCCCATGCCGTTTTTATCAATGAACTTTTATGTGTATTGTCGGACCGGCAATTCATTAATAGCCGCGGTAGTTTTAAATGAGTTTTTTCCTTCGAAATGTCATTTTGCTGTCAGACTGTTCTAAACACGGGAAACATGCGCCCCTTTACAGGCATACTATAGACACCCCCCAGGTACGAAATTTAAAGGGATATTACACTTTTATTGTTTGACTTTAAGCATTATTAAAATCACTGCTCCTGAAAAAACGTCCGTTTTTTAAAACTTTTTTTTGCATTGATCCATGTCCCCTGGGGCAGGACCCAGGTCCCCAAACACTTTTTATGACAATAACTTGCATATAAGCCTTTAAAATTAGCACTTTTGATAATTCATGTACGTGTCCCATAGACTTTAACGGTGTTCGCGTGTTCGAGCGAACTTTTTTCCTGTTCGCATGTTCTGGTGCGAACCGAACAGGGGGGTGTTCGGCTCATCCCTAATCAGCATGAAAATTGAGGAGGAAGAGGATTGTCACTCAGCATAACAGGATAGTCACTCAGCATCAGCATGGGCAGTCTTGAAGGGATCTCACATTTAAAAAAAAAATCAATCGGTTACATCAGCATGATGTGCTTGGTAGCTGGTGATCCAAGACTGATTCATTTTTATGAAGGTCAGCCGATTGACTGATTCGGTGGACAGGGGCACCCTGTGATCGGTTACAAAGCCTCCAGCAGCACTGAATGTGCGTTCCGAAAGAACGCTGGATGCAGGACAGGCCAGTAGCTCAATTGCATACTGTGCAAGCTCTGGCCAGTGATCCTTCCTCAAGACCCAATAACCCAGAGGATTTTCGGTGGGAAAGGTGTCCAAATCTGATCTTGCCCTTAGGTAATCCTGCACCATGTGAATCAGACGCTGGCGATGGTTGCTGGAACCGATAAGACCTTGGGGCAACACGAAATTGTCTGAACGCATCAGTCAGACGGCCACCTTCTCCACTGCTCCTTCTGTGACTGATCGAAGCCTCAGCAACACGTTGTCCAGGAGGACCAGGAAATTGTAACCTCCCAGGCTCTGGAAACGCATTGCACAAACCTTTCTGCAAGGCCTCCCGAAGATGTTTCATCCTCAGCTCCCTCTGCGACGGCAAGATAAGGCCTGCAACCTTACCCTTGTAACGTGGATCAAGGAGGGTTGCCAGCCAGTAATCATCCCTCCCCTTGATACCACGAATATGAGGATCCTTCCACAGGCTTTGCAGGATCAGGGAGGCCCTGCAGCGTAGGTTTGCTGAGGCATTCGGTCCAGAGTCCTCTGGGTCACTAAGGACGACATGATCCGCAGCCTCCTCTTCCCAGCCACGTACAAGTCCATGGGTTTCTTCGGACTGTAAATGATCCCTTGAAGACTACTGCTGATGCTGAGTGCCAGGCTCCACCTCCATGCTGACACAATCCTCCTCCTCCTTGTCCTCTTCCTGCATGATCGGAGGGCACGCAGGAACACTGTCTGGATAAAGGGGGCCTTCAGAGGTAAGGAAGTCCTCCTCTTCCTCCCTCTGTTCTGCCTCAAGTGCCCTGTCCATTATTCCACGCAGCGTGTGCTCCAACAGGTGGACAAGAGGGACAGTGTCACTGATGCATGCACTGTCACTGTTCACCATCCTCGTGGCCTCCTCAAATGGTGACAGGACAGTGCATGCATCCCTGATCATAGCCCACTGGCGTGGGGAAAAAAAACCAAGGTCCTCTGACCCTGTCCTGGTACCATAGTCGCATAGGTACTCATTGATGGCCCTCTGCTGCGTGTGCAGCCGCTGCAGCATGGCCAACGTTGAGTTCCACCTGGTGGACATGTCACAGATTAGGCGGTTCTTGGGCAGGTTAAATTCCTTTTGGAGGTCAGCCAGCCGAGCACTGGCATTATATGACCTGCGGAAATGTACACAGACTTGCCTGGCCTGCCTCAGGACATCCTGTAAGCCCAGGTACCTGCCCAAGAACCGCTGCACCACCAAGTTAAGGACATGAGCCAAAAAGGGCACATGGGTCAGTTGTCCCTGTCGGAGGGCACGGAGAGGAGGTTGGTGCCATTGTCGCAAACCACCATACCTGGTTTAAGCTGGCGTGGCATCAACCACCTCTGAACCTGACCCTGCAGAGCTGACAGAATCTCGCAGAAACATGCAGAGACAGCAGCGCCCTGCACATGCAGAGCTCTGTGGTGTGATGCAGTCGGTGTGCCCTTAAGCTGGCCCCTGGAGGGCATACTGCCTCGTTGGAGATGTGCTTCCTCCTCCTCCTCCCCTCTCCTATCAGGCACCCATGTGGAGTCAGTGACCTCATCATCCCCTCCCTCCTCATCACTGGAGCAAACCTGGAAGTATGCTGCAGCTGGGGGAACATGATTGCCAGATTGCTGTCCTTCTTGGGCACCCCCTCTCTCTAGGCTCACGTTACTGCCTTCCTCTAGCTGGGTACCATCATTGGAGCCTTCAAAATGCTGGGCATCCTCCTGGAGCATGTACCCAACACTGTGGTTAAACAGTTCGGGGGACTCCTCAGGAGGACATGGTGGGGCTAGGGAAGGAGTGACTGATGCCATTGAGCCGAGGGAAGAGGGCGCGTTGGCAGCTGCTTTGCCAGACAAAGCACCCTGAGCCTGGGTGGGAGAGGATTAGGAGGATGAGGACGGCTTGGTCATCCACTCTACCAAGTCTTCCACATGTTGCAGCTCAACACAGCCAGCTGCCAAAAAAAAGGACAAGCGTGTCCCACAGCCACGTGCTGATGAGGATGCACTGTCTTCACAACCAGCACTGTTGCCTCTAGACACAGAGCCTGCTTGCCCTCTTTTATTGGCTTGTGACTGTCTGCCTTCCAGACATACTAATGGCCTGCAGTGAGATGTAGATGCACAAAGCTGGGATGTATATATACACTGATACTGCAGCTAGCAGAATCAACTGCCTGCCTGTAGTATTATTAGTATGAGAACACCAACAATTGTCTTCAGGTAGCTTTAGTTGCACACTGTGCAGAGGACACAGTACACTAACTGTAAATACTGCAGCTGCCTGCCTGGGGTATTAATAGGATCAGAACAACAGCAATTGCCTTCAGGTAACTTTAGGTGCACACTGTGCAGAGGACGCAGTACACTAACTGTAAATACTGCAGCTGTCTGCCTGTGGTATTAATAGGATCAGAACAACAGCAATTGTCTTCAGGTAGCTTTAGGTGCACACTGTGCAGAGGACACAGTACACTAACTGTAAATACTGCAGCTGCCTGCCTGTAGTATTAATAGGATCAGAACAACAGCAATTGTCTTCATGTAGCTTTAGTTGCACACTGTGCAGAAGACATAGTACACTAACTTTAAATACTGCAGCTGCCTGTGGTATTAATAGGATCAGAACACCACCAATTTTCTTCAGGTAGCTTTAGGTGCACACTGTGCAGAGGATGCACTACACTAACTGTAAATACTGCAGCTGCCTGCCTGTGGTATTAATAGGATCAGAAGAACACCACCAATTTTCTTCAGGTAGCTTTAGGTGCACACTGTGCAGAGGACGCACTACACTAACTGTAAATACTGTAGCTGCCCCCCTGTGGTACTAATAGGATCAGAAGAACACCAGCAATTTTCTTTAGGTAGCTGTAAATACTGAAAAAACACCTGCCTGCCCGTCAGAGAATAACAGGAATGGATCTAGCTAAACTGAATGGCCTGCAGTAAAATGTAGCTGCACAAAGCTGGGATGTATATACATACTGATACTGCAGCTAGCAGAATCAACTGCCTGCCTGTAGTATTATTAGTATGAGAACACCAGCAATTGTCTTCAGGTAGCTTTAGTTACACACTGTGCAGAGGACATAGTACACTAACTGTAAATACTGCAGCTGCCTGTGGTATTAATAGGATCAGAACAACAGCAATTGTCTTCGCGTAGCTTTAGGTGCACACTGTGCAGAGGACGCAGTACACTAACTGTAAATACTGCAGCTGCCTGCCTGTGGTATTAATAGGATCAGAACACCACCAATTTTCTTCAAGTAGCTTTAGGTGCACACTGTGCAGAGGACACAGTACACTAACTGTAAATACTGCAGATGCCTGCCTGTGGTATTAATAGGATCAGAACAACAGCAATTGTCTTCAGGTAGCTTTAGGTGCACACTGTGCAGAGGACGCACTACACTAACTGTAAATACTGCAGCTGCCTGCCTGTGGTACTAATAGGATCAGAAGAACACCACCAATTTTCTTCAGATAGCTTTAGGTGCACACTGCGCAGAGGATGCACTACACTAACTGTAAATACTGCAGATGCCTGCCTGTGGTATTAATAGGATCAGAACAACAGCAATTGTTTTCAGGTAGCTTTAGGTGCACACTGTGCAGAGGATGCACTACACTAACTGTAAATACTGCAGCTGCCTGCCTGTGCTACTAATAGGATCAGAAGAACACCACCAATTTTCTTCAGGTAGCTTTAGGTGCACACTGTGCACAGGACGCACTACACTAACTGTAAATACTGTAGCTGCCTGCCTATGGTACTAATAGGATCAGAAGAACATCAGCAATTTTCTTTTGGTAGCTGTAAATACTGAAAAAACACCTGCCTGCCTGTCAGAGAATAGCAGGAACGGATCTAGCTAAACTGAATACAGTGTATATATATATATATATATATATATATACACAACACCTAGGATGCATATATATATACACAATACACTGTATGTGCAGCTAACTGACTCTCCTGCCTACTTTATCTAACTTAAATCACATGACACTGCCTCCCTGTCTATCTCTCTGCTGCTGCAACACACTACACAAGGCCGCCACGCAGGCGGCCTTATATAGTGTAGGGCGTGTACTAAACCCCCCTGAGCCATAATTGGCCAAAGCCAAGTCATAGTGCATGCTAAGTCAATCATCAGCCAGCAATGCACTGCGATGAATTATGGGCCGTGACACGCCACTCGAATTTGGCGCGAACGGCCCATAATGTTCCCAATTCGACGAACAGTCGAACATGCGATGTTCGAGTCGAACATGGGTTTGACTCGAACTCGAAGCCTGGCGGACAAGGTGGGTGATCTAGAGACATTGTTGTACGAGGAAAATTTAGATTTTGTGGAAATTTCAGAGACCTGGTTCAACAGCTCTCATGAGTGGCTGGAAAACATTCAAGGGTATACCCTTTATTGCAAGGATAGAGAGGGTAAAAAAGGGGAAGGGTATGCCTATATATCAAGAATAATGTACAGGTGAATGTGAGAGATGGCATCACTAAGGGAGCTAGGGAGGAGGTGGAATCCTTATGGGTAGAGCTCCAAAGGGATGAAGCTAAGGGGAAAACAATACTGGGAGTATGCTATAGGCCCCCTAACCTGAGGGAGGTAGGGGAGACAGATCTCCTATTAAAATTTAGATTAGCAGCAAGGATGGGAAGTGTTATCATAATGGGGGATTTTAACTATCCAGACATAGACTGGGCGGAGGGAACCGCGCATTCATCTAAGGCTCGCCAGTTCCTAAATGTCTTGCAGGACAATTTTATGGGTCAGAGGGTAGATGCAACAACTAGAAATAAAGCGTTACTGGATCTAATGATTACCAGCAATACAGATCTGTTCACGGCAATTTAGGAAACAGCGATTACAGGTCAATTGGCTTCAGTATAAATCACACAAATAGGAAACATAAGGGGAATACAAAGACACTGAATTTCAAAAGAGCCAACTTCCCTAAACTATGAACCTTGCTAGAAGGCATAAATTGGGATAAAATCTTAGGAACAAAGAACAGGGAGGAAAGATGTGTTTGCTTTAAGAGCATATTAAATAAGGGCATTAGCCAATGCATGCCATTGGGTAATAAATTTAAAAGAACGAACAAAAGTCCTGGATGGCTTAACTCCAATGTAAAAATGCATATAAAAGCAAAGGAGAAGGCCTTCAAAAAATACAAGGTTAAGGGATCATCATGAGCATTCAGACTTTATAAAAAATGCAACAAGAAATGTAAGGGTGCAATAAGGACGGCTAAGATAGAACATGAAAGACACATAGCGGAGGAGAGCAAAAAAAAATCCTAAGAAATTCTTTAAGTATGTAAACAGTAAAAAAGGGAGGACAGACCATATTGGCCCCATAAAGAATGAGGAAGGACATCTGGTTACAAAGGATGGGGAGATGCCAAAGGTATTGAATGTATTCTTCTCCTCAGTCTTCACGAGGAAATCGGGGGGCTTCAGTAACCAAAACTGCAGTGTTTATCCTCATGACACATCACAGGAAGCACCTCCATGGTTAACAGAGGGCAGAATTAAAATTAGACTTGGGAAACTTAGCATTAATAAATGGCTTGCACCCGAGGGTACTTAAGGAACTCAGTCAAGTAATTGCCAGACCATTGTTCCTAATTTTTACTGACAGTCTATTGACTGGAATGGTACCAGCTGATTGGAGAAAAGCCAATGTAGCACCAATATTTAAAAAGGGCCCAAAATACATCCCTGGGAATTACAGACCAGTTAGCCTAACATCAATAGTATGTAAACTCTTGGAGGGGATAATAAGGGACTATATACAAGATTTTAGTAATGAGAACAGTATCATTAGCAGTAATCAGCATGGATTCATGAAGAATTGTTCTTGCCAAACCAATCTATTAACCTTCTATGAGAAGGTGAGTTACCATCTAGATAAAGGAAGGCCCGTAGACGTGGTGTATCTGGATTTTGCAAAAGCATTTGACACAGTTCCCCATGAACGTTTACTGTACAAAATAAGGTCTGTTGGCATGGACCATAGGGTCAGTACATGGATTGAAAACTGGCTACAAGGGCGAGTTCAGAGGGTGGTGATAAATGGGTGGTGATAAATGGGGAGTACTCGGAATGGTCAGGTGTGGGTCGTGGGGTCCCCCAGGGTTCTGTGCTGGGACCAATCATATTTAATTTGTTCATAAACAACCTGGAGGATGGAGTAAACAGTTCAATCTCATCTATTTGTGAATGTTACTAAGCTAAGCAGGGCAATAACTTCTCCGCAGGATGTGGAAACCTTGCAAAAAGATCTGAACAAATTAATGGGGTGGGCAACTACATGGCAAATGAGGTTCAATGTAGAAAAATGTAAAATAATGCATTTGGGTGGCAAAAATATGAATGCAATCTATACACTGGGGGGAGAACCTCTGAGGGAATCTAGGATGAAAAAGGACCTGGGGGTCCTAGTAGATCATGCAATGCAAAGCTCCTGCTAACAAAGCAAACAGACTATTGGCATGCATTAAAAAGGGGATGAACTCCAGAGATAAGATCTGGCACCTAGAGTATGCTGTCCAGTTCTGGGCACCAGTCCTCAGGAAGGGTGTACTGGAAATGGAGGGAGTACAAAGAAGGGCAACAAAGCTAATAAAGCTCTAGAGGATATTAGTTGAGGAAAGGTTGCGAGCACTGAACTTATTCTCTCTGGAGAAGAGACGCTTGAGTGGGGATATGATTTCAATGTGCAAATACCATACTGGTGACCCCACAATAGGCATAAAACTTTTTTTGCAGAAGGGAGTTTAACAAGAATTGTGGCCACTCATTAAAATTAGAGGAAAAGAGGTTTAACCTTAAACTACGTAGAGGGTTCTTTACTGTAAGAGCGGCAAGGATGTGGAATTCCCTTCCACAGGTGGTGGTCTCAGCGGGGAGCATCGATAGTTTCAAGAAAGTATTAGATAAGCGGGGGGGCGTGGCCTGACCTGGCATGGAGAAAGACCTCTAATCCCCGAGCTCTGCCCGCCACAGGAGATAGCTGCTGAATTGCGGAGGTATTTCCAATCTACTATCCCCATTAACTATGGGAACGGCTTCCCGAACCTCTTCTGCCTCCCGCTCGCGGTCCCCCAGAGATTTAGATAGCTCACAAGTTCAGCACATCCCGGAGATGTTTAGAGCCGGCAGACACAATATGGCGCCTTCCCGCCGCGGGCCCCCTCACTCTCCTCAGATGCGGACCCCGCCGACTGACTTGAACGGTCAGCCACAACATCCCCCGCATTCTCATGGCGGGGAAGAAGGAATTGAGCTCAGACCTCACCCTCCCCTTAATTTGCAAGACCTCCGCTCAGTCGCCGACGAAATTAAAGAGGCTCTCGCAGCGGCCGTCTCTGAGCTAAGGCTGGATCTACGTGAGCTCAAAGACAGAGTACAAGTGGTTGAAAGCGCTACGGAGAGACAGGAGGAGACGCTGCACACTGTCACTACTGGCCTGGACTCACATACCCTACAACTGAGAGACATGCAGCGACATCTGGAAGACCTCGATAACCGAGGTAGAAGGCATAACTTAAGAATCAGAGGTCTTCCAGAGTCGATAGAAGGAGAGCACATCTCACGATCTGTAGTGGGCATTTTTAATAACCTCCTACGGCGCCCCCCTCAAACCCCCATCGCTATGGAGAGAATCCACAGGGCTCTGCGACCTAAAGGAAGGGAGAACGATCCGCCTCGTGATGTTATTTGCTGCATCGTCGATTTCAAATTAAAGGAGGACATCCTCAAACAAGCCAGGGGCATGCAGCAAATTCTTCACGAGGGCTGCCCGGTCCAAATATACCAGGATCTCTCGGGCATCACCTTACAACATAGGCGCGATCTCAGGCCCTTGCTGGATGCCCTCAGAGCAAATAATATTTTGTACAAATGGAAGTTTCCATTCTGTCTCATGGCCTCCCTTAATGGACGTTCAGCTGCCCTCAGGGTTCCTGAGGACCTACCGCATTTTTGCTCCGCACTCGGCATACCCCTGATCTCCGTACCCCTGTGGTATGCGGCTTTCCGCCCCAGGCCCTCCCGTCGGGACGGGCCTCAAGACGTACCCATGGAAACACACGGTTCCAGGTACCGCAGGCACCGCTCTCCTTCTACCCCAAGGAGCCACGTCCTCCATCGTACTGAGCCGCAGGAAGCTAATCACACTATATCCTCGAGATCCAGAAGAACCCAGAGGGATCGTTAACTCAGGGTTGTTAATACCCTGTCACTCCTGTCAGATCACCCAGTTCGACCGTATGACAGCCGTCTGACCTTCTGACTCAGTTTAATTTGGCAAACTTTATTTTCTTTGTTTCCAGTTTGATTTTACTTCGGCAGGACCTTAGCTTAATATCTGATCCTCCTCTCTGCAAACTGTACCTCACCGCTTGCTACCTTCCCAACACCCGTTGGACTGCACCCTGCACCCCTGACAGCCATTGCCATCTGCCATCCCAGCAACACCACTATGCTATTTCGATCGGCTTCAGGTATGCCGGACTGCACTCCACCGATCTACCCAGCGTGGAACTACGTTCCCCACACTGCTTAGCGGGTGTACGCTCCGCCCAGATCTACCACGCCGTCACGCCTCTCTGCACGGACTTCCTGTCTTCCCCATGATGCGCTTTGACGGACTCCTCATGGACGGCTTCCGGCAACGACGGCTAAACTTTCACATCTCACCCCTTCTACACCTGCCTCCATCCAGCATCCCTGCCACCAACCGGCTCCCGTCAACATTCTTCTACAGTACGTGATCTAGATTGCCACCCTCAGCGCCTCCCGGCGGACCACGCTTGCTGTTACCGACGTGACACTCGCCTCTACCACCCTTCACTGCTGGACTGTCATGGTAGTATCATTTTACAGATATGAGCCTGTGTTATTTGGTCCTACACCAAAACTGCCACTGTTGTTATGTTATGTTATTTTTACCTTGCACATATTGTTGAGTGCTTCTAGCCTGTATAGCTCTGCTCTCCAAGTTTCACAGGGCAAGACCTGACCCTCACAGGGCTGCTTCAAGTATCGCAAGTTAGCAAACATCCATTTTTTTTTTTTTTTTTTTTTTTGTCACTAATAGACTATTATTATTATTATTATTATTATTTTACGCTACAATCTGTGCGTGAGCTGTGGCTCTTCTCCCCTAACCACACCACCGGACCCTTTGGGAGCCATGGCTATGGCGCACATGGTGATGACATGGTTCTTGGGCTGTCATTCCTCACAGATCAAGACGGGGAGCGAACACACAGCGCACTATACAATGCTAAGCACCCTGGGGGTCCACATATTTCTACAGCCCAGGGGGCACAACCCATACCTCTACACACTAACGGAAAACACTCCCTACCAGTCTCAGAAGACTGTTATGATAGCTGGCTACCTCTACCGTTGGCTCTCCTTGTCCTGTGGCGGCAGACCACACTTTCCCACCTGTACCTTCTTCTCGGAATACCCTCCTCTCTCCATTGCCTAGATTTGGGTCAACCCCCATACGGATCTGCACTGTGGTTCAGAAATCCCTACCGGGAACTGTGCCACAGGAGCACTCCGTACCACACCGACCTCTGATATTAGAGGTTTGTGGACATATCGTTCCACACCTCTTCGGTAACTCCTTAGTTTTTTACTCGTTTCACACGAGCCTAACCTTTGTAAAGCGGACTGCTCCGCTTACCACCTACCCTCTACCCCTCTCCCCATTCCCTCATAATGGCGGCTACCACAAACACCCACCCACATGGAAAGATGCCTCTTTCTCAACTGACTGATCTCAAATTGCTCTCGGTTAACATTAGGGGTCTAAACACCCCTGAAAAACGTTCCCAACTCCTTCATTCGCTCAAACAATCAAACTCGCACATAGCGCTGATACAAGAAACACATTTTCGGACAGATTCGATCCCGAAATTACACAACAGCCTCTTCCCCACTGTCTTTCACGCCTCCAACTCTGCGGCAAAATCGAAAGGAGTATCCATCCTCATTTCTAAACACTGCCCCCTTCAAGTAACTGACGTTCACCGAGATCCGCTTGGCAGATTCCTTTTTATCAAAGGAACTCTACACCAGAGAACATTTACTATCGCAAATATCTATGCTCCCAACTCCGGCCAAGTTGCCTTTTTTCTCAATACACTGCACCTACTCTCCAGCTTCTACTCCGGCACCCTTATAGTCGGCGGTGATTTTAATGTCCCACTCGTCCCATCTATGGACACCTCTACTGGGGCCTCCTCCCTCACATACCGAGCCTTACGATCTATCAAACACCAACTAAGCAACCTCTTACTCCATGACACTTGGCGTACCCTACACCCTAAAGAAAAGGACTTTACGTTCTTTTCCTCCCCACACAACAAATATTCTAGACTGGATCACTTCTTTCTTTCCCAACAAGACCTGACATACCTCACTAGCGCGACCATTGAACCGTCCTTACTCTCAGACCATAACCCCATCTCCATGACTCTACAATACACCACTCCACACAAACGGACTCGTATATGGCGCCTCGACAACTCATTGCTGTCTGACGAGGCCAACGCCCTCAGACTGTCTACGTGCCTCACGGATTTTTTCTCAAACAATTCGTCTCCTGATGTTACTCCCGCTATTGTATGGGCCTCACATAAATGTGTCATCCGCGGAGAATTGGTGGCCTTAGCGGCGCAACGCAACAAACTTAGGTCCGCCCGTATTAACGAACTCACTGCACGTGTACGCAAACTCGAACAATCACACAAAGCTTCCCTTGCTGCGGCCACCCTAACTGAACTTACTCAGACGAGAGAAGAACTTTTAGATATGCTAAACATTAAACTGAAACGGAAATTCGCATTAACACACAAGCTTTACTACGAATTCGGCAACAAGGCTGGTAAATTCCTGGCTAGGGCTCTCCAAGCCAGGAAGGCCTCTAACTCCATCCACAAGATTAACAGTCCTACGGGGGAGGCCTTGGTTACCAATAAAGACATATCAGCGCAATTTATCCAATACTTCTCCAAATTATACAACCTTCCCCCATCCACCCACGCTACCGACTCTTCCATAGACCGTCCAACTGCCATCAAAGAATTTTTAGCACAATATGGCCCCACCCCTCTTCCCCCTGAAGATGTGGAATCCTTAGACCTACCTCTATCGGAGACCGAATTACACACGGCTCTAAAACAAATGAAGACAGGTAAAAGCCCTGGACCGGATGGTCTCTCGGTAAGCTATTACACCTCCTTTGCTACCACCCTCCTCCCACATTTAACCAAAGCTTTCAACACCCTAGCCCCCGACTCCGTGGCTAATAACGACCTGCTTGACGCACACATTACGCTACTGCCCAAACAGGGTAAAGACCCTACACTTGTGACCAACTATCGCCCCATCTCCCTACTAAACGTAGATTTAAAAATTTATGCCAAAGCATTGGCCAATCGCATTTTACCCTTCATCCCTACCCTAATCTCCTTGGACCAAGTGGGCTTTGTCCCTGGCCGCGAAGCTAGGGACAATACCACCAAAGCACTGAACATCCACCACTGGCTCACTAAAACGTCTTCGCCTGGTTTCTTCCTGTCGTTGGATGCAGAGAAGGCGTTTGATAGGGTCGCCTGGGACTACATGGCAGCATCTTTGAGAGCTATAGGCCTTCCACCACGTATGATACAGATGATTCTGGCCCTCTATTCTTCTCCGAGGGCGAGGATCAGGGTTAATGGGGAACTGTCGGACGCCTTCTCTGTATCCAATGGCACCCGCCAAGGCTGCCCCTTGTCACCTCTAATATTCATATTGACCATGGAACCTATGCTCCGAAAACTGAGGGACAACCCGGCTATTAGGGGTGTAGACGTTCAACACACTCAGTATAAACTGGCAGCCTATGCTGACGATGTTCTACTTTTCTTGACAGACCCCATTACGACTTTACCAAACTTATTGACAGACTTCGCTCTCTTCAAATACCTCTCCAATCTTCAAATCAACTTTGAGAAATCAAAGGCCCTCAACATCACACTGCCAACGGCCACCGTGAACCTATGCAAAAATAACTTCCCATTCAGTTGGGAAAAATCTGACATTTCCTATCTCGGAATAAAACTTACCACAAACTTATCCGATCTCTACTCCAAAAATTTTCTACCTTTGCTCCTCTCCATCCAAACGGATCTCAGGAAGTGGCACCTGGGCTCCTTTTCCTGGCTGGGCAGGATCGCTATACTAAAAATGAATGTCCTTCCCAGATTCCTATACCTTCTCCAAGCCATACCGATCAAACTCCCGATTTCCTTTTTCCTCTCTTACAAGCGTATTTGCAGGACCTTCATTTGGGCAACTAAAGCCCCACGACTTAGTTGGGATAGGTTGGCTCTCCCCAAACGACTTGGAGGCTTAGGCCTTCCGGATCTTCAAAAGTACCATTGGGCCTGCCATCTAACCAGAGTGGTGGATTGGCACATACACTATCTTTCCAAAGACTGGATTGCTCTGGAAGATTCTTTTGCAAGTCTCCCAATTGCCAACTCACCTTGGATCAACCATAGACAGATCCCCCAGGATCTCACTTCCCACCCCTGCGTCGGCGCCACACTTTCCATTTTTAAATCGGCATGCAAACTGCTCGATCTTACCCCTTCACCTGGCCCTATGACGCCACTCGACAACAACCCTGACTTCCCCCCAGGCCTTACACTTAAACATAGGACGCATGCCACACATACCTCACAGGCGAGGGCACATCAATTTTTTCAGAATGGCTCGCTCCTTACCCAACCGCTACTCTCCGCAGCTCTACCCAACTACGCTATACCCTTCTATAAATATCTACAACTCAGACACTTTCTTCAGGCCACCCCACATACGTCCCAGTGGCATAGAGATCGCTCACCACTTGAAATTCTCTGCCTGAGCACCGAGCCCCAAAGTCATCTAATTTCCACGCTTTACTCCCTCCTTTTCACACATCACAAAGTTAAACAGGACAAACTGATACGCCAATGGGAACAGGATCTGTCCCTGGATATCCCAGCCAATGAATGGGACCAAATCTTCACCCTTATGCACAAAGGCTCCATCAACGTATCCACGCAAGAAAACAGGTTCAAACTGTTTTCCAAATGGTATAGGACACCTGAGAAAGTCCATCACTTTCACCCCACCATTCCCCCTACCTGTTGGAGATGTGGTACTTCCCGGGGCACTCTACTACACATTTGGTGGGACTGTAACCAGATTCAACCATTCTGGAATGAAATCAATCAGTTGATCTCCCAAATCACTACATTCCCACTTACACTCTCACCAGCACAATATCTGCTCCACCACACTCCCTCCTCCCTGAGCTCTTATAAAAAATCCCTCACCTTACATCTCATCAACGCAGCCAACCTTTGCATCCCCGCCTTTTGGAGGAACACTGCCCCCCCCACGGTCCGAGATTGGATCCGCAGGGTGGACAGAATAGCCGACATGGAAAACCTTATATGCCAATCCAATGACCACCCTACCAAATTCTACACCACTTGGGCGAGTTGGCTACACTACAAACAAACCCAAACGTGGACATCACTGTCCCAAACTCTCCCCAGACCCCCTTGAAGGCTATCCTCTGCTTCCCGTGTGGTCTACCCACTATGACAATACCGCCTTTCGCGCCACCCTCCCCCCATCCCAGTTCCTCCCTACTATGTCTTCCCCGCACTGTCTCTCACTAATACTCGCATTATACAAATGCCAGTAAATACCCTGCCTGTTCAGCCCGTAAGTAAGGGCACATGTTTACACTGCTGTGACCACTACAGCCCCAGCCCGTCCTCCAGAGTCCCTACCGGGAACTACACAGACGTACCACCACACCACTGATCTGTACCCTATTCACTTTCCTCCCCAACATCCCGGTCCATTCACAGCGAAGTTCCCTTTAGGGGTGAATGGTACCGGGATTATCACCCAGTGGTCTGCACCCCATCCACGGGCTTTTCCCGGGCTTGTTGTTCACTGCTGTCTATCTTAACTGAAGATACATCAGCTATTATCTGATGGTTGTCAAATCCACGGTGCTTCTCACTGACTCCCTCAGGCTAATTACCAGCCTGTGGACGTGTTACATACACTAAAAACAATTTCAGGGATATTGTAAGTTCACACTTGTTACTGTTTGTATTTCACATAGATTCACCCACGGTGAACAAAGCCTTTTTCATGGGCGGACAGCTTATACCACTGCATTGTGACTGTCTATAACTCACCTGTAACCTTGCCTATTGATATGTATGTTACATAACTTCTGTTTGCCAAAAAATTTAATAAAATCTTTTTGGGAAAAACTTAAAAAAAAAAAAAAAAAAAAAAAAAAAAGTATTAGATAAGCACCTGAACGACTGCGACATACAGGGATATACAATGTAATACTGACATATAATCACACACATAATTTGGAGTTGATGGACTTGTGTGTTTTTTCAACCTCACCTACTATGTAACTACGTTTTCCTTCCTTTTTCTTCAGCTAGTTGGAAGGAGCATCAGATAAAAGTTAAAACCTGTAAGGTAACACTTGGCTTTGCTGGAAATCAGACTTGTGCCATAGCTACTCTGAGTCGTTGTGGTGGAGCTTGAAGTAAGTGCAATGATGCTGACAGACAGGGCCCTTCCTCCTGGGTATCATTTAAGAAAAATGAAAGAAAATGGCATCAACAAATAAGCTAAAAAAAAAAAAACAGATCTAAACCATTTACTAAAACTTAATGTAAGCTTTATCATATTAGTGTCATTTCCAGAGATGCAGTCATTCCTTTTTTAATCTTCAACAACTTTCATAAAAATGACACCTTGTGATTCTGTTATGGGGTAACAACTGTCTCCCGATTGTGCTTCTGCTTTGCCATCCTATCACTTGACCCATGAATGAGGCTACAAGCAACTGTGCCAACACCATGCTCAGGCATGGTCTATAGTTGTCACTATCAGGAGCCAGTCCAGAGTAATGATATTCAGCCCAAACTGGAGTTACTGAATGGTGAGAGAAAGCTGCTGAAAGAGTCTGGAAAAGATCAGAAACACCCTGCATTCTGTAATGTGGGAGGTTGAAGGCCACATGCTCCCCCACTTGGTATTGCAAAACATTTTGACAGGCAAACATATTGGTGGAGGAGTCCAAAAAGGTAAGTATCAGAGCAGGGGATGTCCTTCCCTAAATGGGCAAAGTTTAAGTTTCAGCTTCATGTTAGATAAATATACAGTGTATATATACTGTGTGTGTATATATATATATATATATATATATATATATATATATATATATATATATATATAATTACTGCAGTTTTATGCATTCTAATCATATTGGGAACAAAAGAACAAACAATGTCCTGTATAAAACCTGTATAAAAATAAATCCTTTAATAAGATAAAACCCTATACAATATTACAATATATGTACAGCCTTTCAACCTATGTTTACTATTATATACATTTAACCAGTATATATTTAATACATACTTAAGTGCCTTAAAATCAACACATAAATCTATAGTTGTTCTATGCTTTGTTTTTTTTATGCATGCTATTTTGCCCAAATTGAAATCCTGACCTAACATTTGCTGCATTGTAAACCGTTATTGATTTATTTTCCTAGCCGGGTCTATTACTAGACTAGTGCCCTAATCCTTAAAGGAGCAAAATGAAATAAACAAACATGTAATTCATTAACTTTCAAAGTGTATTTTAATTGAGTGATTTGGGTAGTATCCAATAACTATTCCCTGATGACCGAGTCATCTAACAGAGCCAAGAATGTATAAATGAGAGTTATTAAGAAACAAAAAGAGGACAATATTTGACATCTCAATTGTTCTGTAAAATTTTTGATGTGTTTATATAAGGATGAGTGAACAATGAAAGATTCACACTAACTGTTTCCATGATCATGATGCAGCTTTGCCAATCTAATTGAAGTGTATTAACACTTGTAATTTAGTCCAGGTCAACATAGATCTTGAACATGGGGTAATGGTTTGGCCATTTCAATTAATATATACAGTATATACTTAGCCCTTTGTGTTTTAGGCTTCTTCTATAAAGATATGAATTTTATAGTTACAGAATAGATTTTAGTGAAAATGTTTATATACCGTATTTATCGGCGTATAACACGCACAGGCGTATAACACGCACATTCATTTTAAGAGGGAAGTTTCAGGAAAAAAACTAAAATTTTAAATAAGGAACTTTGGAGCAAAATAAGGGTCAGTGCCCATCTGCAGCCTCACGATTGCCTTCAATGCAGCAGCCTCACCATTGCCATCAGTGCAGCCTGATTGACGTCCACCCGCAGCCTAGAGGGGACAGGGAGGGGGCGGGACGAGTGCCGACAGATTACATACAGTGAGAATCTCCTATGATAGACAGAACAGTGGTCCAATGGCGGCCCAGGAGACAGGACTTCCTATTACAGAGGCTGCCAAGTAAACAGGAGATTCTCGCTGTATGTAATCTGACAGCGCTCGTCCGGCCCCCTCTCCTTGTCCCCTCCGAGGCAGCTAAAATTGAAGTATTGGCGTATAACACGCACACGGTATTTGCACCCGATTTTCATGGTAAAAAAGTGAGTGTTATACGCCAATAAATACAGTATATATTAACAGTTATTTTGAAACCTTGAAGGACTGAACATCTGAATTTCATTGTACATACCATCTGCTTTTATGAATACTGTATAAATTACTCAAAAATATATCATTTACTATGATACGCTGTGTTACTGAAGGCGTTTTGACTGATCCTTTTTCATGCTTTTGAGGCTTATATCCTCTTGTTGTAACCAAATGTAGTTCAAGCTGACAAATTTTGGGGGGCTTTTGAGATAAATAAAGACCTTATCATGTCTCAGCTGTAAAATCATTGGAGTTAATTTACTAAAGAAGTAGAGACTGTTCACTTAGGAAAATCAATGTCCACGGAGCTTAATAAATAAGGTAGCATTGTGTCACCTTTAAACAACCAAAGAAGTATAAAATCATAAAAATAAACCAACTCTGCTTTCCTGTGAGTGCCCAACTAATCCTATAATTTATGTGTAAAACAACTAAATGTAAGTAATGTCATACAGAAGAAATCCCCAATAAACAATCAACAAATACATCTAATGTAGTGCATACCCCCGCAGGAGCCACTGGTGATGACGGTGTTCTCTGTTTTGGCACGCCTCTCTTAACTACTCAGTTCCCACTGACACACTTGGGTGTCCTTTTATGAAACTGAGATCAGCTGCGATCCCGAGTCTCGCCGCTGATCTCAGGTCATTACCAGTTTATGAAACTGAGGTAATCAGCAGAGAACATGTTCTCCGCAGATTATCTTAACTGGCTGTCACAGAAACGGCCAGTTTATGAAGGTGTGATCTCGGCACCTCACTGGCGATCTGTGACAGAATTCTCACTTTCTGATTCACCATTTCAGAGGTGGAGAATCAGAGTGAGAAGCGTGAAGCTGGATGAGTATTCTGGAGAAAGCAATAAGTCTTTTGACTTCTTTCTTTCACCAAACAGTCAGAGCACATCTTCCCCACCACTACACACCCCAAAACCAGCAGGATAGGAATTTATAGTGTATATATATATATATATAGCATATAGATAGATAGATAGATAGATAGATAGATAGATAGATAGATAGATAGATAGATAGATAGATAGATAGATAGATAGATAGATAGATAGATAGATAGATAGGTAGACAGACAGACAGACAGAAAGACAGACAGACTATATACTTTCTCCCTTGCGGCGGCATTTGGGGACACCCTCGGATGCTCTCGGTCACTGCGCATGTGCGGGGCCCCGCGCGTGCCATGTGACGTGGGCGCATCACGTAATTACGAAGAGGATGAGGTCAGAGATGGGGCTTCGGCTCGTCCCGAACGCCGGGGAGACCACACAGGGCTGCCCTTTTGGCAGCCATGCCCTCCAGGATGTTCCCACGGATCGGGGCGGTGGGGGGAGGCGTCTACACCTGTGGGGAACCTTCCCTTAATTGATACACGCCCCCAAATAAGGATATATATATATATGTTTCCAAAGCACAAACACTGGTAATCTTCCTATTTGGTTGGTGCGATTTCCCTGCAGCTCTCATTTGGTAGGTATACTTTTCAGTAATGTGTTCCTGCACTGTCCTAGCCCTGTGAAATGATCAGTCTACTACATTGATCCTATACATACAATATATGCTTTATATTATATACAATATTACCTTCCTTATATATTTCTAGACTTGTCAACTCTGTTTGGATGAGCATCCACTGAGCCTGACAAATCCTGTGGCCAATTCCGGGTCGGGTCACATTTGAGTCTAAGCACATAGGGCGATACAGTGCAGTCTCATATTTGCTTGCACATTGGCAAAGGTAACACACTGATGATTATTTGTCACGTTTTCTGTGGGCACTTTTTATATATTTATATTTTTATACTTTTATATTTTCACATACTTTTTTATTTTCATCAGAGTGACACTCTTTTGCACGCAATTTATTTTTGTTTGTCATATAGCACGTGCAACATATACTGCACGTACAGGTCCTCACCCTTATAGTGTAAGCACCAAACACTACCCATACACTATGCTCTTTTTATTTTTTTTTTTATTCACTTTTGATCAATTCATTTGAATTAGTTGATCAACACCACCTGGTTTCTCCTCTTTACTTGATTTCTTAACTTTTGGTTCTCACTCATTGGTTTCTGCCCCGGCGCCGGTGGCTGTGCTGGTGGAGGTGTTACAGGACCCTTTGGGGAAAGTGAGCAGGCATTTTGATTTTAAGGGGACTCTCTTATAGGAAGCTTTTTGCTCGTAGGACAAGCATCATTGGGCAACTATTCTATATGGAATATGGTATATTTCTTTTGGTATATGTAACTAAGCCCTTATATGTATATCCCTATTGTATATTTTTCAACAGACTGACCTCTGAAGAAGACCTTGAATATATAGGTTGAAACGTGTCAGGTCCATTTTTTCGATATTGACAATATTCACATGATGTTGTTATGAAAATATGTCTGTATAATGCGTGTCTGATTTCACTAGACTTGTAAGCACTCTATATCAGAGCTCATTTTTTAACCTTTGTGTTAATTTATTTTTTGTACAATAAAACATTATCCTTTTTATACAACATTGGTCTAATATCTTAAACCCCGCTGCCTAAAAACCCCACCTGGGGAAATCCTTTTCCTATTTTTTGCTTCCATTATCAGGGGTGAGCAGCACTTCTTTTCCCCTCCCTCAATTGTGTCTTTCCTTTGCCAGATACAGTGCTATATAATAAAAAGCTTCAGTGCTCCTATAAACAGTCACTATATATATATATATATATATATATATATATATATATATATATATATATATATATATAATTATATAATAATTCTCTATAAGTGTCCAAAGAAAAAGTCCCATATCAATTAATTAACAAAGTGTCCATAAGTCAAAACATATAACAATCTTCTGCCTTTACTTACATGTGATAGTTACAAAATATCTACCTTCAATTGACCAAGAAATCCTTCACCTCATACAT
Organism: Lithobates clamitans; assembly: GCA_037952925.1. Lineage (NCBI taxonomy): Eukaryota > Metazoa > Chordata > Amphibia > Anura > Ranidae > Lithobates > Lithobates clamitans. Next base: position 2,820,706 of record JBBGZY010001281.1, on the reverse strand, counting down.
GGACATACACTCACCAATCAGAATTGCCACACTTTCTCAAGCATGGCCATCTCGCTTGAGAAACATAAGGTGTCAGTCCACCTCTTCAGTTATAAATCTGCCATAAGATGTGACCAAAAATAATCACCAGCATATGTACATAGAGAAAGAGGTCATGCATAGTGTTATATCATATAGACTGATGATAGTTTATTAGTAAACATTCCCTTATACCGGTACTCACATTTTACACTCACATTCGGCTCTGATAATCAATGATCCCACCAGTGACACAAACACAGCCAGCTGTTCTGTGAGCAAGAGACATGTCTCAATCAGTTGCTGAACCCACTCCAACAAACACACACAGTCTGTCTCTGTTACTGATATGTTTCGTTGTGATGATGACTTCTTCCACAGAGTAATCAGGCTGTGTATGTGCTACACATACAACCAGGGATTGCTGGATAGTATCCTTTACCATGTTCATAGGAGCACTGAAGCTTTTTACCTATGTATCTAACTGGGATACTAATTATTGGTAATGATATGCTAACCAATGAAGTGCTAGCAAAAATCCTGTTTTTAAATTTCTCTTAATTAAGTGGGTATTTACAGAGAACACAGTTTGACCTTATATACTAAAGTTTGTGAACATTTATTTTGCTAAGGTAACAGCCAATAGCTGTTTATTAAGTCAACTCCAATGAGTGAATTGCTGATAACCAGGAATTTCTGTCACAATGCAAAAGGCAGATAGTCCACTCAACTGAAATCAAAAAGCACATATACAATGCATCCCCCATAAACATGAAACACTTCAAAAACACACACACACATCTCCACCAAAGAGGCCATCCAGGTTAAAAGAATGAATATATTGCCAGGCTGGATATAAATAAACCAAGGTCTATAAAATACATAAATAATTTGGCAGACTACTGTCTATGAAATTAGATTTTGTATTCATCAATACAAAAACTACTAAAAGTAAAAGACAAGCACAATGGTTAAAGCTCCATAAACATTAAAAACTCTTCAAAAACACTCTTCTACACCAAAAAGGCCATGCAGGTTAAAACTGAACTCCACGTTTCTTTTCACTAGAACTGAATGGAATGATCAGTCCCAGCATAGTTCATACCTCTGTACCATGTTGTCTGCATATCCTAGAGCTGGGCAATTTTCTCAAAAAAAAAATCTGTGATTTAAAAAAAAAAAACTCGATTCACGATTCAAATCGAGTGTTTTTTTTTTGGAAACCGTGGCGGTTCTGAGGAGCTGCAGGCAGGAGTTTTTAGGTGAAGCTGCGGCTTCGGCCTAGTCCGCGGCGCCTGGCCTTGCGGACTAGGCCGAAGCCGTGGCCTCACCTAAAAACTCCTGCCCGCAGCTCCTCAGGACCGGCGCGGTGTCAGCGCCGGTCCTGGTGAAAAATAAAAATCGAAAAAAATCGATTTGACCTCTCAACTCGATTCAAGATTTAAATTGATTTTTCCCCCAGCCCCAGCAGATCCGCAGATATTGTGAGTTTAGTTGACGCTTTGTATCATGTAACAGTCTGTATAGTCTGGATGTAGACTGAGAGCCTTACAGATACTTCCTGCTCAATCTCTAGCCTAGAACACACCCCTCTGTAGTCTTTCAGAGTCTGCAAATGATGTAACTTCCTTTGCAGCTCTGATGGTGGGTGGGATGGAATACTGTACATCCTAATTAGCCTTCAATCCCACCCAGTCACGCCTACAGGAAAAGTTCAAACCTCTCAAGTCCCACCTCACACCTCTCTGATCTGATAGCTAGCTGTGCTGCTGCTGGACAGGGTGGAATAAATCACAATGAATTTTCAATCCTGTCCAGTAAATATGCTGACCAGTGTGAACAGGGAGAGTCCCATCCCTTAGATCCTGCCCTCCCAGAGCCCTGCTCTCTGTGAAGTGATTCCTTTACATATGAAGGAAACATCTTCCTAAAAACCTCCCATATCCCTTCCTTTGTAGTACTGCGGTAAGTCATTATTCTTTGGCATGCTGCAAGACAGGAATGATGCATTTACACCTGCTTTGCAGACTGAAGAGTGATCTGCATTCGGACCTACCCACATCAACTCCCAGGATTTCCACAAGTGACTCCCATAGCCTGCCCGGAAACTACAGAGGCTCATAGCATGATGGGACATGTAGTATTGGGACTGGTAAAGGAAGGAAACAGGAAGTCATAGAACTTTGAAATTCAGTCAGGAAAAGGAGTGACATCACAGACACACAAACCTGCTTTTTACAGCCAAATAAGGTAAGCTACAGATAAAATTACAATGGAGTTGTGATTCATTTACATGAGCAATGCATCTGTTGTTTTGGGGAGGAAAAGCTGGAGCTCTGCTTTAAAGGAATCAATATATAGCCAGTTGGATATGAATAAACCAGAATCAATAAAACACATAGATAGTTAAAGTGAGATATTGCAGTCCATATGCAATGTTCCACAATGTAAACATATTAAGAGTATCAATGTACTGAAAAAAATAAATCAATAAACATCTCAAAGTGGTAATGACTCAGTTTGAAATCTAATATCGAAAAAGCCATGGAGAACATAAACCCAGCTGATAAATTGAGAGCAGAATAGTAGATCAGTAATGTAGCACTGCTCACTGTATAACAATAATTGTAAAACAAAAAAAAAACAGTGATCAAGAAGAAAGCTGATTGGAGAAAAACTGAAAAGAGTGTAGCAAGGGAAAATGGAGCAAACTGAGTGGGGACAACACAAGTGGAGAAAACTAGTACATCAGGTACTCAACTCACTGACAGGTTCCACCAGAATGAGATGAATAGAAAGGTAATGTGGCCAGCAGCCATTTTGAATTGCAAAACTGGAGAACAGTATGTATAGAATCTCTATGTTCCCTTATACTGACTTGCCATGCTTTGCTGTATGCAGTCTCTCTGTGAGGAGGTGGCCATCTTGATGGAGATTTGATCCTCATGTCAGAGCTGCCCCCTGTAAACCAGTGATCTGACAATTAGTAGGGAAATGACAAAGAAGCAGCAGGAGCATTGGAGAAAGCACAGATCAACAGAATGAATGAAGCAGAATCAAGAAGATCCTTGTACTGTGGGTCCTCAGGTATGGCATCCACTCCAATACGCAGCACAGTAGTGACATCACCAAATCTAACTCAAAATCTTGTGAATCTAGCAGTCAGAGGCAGCACCAGGGGTGCCTCGGCACAGTCACGTGTAAGGAAGTATACTGTTGCTTCTCAGGAGGCATTAAATACAAAAGATGCATTTTTAAAAGTGCTCTTAAAGTGGTGGTAAACCCTCACAAATACCCAGTGAAGTGATTAGTCTCAGATGATACACAGAGATGAAACAAATCCCCCTACATATGTTTTATATATCTGCTGTCTTGCCCTCTCTACACTTTTTGGAAAGTGCAGATCCTGTTAGCAATCTTTCTTCCTCTCTCAGCAGTGGGTGGGGAGCCTGGGCTTACACTGTGTGAGAGCTGATTTATAGAAAGACACCCCCCTGTCCACATAGACACAGGAATGAAGGAACTTGCAGAGCTGTAGTCTGAATAGACCAGATCTCTGCTTATCTCCCTGTAAGCTCCCTCCGGACACAAATTTCCAGCTGCTGTTATCTATTGTGTCGGAGAACTTATCAGAATGACTCTGCTGATAACAGAGAAAAGGAGCATCAGAGAGAAACTTAGAGCTTTGGAGAGAGATAAGTAAACACTGCAGATATATATGCTTAGGTCAAATCTCATGGATGGGGTTTACAACCATTGTAAGACCCAATTACCATTTCTAGATGCCAAAAAGGGATAGCAAATCTTCACTTTTTAACTCAAGGTTCACTTTAAATTGTAATACTATATGTGCATGATATTATTTAATTCATTTATTTATACACCTTTGTGGTCTTTTTGTATAATTTATTTCAATATTTATTTACTAAGTTCGTATATTAATAATGTAAAGAAAAGATTGTGATATTAAACTATACAATAATCAAAAACCAAAGGAAGTCCAAATGGCCATACAGGATTAAAGGGACAATCTGACATTGAGTGCATATAAAAAGAGTTAACTAACAATGAAAACAGAAACAATTACAACACAACATAATATCATTATCCAGTGCATAGGTACATCATGCCTGACTCAAAAAGTTCCATAAAGAAAATTACCATGGTAAAAAGACAGCCATTATTTATGATTCTGTAGGATGTGTTAGCCATCGCTGCCAAGATTGGTAAAAGTCAGGATTGGAATTGCAAAAATGCATTCAAATGAAAATTGCAAATTAACTTCAGCAATAAATTCTACTCCCCTTTTTGTGGAATTTAAAAATAAGAGTGCATAATAAAAAACTGACCTACAGTTTTTTTAAACGTGACCACAACTGAGTTTCTTAAATGACATCATATAAGGAGCAATAATGTGAAAGCTTGTAGCAATTCATTCAGTTTTAAGACAAGTAGTCTGGCTGTTAAATTTCTAGTGATGATTAGAACCCAATGGTGATTTTATATTTCACTTTGCTATTTTGTCCTGCTATAGACATGCGGGGGTTTTCTTTCTACAAAAGAGTGGTAAACTAGTTTAGACATAAAGAATGTAAGTATATTTTAGCAGATTGTAATTTATTCAGTCTGAAATTCAATAGAGTTTATCCCATCACTGGCTTTCAGATTGTCCATACAAACCCTTCAAATGCTAAAACGTATATACGTAGATGGTCAGCAAATGGTTGCTTAAAGGTGTATTAGTCTACATTACCCAGCTTTTATCCATCCCCAGTGAACAGGTGCAATGCACGGTAAGACACTGAGAAATTAATCCAATGAAAAGCTGGATTAACTACTCAAAATAGATGTCCTTAGATATCCTCGAGATGTATATGACTAACAAGCACCTTGTTCTGTAATAAGAAAATACACTTAAAAAAACCCTTTTGAACACCACCCGTGTAGGTGGCATTCAATATTTTGTCATGCATCTTACAAAGTATTATTTTTTAAATAATTCAATTAAAAACTAAACAGATTTGCAATTTTAAAGTTAGGCTAATTTTTTCTTTTGGTTTCTTATACAATGCATACTTTACATACATACTTTTTAAAAACCATTTTAAAGAAATTATTATACTGCAGTCTTTTTCTAAATCAAACTGTTGGTAACAGCAAAATTACTAATCTGTAGGAGGTCGTTCATAGTAAAGGCACTCAGCAGCACTTGTTTTTGCTGAGGTTTTGTCTTTGCAGTGCTACCTGAATCTCCTCTAAGGGCAGAGGCGGGCTGGGCCGGGGGGCAGGGTGGCAATCTCCCCCCGGGCCGCTCTGATGATTGGTAAAAAGGCTGCACTCATGGCTGGGTAATGAGGGGCCATTGACACTGCACAGCCAACGGCCGCCGCTTCCGAATGCTGTGTTTGCAGAGCTGCAGCGGAGCGGTAGTTATATGCCTGCTGGAACTCTGGTTCCAACCCAGGGACAAACACCGGGAGCCGGGGTAAGCGCTGACCGCTGCCTTTATAGTGTTAACACAGGTCATGGCCGCCGCTCACCTCCCGCTGTATGGCCGTAACCTGTGTCTCCTCCAAGGTAGATGGCTGCAGGGCTGAGCTATGTGTCTCTCACACACAGCTCAGCCTCAGAACACAGTCACCAGCGCTGACGTCCTCTCCTCTCTCTGCACGGACACGAGGAATGATAGGGCTCATCAGCTCCTCCTCCTCCTGGGTCTGCCCCACCCACACTTCCCGGGCATGTTTGAACCAAGAAAAGAAAAGCTGCAGAAAGTCTGCGCCTCAGCCTCCATCCTGGGGTGAGTAAGCTCACCCTCTCTCCTGCCTCCCAGTCTATAAAATGATTTTAGGGGGTGCTCTGTGGACTTTGATAAGTGAGGGGGGGGCAGGCTTTGGTGAGCAGAGACCCCCTTTACACCAGAGCCACAGCATTCCCCCTTAAATCAAGATTCCCAGTAAGGGGGGCCTCTGTGCGGACTCTGATGTAAGGGGGGCCTCTGTGCGGACTCTGATGTAAGGGGGGCCTCTGTGCGGACTCTGATGTAAGGGGGGCCTCTGTGCGGACTCTGATGTAAGGGGGGCCTCTGTGCGGACTCTGATGTAAGGGGGGCCTCTGTGCGGACTCTGATGTAAGGGGGGCCTCTGTGCGGACTCTGATGTAAGGGGGGCCTCTGTGCGGACTCTGATGTAAGGGGGGCCTCTGTGCGGACTCTGATGTAAGGGGGGCCTCTGTGCAGACTCTGATGTAAGGGGGCCTCTGTGCGGACTCTGATGTAAGGGGGGCCTCTGTGCAGACTCTGATGTAAGGGGGGCCTCTGTGCGGACTCTGATGTAAGGGGGGCCTCTGTGCGGACTCTGATGTAAGGGGGGCCTCTGTGCGGACTCTGATGTAAGGGGGGCCTCTGCGCAGACTCTGATGTAAGGGGGGCCTCTGCGTGGACTCTGATGTAAGGGGGGCCTCTGTGCGGACTCTGATGTAAGGGGGACCTCTGTGCGCACTCTGATGTAAGGGGGATCTCTGTGCGGACTCTGATGTAAGGGGGGCCTCTGTGTGGACTCTGATGTAAGGGGGGCCTCTGTGTGCACTCTGATGTAAAGAGGGCCTCTGTGTGCACTCTGATGTAAAGAGGGCCTCTGTGCGGACTCTGATGTAAAGAGGGCCTCTGTGCGGACTCTGATGTAAAGAGGGCCTCTGTGCGGACTCTGATGTAAAGAGGGCCTCTGTGCGGACTCTGATGTAAGGGGGGCCTCTGTGCGGACTCTGATGTAAGGGGGGCCTCTGTGCGGACTCTGATGTAAGGGGGGCCTCTGTGCGGACTCTGATGTAAGGGGGGGCCCCTGTGCACACTCTGATGTAAAGAGGGCCTCTGTGCGGACTCTGATGCTTACATAATAACTTACATAACAATGTACAGGGGTCAGGAGTATGTAATTTACAGGGTGCAAGAGTATGTAATGTAGAGAGTTCAGGGGTGTGTAATGTACAGGGTGTAGGGCTCAGGAGTGGGTAGTGTACAGGGTGCAGGTGTCAGGAGTATGTAATGTACAGGGGTCAGGAGTATGAATTGTACAGGGGTCAGGAGTATGTATTGTACAGGGGTCAGGAGTATGTAATGTACAGGGTTCAGGGGTCAGGAGTATGTAATGTACAGGGGTCAGGAGTATGTAATGTACAGGGGTCAGGAGTATGTATTGTACAGGGGTCAGGAGTATGTATTGTACAGGGGTCAGGAGTATGTATTGTACAGGGGTCAGGAGTATGTAATGTACAGGGGTCAGGAGTATGTAATGTACAGGGGTCAGGAGTATGTAATGTACAGGGGTCAGGGGTCAGGAGTATGTAATGTACAGGGGTCAGGAGTATGTAATGTACAGGTTCAGGGGTCAGGGGTATGTAATGTACAGGGTGTAGGGCTCAGGAGTGGGTAGTGTACAGGGTGCAGGTGTCAGGAGTATGTAATGTACAGGGGTCAGGAGTATGTAATGTACAGGGGTCAGGAGTATGAATTGTACAGGGGTCAGGAGTATGTATTGTACAGGGGTCAGGAGTATGTATTGTACAGGGGTCAGGAGTATGTATTGTACAGGGGTCAGGAGTATGTATTGTACAGGGTTCAGGGGTCAGGAGTATGTAATGTACAGGGTTCAGGGGTCAGGAGTATGAATTGTACAGGGGTCAGGAGTATGAATTGTACAGGGGTCAGGAGTATGAATTGTACAGGGGTCAGGAGTATGAATTGTACAGGGGTCAGGAGTATGTATTGTACAGGGGTCAGGAGTATGTATTGTACAGGGGTCAGGAGTATGTATTGTACAGGGTTCAGGAGTATGTAATGTACAGGGGTCAGGAGTATGTATTGTACAGGGGTCAGGAACATGTATTGTACAGGGGTCAGGAGTATGTATTGTACAGGGTTCAGGGGTCAGGAGTATGTAATGTACAGGGGTCAGGAGTATGTAATGTACAGGGGTCAGGAGTATGTAATGTACAGGGGTCAGGAGTATGTATTGTACAGGGTTCAGGGGTCAGGGGTATGTAATGTACTGGGTGCAGGGGTCAGTAGTTTGTAAGGGACAGGGTTCAGGAGTCAGGAGTATGTAATGTACAGGGGTGAGAGTCATGGTACAAGGAGGGAGTCCCATGAGGACCAGAGTGAATGAAGGTGATCACTGTACACTCTGTTAGAAAGAGGCCCCCTCCAGGTCCCATTATACTCCTTTGTAGTCTCTAATAGAGCCTGGAGAGAACGCTTTCGCACAGACTCTCTGTTGTACTTTGTACAAAATGTGGGGGCGAGGCCAGGGGCGGGTCATGGACAGGGCAGGGGTGGGTCATGGGTGGGGCCTGACAGGGGGCCCTTGCTTCATTTGGTCTGGGGGCCCTGAGTGTTGTCAGGCCGCCCTTGCCGGCAAGTGTACCATAATGCTCTCCCATCATGACGTCGTTCAGAGGCCGCGTTGGAAGAGAAGAAGTGCTGCTGCGACCTGCGGGGAGCGTCCACTACTGTGAGTGAGCGGCTGAACATTGCTGCACTACTTTGATCTTACTGAAGTGGTTCATTTTTTAATTTTTTTTGGGGTGGGGGGTTTATTAATCTACAATGCTATTTGTTATATGCAGCATGAAAGAGGTTGTATTGCTATTGGTCACTGATGCATTCGTGACCAGTGGCAGTTAATTAACCCCTTTGTGCTGAATTAGCAGCAGTGGTGTCAGTGTTAATTAATCCCTTCATGCTGCAGGGGTTAGTTAGCACTGACACGGGTGCCACTGCCACTAATGCAGCATAAAGGGGTTAATTAACTGCCACTGGTCACAAATGCATCAGTGACCAATAGCAATACAACCTCCTTCATGCTGCATATAACAAATAGCATTGTAGATTAAAGTGGTTGTAAAAGTTGTTTTTTCTATTTATAAAAATAACAAAACTTGTCATACTTACCTGGGTTTTGCACAGAACAGCCCAGACTCTTCTTCTGGGGTCCCCTGCTGGCATTCCAGGCCCCTTCTCTTCATCCCGCCACCTGTCACCTTGAAATCATCACATGGGGATTTTTTGTCCTCTATGTGATGAAAAAAAAATAACTTAAGGAAAAAAGTTACATGCAAGCACATAAACCCCTCTCCCCCCAAAAAATTTATGAAGCCCCCCCACATAAACACATGTACGAACGTAAACGCATGCCTCAGGGGAGCCTACGCATGAAAACATAGATTGCGATACACGTTACATATTACCATGCACGCCAGAATGAGAGCAACACAAGACCTCCTCCGTAACACTAAACTGAGGGGGGGGGGGCTTTTGAACCTTCCCCTATAGAAAATATGGAGTATTGAAGTTTGCCGCCATTTCACACAAAATTAAGGTTTGACATGTTGGATCTATTTACTCGGTGCAACATCCTCTTTTATGTATTACCAAAAATGTGGGTAGTTTATTGTGTTTGTTTGCTCTAAATTTCGCTTTAATGTGTTTTTTTTTTACAGAAATGTTGCGTTTCCTAGACCTTTGCGGTAATATCATGTGACATAAAAAATTGGAACTACCACTATTTTATTGTCTAGGGTGTCTTCTTTCAGAAAATATATAATGTTTGGGGGTTTTGTGTAATCTTCAGGCCTAAAATGATTTTTTAAACATGTGTGCAAAAAACACAAAAATGGCTCTGTTGGGAGGAGGCAGGGATGAGGGAGAGTGGAGCCGAGTTGCTCCACCATGGGCCTCTGGGTTATACTTTCCCTGAGCCAAAAGTTGCCAGTCAGCCCCTGCCAGGGGCTCTGGAGGGCCACATTGTCCTTCCTCCACCCTTGTGATCATGGTAAATCTTTCTGAATGAACGGACTTGCCTACACACAATCAACCAAAGTCCGACGAATTCGTACGTAATGACGTACGACCGGACTAAAACAAGGAAGTTCATAGCTAGTAGCCAATAGCTGCCCTAGCGTGGCTTTTTGTCCGTCGAACTAGCATACAGACGAGCGGACTCGATTTCGACGGATTGATTTAAAACATGTTTCAAATCTAAGTCCGGAAAACTTTTGAGAAAAAAAAGTCAACTCGAGCCCACACACGATCGAATTGTCCGACGGACTCCGGTACACCGGAAAAGTTTGCCGGAAAGTCCGCTCGTGTGTACGCGGCATTAGACTGTTTTCCTTGATCCTTCACTTTTCCACCACAGGCTCTATAGGCCACTTGACTGGACTTGCCCCCCAGGCCTAAGGCTGCCAGCCCTCCCCTGTCTAAGGGGAATCTTTTCATAGAAAAGATTAGACAAACCCTCTTCCCCTATTCCAAAATGCAATGATCCGTGCCTGAAAATTAATGTCTGTATTTTCATAACCACTTAGGAAGGGATCCAAGCAGTATTGGAAGCACAAAACCGGAAACAAGAATATATGCTGAGAGGTTATGTTGTCACTTACATCATACAGTTTTTAGATTACTATGATGCTGTGGATTTCACTTTAAACAGTGGGGTTGATTTACTAAAACTGGAGAGTGCAAAATCTGGTGCCGCTGTGCATGGAAACCAATCAGCTTCCAGTTTTTTTTTGTCAAAGCTTAATTGAACAAGCTGAAGTTAAAAGCTGATTGGCTACCATACAGATTTTGCACTCCGCAGGTTTAGTAAATCAATCCCAATCTGTTATGTATTGTGGGAGAACTTTGGAGGGGCCTGTGTGCTTTTGTTGCTTCCCTACCAGGTCAATTCTAACATTTCTCTCATACAAGTAAAAATCAGCAATTTGCAATTTTTTAAATCACATGATATTTCCACAGCAGTTTATCAAATGAAATTTTTAGGAAAAAATACATTTTAATGAATTTTAGTGCACACAAACACAATATAATACCCAGTTTTTGGTAAAATATAAAAGATGAGATTATGCCAATTAAATACACTGAGCAAAATTATAAATGCAACACTTTTGTGTTTGCCCCTATTTATCATTAACTGAACTTAAATATCTACGACTTTTTCTATGTACAGAAAAGGCCTATTTCTCTCAAATATTATTCACAAATCTGTCTAAGCCCAGGTTCACACTGAGCTGTTGGAATTAAGCCGTGTGAGTTCAGCTGAACTCACAGGATTTCACTCCCGCATGTCAGTCCCGATTACGGCCGCAATTTCAGACATCTGTGTGGGTTTCTGCAAAGATGTCCATGAAAATCGCACCCCAAAATTGCAAAAAGTAGTACAGAAACTGCTTTTTGAAATCAGTGTGGTGCCGCATTTGACATGTCAAATCGCACCAGTGTGAACCAGGGCTTAATCTGTGTTAGTGAGCACTTCTTTTTTGCTGAGATAATCCATCCACCTCACAGGTGTTGTATGCCAAGATGCTGAATGGACAGCATGATTATTGCACAGGTGTGCCTCAGGCTGGTCACAATAAAATGTGCAGTTTTGCTGTATTGGGGGTCGGGGGGGGGGGTCTGAAAACCAGTCAGTATCTGGTGTGACCACCATTTGCCTCACACAGTGCAGCTCATCTGCTTGTTGATCAGGTTGTTGATTGTGGCCTGTGGAATGTTGGTCCATTCCTCTTCAATGGTTGTGTAAAGTTGCTGGATATTGTCAGGAACTGGAACACGCTGTCGTATATGCTAATCCAGAGCATCCCAAACATGGTGACATGTCCAGTGAGTATGCTGGCCATACAAGAACTGGGATATTTTCAGCTTCCAGGAATTATGTACAGATCCTTGCAACGTGGGGCCATGCATTATCATGCTGCAACATGAGGTGATGGTCGTGGATGAATGGCACAACAATGGGCCTCAGGATCTCGTCACGGTATCTCTGTGCATTCAAAATGCCATCAATATCAATGCACCTGTGTTCATTGTCCATATCATATGTCTGCCCATACCACAACCCTACTGCCACCATGGGCCACTTGATCCACAACGTTGAAATCAGCAAACCACTCACCCACACAACGCCATACATGCTGTCTGCCATCTGCCCTGTACAGTGAAAATTGGGATTCATTCGTGAAGAGAACACCTCTCCAAAGTTTCAGACGGCATCAAATGTGAGCATTTGCCCACTCAAGTCGGTTATGACGATGAACTGCAGTCAGGTTGAGATCCCGATGAGGACGTAGAGCATGCAGATGAGCTTCCCTGAGATGGTTTCTGACAGTTTGTGCAGTAATTCTTTGGCTATGCAAACTGATTGTTGCAGCACCTGTCCGGGTGGCTGGTCTCAGATGATCTTGGAGGTGAAGATACTGGATGTGGAGGTCCTGGGCTGGTGTGGTTACATGGTCTGCGGTTGTGAGGCTAGTTTTCTCTGAAACGCCTTTGAAGACAGCTTATGGTAGAGAAATTAACATTCAATTCAAGGGCAACAGCTCTGGTGGACATTCCTAGAGTCAGCATGCCAATTGCATGCTCAATCAAAACTTGTAACATCTGTGGCATTGTGCTGTGTGATAAAACTGCGCATTTTAGAGTGGCCTTTTATTGTGGCCAGCCTAAGGCACACCTGTGCAGGGCTTTTGTGTACATAGAAAAAGTCGAAGATCTTTGCATTCAGCTCATGATAAATAGGGGCAAACACAAAAGTGTTGCGTTTATAATTTTGCTCAGTGTAGATACCTAACCTGGCATGCTTGAAAATTGCGCATGCGTGTTGAATGGCAACAAACTACGGTACATTAAATTATCCCTAGGCTACGCTTTAAAATCCTTTACAGGTTACCAGTTTAGCGTTAAACAGGAGGTCTGGTGCTAGAATTATTGCTCTCACTTTGATGTTTGGGACTATACCTCACATATGTGGTGCGATCACAATTTACATATGCGTGTGGGACCTACGTCTGCGTTAAAATTTGCACATGAGCATGGGGGGACCGGGTGTGCTTTAAAATTGTTCAAAATGTATTTATTTTATTTACATTTTTTACATTGTCGTATTTTTTATTTTATCAACTTTATTGCTATTGCAAGGGATGAGGAGACCCCAGATCTCACTTCTGCCCTCAAAAGCATTTGATCAAACCAAGATCATTTCCAGTTTCATTTGTCACAAGAGGATAGGTGGGTAAAAGGTCACATTAATTGAGAGCCTGGAAAAGGTGGTGGGCAGTGGCTGTGGGGGGGGGGGGGGTCCCATTTTAGCGCCCTGTACCCTGTAGAAGTGATCAGGTAGCTTTAGCCACTCACCCATATACATCAGGCAGTCGGAAACTAGTAAAGAAGCTGACAATAGAGGTTTTTTTTCTTCTGTTAAAGTAACTTTTGCTGTAACACATCCTACAGCAAGCATTAAAAAAGAAAATATTGCAGAGTCCTCCCCAAATGCAACCCAGGCCCTTTAAATCTGGTAGGAATTGTAGGGGGTACCCTTAAAAAGCATGAGGTCCCCTAGGAAATTCATTCAGATTTTAAGGGGGACTCCACACAAAAAAAATACATAAAAATGCATGAGACCCCCTCCCCCCCAATAATTTATACCAGACCGTTAATCCAAGCATGCAGCCTGGCTGGGGGCAATGGTGGTACAGCTATGCACGGGGAAGCGGTGGAACAGGTGTGGAAGCAGTAGTGGTGGAAAAACATGCAAATGATACCAATAAATCTAGTCTGTATAGCTTGCAATACACAGCATGTCAGAGGGCTTAACCACTTGCCTACCAGGCACTTACACCCCCTTCCTGCCCAAGCCGTTTTTCAGCTTTCAGCGCTGTTGCACTTTGAATGACAATTGCGCGGTCATGCTACACTGTACCCAAGCAAATTTTTTATCATTTTCTTCACACAAATAGAGCTTTCTTTTGATGGTATTTAATCAATAATGAATTTTTCACCTTCACTGATGTGCGCTGATGGGGCGGCACTGATGGGCACTGATAGGCTGAACTGGTGGGCATTGATGAGGTAGCACTTATGGGCACTGATGAGGAGGCACTAATATGCTGCACTTATGTACACTGATAGATGGCACTGATATGTGGCTGATGAGCACTGATAGGCGGCACTGATGGGCACTGATGGGTGGCACTGATGGGCACTAATAGGCGGCACTGGTGGGCACTGATAGGAAGCACTGGTGAGCACGGATAGGTGGCATGGATTGGCGGCATGGATAGGCGATACATATGGGCACTGATGGGCATTGATGGGTGGCACTGATGGGCGACACTGATGTGCATTGATTAACAGCATTGATGGGCGGTACTAACTGGCATCGCTATTGGGCACTGATTGGTGGCAGTTGTGGGCAGTGGTGGGCACTGATTGCTGCCACTGGTGGGCACTGTATGTTGGCATTGGTGGGCAATGGTGGGCACTGTGGGTGGGCAGCAAGCAGTTAAGGAGACACAGACTCATCTTTCCTCACTGTATGCTTCCCCCCTATCCCAGTGGCGTACCAAGGGGGGTGCGGGGGGGCGGATGACAGACATTGGGGGGTGTCAGGCACTGCCCAGGGACCCCAGGTGCATGTGGGGCCCCTGCACTTTCCCTGTCATCTCAACTTTGTAAATAGTTGATCCGATCAGCAGAGAGCCCAGCGGTGTGGGGGAGGCTGTCTGTAACTCCCCTTGTCATCTCATCAAGTTAGGCTGTCCTTCGGGGATGTTCATTATCTCCCGAGGCAGCCGGAGGTGGTGGGCGGGGTCGGGTGTGCCTGCCTCCTCCACTCCTCCTACAGACTCCTCCCCTCAAGCTGACCCGCTCCCACAAAAGAGGAGGAGAAAGAGGAGGAGAGACCACAGCAGCCCAGGAATGTTCTGACATGCTGTAAGTGACTAAGCAATGCACACTGTCACTACATGCAGACCTAACCTGTCTCTATATACCAACCTAACCTGGCACTATATACCCACCTAACCTGGCACTATATACCCACCTAACCTGGCACTATATATCATCCTGACCTGGGACTATATACCACCCTGACCTGGCACTATATACCATCCAGACCTGGAACTATATACCCACCTAACCTGGCTCTTTATATCACCCTAACTTGGCACTATATACCACCCTAACCTGGCACTATATAGCACCCTAACCTGGCACTATATACCACCCTAACCTGACACTATATACCACCCTAACCTGGCACTATATACCACCCTAACCTGGCACTATATACCACCCTAACCTGACACTATATAACACCCTAACCTGACACTATATACCACCCTGATCTATATACCCAGCTAACCTGGCACTATATACCACCATGACCTGGCACTATACACCCACCTAGCCTGGCACTATATAACACCCTAACCTGGCACTATATAACACCCTGACCTGGCACTATATATTCACCTAACTTGGCTCTATATATCACCCTAACCTGGCTATATATATCACCCTGACCTGGCACTATATACCACCCTAACCTGGCACTATATACCACCCCAACCTGGCATTATATCACTTAACCTGCCAGTATACTACCCTAATGTCACTTAACATTGACGTGTGGTGCGCTGACCACCCGCATGGGGGGGGCAGATATAGGATCCGCCCCGGGTGCCAAATGCTCTAGGTATGCCCCTGCCCTATACCTCTTTCTCCTTCCTTCTCCCTCCTTTCCTCTCTCTCACTCCTGCTCTCTCTCCCCTTTCCACTCTGATTTCCCCTCCCTCTCTACCCCCCTCCCCCCCTCCCTCCCACTTTCTTCGTCTCCCTCCCTCTTTCTCTCTTTCTCTCACTCTCTCTCTCTCTCTCTCTCTCTCTCTCTCTCTCTCTCTCTCTCTCTCTCTCTCTCTCTCTCTCTCTCTATCTCTCTCTCTCTCTCTCTCTCTCTCTCCCTCCCATCTTTTTTTCTTTGCCTTTCTCTCTCTCCCTCTCTCTCTTCCTCTCCCATTTTCTCCCCCCCCCCTCTTTTTCTCCCTCTCCATCTTTGATCTAATCTTTTCCTCCCTCTCTACCTGCCTCACCCCTCCATCTCTCTCTCCACTCTATATCTTTGGTGTGTGTTACTTACTCTTGTTCCCTGCACACTATACATTATGTTGTATGTTGCGTAGTTCTGACCAAAGTGTTCATTTTTATAACAGTTGCTGGTTGCTAAGCAGTCCCTGACTATTTTAAAGTGATTGTAAAGTCTCGTTTTTAATAAAACAAAAACAACCAAACATGTTATACTTACCTGCTCTACGCAGTTGGTTTTGCACAGAGCAGCCCGGATCCTCCTGTTCTCGGGTCCTTCTTAGCTGCTCCTGGCCGCTCCCTCCTGTCAAGTGCCCCCAAAGCAAGGAGCTTGCTATGGGGACACCCGAGCTGAGTCACAGCTCCGCGTGTCCATTCAGACATGGAGCCTCGACCCGGCCCGCCCCTTCTCTCCCCTTCTCTCCCCTTCTCTCCCCTTCTCTCCCCTGATTGGCTAACTGTCTTTGATTGACTGCTGGGACTCTCCTCCTGATTGCTGTGTCTCAGGCAATCAGGAGGAGAGTCCTGGACGGCTAAGACACTCGTGGACATCGCTGGAGAGAGATTGGGTTCAGGTAAGAAATTAGGGGATGCTGGGAAGGCTGCTACACACAGAAGGTTTTTTTTATCTTATTGGATAGAATGCATTAAGATTAAAAAACCTTCTGCCTTTACAACTCCTTGAGGCTGGGTTCACACCTATGAGAATTGGATGCGACTTAAACCGCATGCAATTCGCAGAACGTTTTAAAATCTATTAGTTTCAATCAGTCTGGTTCACATATGTGCGTTGCATTCGCACTCCGCATTGCCCCAAAAACTTTGCATTTTCTAGGCAGTGAGGTGCGAATTGCAGGCAAATATTCTTCTATGGGAATGTATCTGATTCTCAGATGCGTTCCGTTGTGAACAGGCATTCTCTCCCCCTCCTCACTACACCTCCCCCTCTCCCTGCTCAGCTGATCCACAGATACAACGCAGAGGCACCACTGAATAGCTTCTTTTTCTCTTCGCAGAGAAAATGGAGCTGGAATTTGCACCGCACATGTGTGAATCCAGCCTTAAAGTTCTGCTTTAAAGCGGTAGTAAAGCCTGCTTTGTTATTTTTACTTACAGGTAAGCCTATAATAAGGCTTACCTGTAGGTAAAATGAATATCTCTTAAACGTGCACCATTTAGGAGATATTCACCCTGCATGCAGCCGCTGACCTCAACGGTGATTGTGCTCTAAAGGTCCAGCATACTGTGACCTTCAGAACTTCTTGCCGCGACTGAGGGCTCCCGCGCATGTGACGTCATCATGACTCCGGCCACTTACAATCCCGGAGCCTGCAAACCCGGAAGAAAGGCCGAGAGAAGATGTCAAACCTCTGAGCGGTGACCGCATGCCGCTGGAAGGGCTTTGTTTTAAGGTATTTCATAATGTGCTAGTATGCAATGCATACTAGTACATTATTCTATTGTCTTACAGGTGTTTTTTTTTATATTCTGCAGCGATTTACTCCCGCTTTAAGGTTGCTATATGTAAAGTGACAGATCTCTCGTTATTCTATATGTGCAGAAAAGCATAATTTAAAAGTTGAATTTTTAAAAAATGATTGTATTGAGATTAGGTTTATGTCTGTGAGACTCTTGCTTGTAGCAAAGTAATTAAAGCATACTTTTTTGTGTACTAAAGGACTGTGATACAAGTACATTATGTAGTGAATAGGCTCGAGTTTTCTTTAACAGTACCAATTTAAGCACCTCCCACTGTTAGAACACTTGCAGAATTGAGCGATAGTGAATCGTGGGGAAATGTATTTTATTATTATTATTTTTTTTAATTATTTATATTTATTTATTATATTATAATTTATGATTTTGTGTTTCAAACTTTATCATACCCGGGATATCTACTAGACTCTTGTTTGGACAGGTTTAAGTGTGTTATTGTTAAGAATTACAGGCTTACAATATAAAATGCAAATTTCCATGCAAAATAATTGTACCGCTTTCAGCACCTAAAATCCAAAATAATCATACCGCCAGGGAGGTTAAAGAAGGTGCCTGAAGAAAATGGAATCCAGGGAAATCAGTGAGTAGAAGAGACAAAGCCCTCGCATCATCTTCAGTGTAATGACACATAACACCACAGTGCACCTATATAATACTCTCTCCAGAAGGCAGATGAACATAAACATGTAGGCATAAGTGCCAAGGATGTCTCCAAGCTCCAGTGTATACTGCTCTCCCACACTGCAGGCACCACGACTGATCTCCCTCTCCAGGATTTAGTGACAGGTCTCTGCACAGGATCCAGCAATGCTCCAATCGATTATCCAAAAACGGAAAAGCACTCAAAAATGAATATAAAAATGAATATAAAGAAGCGCATAGTGAAGTTCGTTTGATGAATGTATTGAAAAAGTAATCACAGAACAAAGTATAAAAAACAAACGTTTTAAAATTGAAATAGCCGTGGCTGTTAGCGTGCTTTTGTCCTTACATCATCACAGCGATACCACATATGTGTATGTCAGTTGTTGTTTGTACCTGTAGTACAGCCCAAAAAACAAAAGCGCGCATTTTGCTTTTTTTTTTAATCCTACCTAAAACACACTTACACTAACTGACACTGATACTAACTAACCACTCAACCCCTGGAAGATTTACCCCCCTTCATGACCAGGCCATTTTTTGCGATATGGCACTGTGTCACTTTAACTGACAATTGCGTAGTCGTGTGACGTTGTACTCAAATAAAATTGATGTCCTTTTTTTCCCACAAATAGAGCATTTCTTTTGCTGGTATTTGACCACCACTGAGTTTTTTATTTTTTGTGCTATAAACAAAAAAAGACAGACAATTTTGAAAACAAAAAATATATGGTTTACTTTTTACTATAAAACATGTCATAAAACAAATTTCTTAATACATTTAGGCCAATATGTACTCTGCTACATGTTTTTTGTTAAAAAAATCCCAATAAGCTAGTGTATATTGATTGGTTTGCGAAAAAGTTATGGGATTTGTTGTTTGTACCCATATGGTATTTATGCATACTGGGATTTATTTTTATTTTTAACTTGTAATGGCAGCGATCAGTGACTTTTAGTGGGACTGTGATATTGTGGCGGACATTCGGACACTAATTGACACTTTTGACACTTTTTGGGAACCAGTGACATAAATAAAGTAATCAGTGCCAAAAATATGCACTGTCACAGTACTAATGACACTAGCTGGGAAGGGGTTAAACATCTAGGGCAATCTAAGGGTTAAATGTGTGCCTAGCCCGTGTTTATGTGTACTGTGTTAGGTACTTTTTCTAGGTGAAGTAAAAGATTTTATTCCGTGCTTTGTGGGGAAAGAAAATGTATTACTTACCCACTGACAGGACAGGGCTCTGCCTTGTTTACAAAGGCAGAGCTCTGTCCTGTGAAAGTTCATGACGATCACTGGCTGCCGGCGGCAATCCATTGGCCAGCACATAGTGATCGACATCTGCTGTGTTTAGTCACAACACTGCCGGGTCCCTGGCAGCACTCACATGCCCCCTATCTGGAAGTGTCAGATCATGTATTAGGTACATGTCCAAAAAATACTGACCCTGACCTTTTACCTTGACCTTTGACCCTGACCTTGACCCAACACTAACCCTGGCACTGGCCTAGGTCAAATAATGATCTAGGTATTTTTTTTTATTATTATTATTTATTTATTTATTTATTTTTTACACACATTTTTTTTTACTCTGCAAGGAGAGAAAGAGAGATATGATGCGGCTCTCTCCTCCATTAACAGAAAAAAACATGGTGGCAGGATTCACAGTGACTGATCCCTGTGATAGCTAATCAGAGCGATCAGGTGACCCAGAGTTCCACTTTTCAGATCATTAGTACGGGGCCTGGGGCTCTCGGTGCAGTACACTCCCAGCACATAGGGAGATACGCAAATATGCGGCCCTGTGAAAAAAAGTCCAGTGAGGCCACATATTTGTGTTAGGTCGGCGTGAAGGGGTTAGGATCGAATAGGCTAGAAATAATGAAAATTCAATGTGGAAATGAATATATGATTTTGCATTTTCACCATAGATACACTTTAAATAATGTTCATACGATCACTAGACTATTTATTTATTTTTTTAAATAAATATATAATCTTCATTTCTTGATTAAAAAAATGTCTGGTTTGGCTACTGTTGACAAAGCGTCCTAGTCAAAGTTTTTCAGAGAATTAACCGGTTCCCGACCGGCGAACGCCGATGTACGTCGGGAGAATGGCACAGCTGGGCAAATGGGCATACCTGTATGTCCCTTTGAATTTGCCACCGTGCCATTGCGTGCGCGCCAGCCGGGAGCTCCATAAGTCGGGTCGTGGGTCCCGCAGACTCGATTGCCACGGGGATACCCGCGATCGTCTCACGGTGAGGACGAACGGGGAGATGCTAATGTAAACAAGCATCTCCCCGTTCTGCCTAGTGACAGTGTCACTGATCTCTGCTCCCTGTGATCGTGAGCAGAGATCAGTGACATGTCACACGTAGCCATGCCCCCCCACAGTTAGTTATACTTCCCAGGACTTACTTAACCCCTCCCTAGCCCCCTAGTGGTTAACCCCTTCACTGCCAGTGTCATTTACGCAGGAATCAGTGCATTTGTATAGCACTGATTACTGTATAAATGACAATGGTCCCAAAAATGTGTAAAAAATGTCCGATAATGTCGCAGTCATGGTAAAAATTGCTGATCGCCGCCATTACTAGTAAAAAAAAAAAGAATAATAAAAATGTCATAAAACTATGCCCTATTTTGTAAACACTATAACTTTTGCGCAAACCAATCAATAAACTCTTATTGGGAATTTTTTTTACCAAAAATATGTAGAAGAATACGTATCGGCCTAAACTGAGTAAAAAAAATGTGTTTTTTCAAAATTGACGCTATTTTTTTGTTTATAGCGCAAAAAATAAACACCGCAGACATGATCAAATACCACCAAAAGAAAGCTCTATTTGTGGGAAAAAAAGTATGTCAAGTTTATTTGGAAGCCACGTCGCACGACCGCGCAATTGTCAGTTAAAGCGATGCAGTGCCGAATCGCAAAAGACGCACTGGTCAGGAAGGGCGTAAATTCTTCCGGGGCTGAAGTGGTTAAAAGCAGGTATTTTTAATAAAAATTGGCTGGTGTGGGTCCTGTTGACTAAGTATGTTAGAAATGGTCTGCAAAAACTGTGCTTTTATTCACTTTAATATTTTAGGGCCTTTTTTGTTGAAATAAATGCACTCGTTTTTTTGTTTTTTTTTAGTAAAAGCTGGTCCTGTTAAAAAAAAAACTGTGCACATACCCACTTCAATGTTTCAGGGGCTTTTTAGTGACATAAATACACAGTAATCTTGATTTAAAAATGGCTTGTGTAGGTTCTGTTGAAAATGCAGCCTACACAAAGGGATTTAAACACTGTGCACATTCTTACTACAATAGTTTGGAGGCTTTCCAGTCTGTCAAACAAATTAACTGTAGTGTTGATTTCTTGATTGAAAAATCGCTGGCATGGGTCCTATTAACAAAGTAGTCTAGTGGAACTGAATGGACCTGTGTGTTTATTCTGCAATAACAATTATGTAACTATATATAGTCTGGGCACATGCTTATTTAAAAGGTAAGGAAATGTTTAAACACATTTTCCATACCCTCTTCCTTTAAACCAGTGGTTCTCAACCTTTCTAGTGCCATGACCCCTAAAATGTCCCAAGTTGTGGGGACCCCTAACCGTAAAATTATTTTCGTAGGGTGGAGTATCAGCACCCAAGGCAATACAAGTAATTTTTGCCCCTAACCCATGGACATTTAGCTTTCCCTGAGTCCCTTCCACTCATACAGTATTAAACCCCTTATGGTACATTTTAGGATGTACCACTCTCTCTGTTCTCCATTCTTTCCCTTTTATCTCTCTCTCTATCCTAATTTCTTATTTTTTTTTCCTAATTTCTTGTTTGGTGTCTCGTAGCAGTGACACCAATGCTGGCATTAGATAGGGTCTCCTTCAGCCTCTCCCACTTCATATTCTTCACCAGTCAGCTGGCCTCTAGTCTCTGCCCCCCAACCATGCCGTGAATTGAAACTGAATGGGCGGCTGCATAGAGGCTTAGTGGGCGGCCTCCAGGAACAGCCCAGCTCGGCGGCCACAGGCTCCAGGGACAACCCTGCTGGGCGGCTGCAAAAAGGCTGGGAGAGTGGTATGGGCTTCAGGAACAGCCCAGGATTCGGTGACCCCTGGCAAATCGTCATTCGACCCCTGAGGGGGTCCCAACCCCCAGGTTGGGAACCACTGCTTTAAACAGTTGCAGTCAACCCCCCAACCCCAAATCTCTATATCACTTAGGTCCATAGGTGTGCACAGCCTATTGCATTAAGGTGTGTGCCTCAAAGCTCAAACATATTTGCGTGTCTGTGCATGTGTATATATACTGACGGTGTCAGTGGGGCAGAGATTGGTGTTAGTGCAGTGGACAGTGTCAGTGGGGCAGAGATTGGTGTTAGTGCAGTGGACAGTGTCAGTGGGGTAGAGATTGGTGTTAGTGCAGTGGATGGTGTCAGTGGTTTTTATTTTTATTATTTTTTTTTAAAAAATTAAGAGCCCCATTAGGGGGCTTTAATGAAATATCAGGGGTCTAAACAGGGGGATTCTGTGCCACACAGGGTGGTTAGGGTGTGCCCAGGCACACCTGGCACACCCTGTGCGCACACCTATGCTTAGGTCTCACCACCAAGGCCCACACAAATGCTTACATTCCTCCTTTTCCCAATCTCTGTGGGTTTAGAGTTTAGCTCAAAAGACTTCTATGATACCCGTAGGCAGATAGAGGCCGATCAATCTCCCAGACCCATAGAAGTCTATAAGTGCCCAATTCTGCACACAAGGACATCAAACGGACATTGGGTGAAGCAGGCCTTGGCAGCAAGATCTGGGTAAATATATAGCTTTGAGGGATACGATGGACTACATCTGCTTAGGGGAGTATGGAGAAAAGGGTAAGGATACTTTGAATGTTTCCTTACCCTTTAAATCTGATTAGGTGTTGCTTTATTCACTGATGTGGCAAGACCTGACCTTTTACAGATTTTTTTTTTTACACCTATGAATCCTCATGCTGATGGAATTTGGCAGTTCATAGCAGCACACAAAGATGTCAGTGGTCTGCAGTTTGACCCCATTAGAATGTGGAAAATAAACCCTTTGTATTA
This sequence comes from Lithobates clamitans, assembly GCA_037952925.1. Taxonomy (NCBI): domain Eukaryota; kingdom Metazoa; phylum Chordata; class Amphibia; order Anura; family Ranidae; genus Lithobates; species Lithobates clamitans. The sequence continues at coordinate 2,797,538 of JBBGZY010001281.1, read as the reverse complement.
TAACATGAAACAAATATGTTGTGCATCTGATAGCAAATCTTCCGTAGACTTGGTGACACATATCTCTTCATACCATAAATGAATAAAAATCATCAATGAAAAGAACATGAGAACATGGGTAACTACACTATATCACACTTATCAAGCCATTGCTTTGTTTACAAATGTTGTGTTAGAGATGTAGATGGGTGAATACAGTATACTTTCAAGGGCATTTGGCTTGAATGTCAGATCAGTTTGAGATGTTTCTGAGATCCTTGTGTGTTCTTCAGAGGTGCATCTAACCTCTTTCTGAACTGCTTCTGATTCAAGCAGCTTTGCGCTTGAAATTTCATTGACTTGCATAGAGTATAGAGGGAAATCACCACTGTCACAAACAAAAGTCTGTGTATTCATGCCAGAAAAAAAAATACAGATATTGGAGCTTTGTGTGTAATACCACAACAGCCTTCAGTATCCCTGTAAAATAAAATTAGAAAAGAACATTTTCTAAAGAAAAATTTGTTGTAAGGTATTTAAAATGTTAAATACATGCAAAGCTTTCATTTGTAATTGTCATACATCAAGGCATACATTTGTGTTTAACCTCCAGAAGATTTACCCCCCTTCATGACCAGGCTATTTTTTGCAATATGCACTGCAATACTTTAACTGACAATTGCGCGGTCGTGCAACACTGTACCCAAATAAAATGTATGTCATTTTTTCCCCACAAATTGATTTGGTGGTATTTGATCATCATTGCGTTTTTTCAAAAAAAGGTTGACAATTTTGAAAATAGACCAATATTTTTTACAGTCTGCTATAAAACATATCCAAAAAAAATCACAATTCTTCAGAAATTTAGGCCAATACGTATTCTGCTATATGTTTTTGGTAAAATAAATCCCAATACGCATATATTGGTTTACACAAACATGTGTCTACAAACTGTGGGATGTATCTTTGGAATTTTTTTTTTATACTAGTAATGGTGGCGATCAGTGACTTATAGTGGTACTGTGATAGTGGACATTCTGACACTAACTGACACTTTAGACACTTTGCCAGGAACCAGTGACACTAATGCCCTGTACACACGGTCGGACTTTACGACGGAATATGTGCGATCGGAGCTTGTTGTCGGAAATTTCCGACCGTGTGTGGGCTCCATCGGACTTTTTCCATCGGAATTTCCGACACACAAAGTTTGAGAGCATGCTATAAAATTTTCCGACAACAAAAGCCGATCCTTTAAATTCCGATCGTGTGTAGATAAATCCGACAGGCAAAGTGCCACGCATGCTCAGAATAAATTAAGAGACGAAAGCTATTGGCTATTGCCCCGTTTATAGTCCTGACGTACGTGTTTTACGTCACCGCGTTCAGAGCGATCGGATTTTCCAACAACTTTGTGTGACCGTGTGTATGCAAGACAAGTTTGAGCCAACATCCGTCGGAAAAAATCCATAGATTTTGTTATCAGAATGTTCGATCAATATCCGACCGTGTGTACGGGGCATAATACTAATTTAACCTTAAACTACGTACAGAGTTCTTTACTGTAAGAGAGACAAGGATGTGGCATTCCCTTCCACAGGTGGTGGTCTCAGCGAGGAGCATTGATTGTTTCAAAAAGCTATTAGATAAGCACCTGAATGACTGCAACATACAGGGATATACAATGTAAAACTGACATATAATCACACACATCGGTTGGACTTGATGGGCTTGTGTCTATGTAACTATGTAACTATGTAATACAGTGATCAGTGCTAAAAATATGACACTGGCTGGGAAGGGGTAAACATACACAGTGCCTTGCAAAAGTATTCACCCCCTTGGCATTTTTTGTGTTTTGTTTCCTCACAACCTGGAATTAACATGGATTGTTTGAGGATTTGCATCATTTAATTTACAGCACATGCCCAGAACTTTAAAGATGTTTTTCTTTTATTGTGAAGCAAACAACAAATAGGACAAAATAACAGAAAAAGTCAATGTACCTTTTGTGGCTATCACAGCTTCAAGTCACTTTGGATAAGTCTCTGTTAGCTTGCCACATCTTACCACTGGGATTTTTGCCCATTTCTCCCTGCAAAACTGCTCCAGCTCCTTTAAGTTGGATGGTTTGCGCTTGTGAACAGCAATCTTTAAGTATGACCACAGATTTTCTATTGGATTGAGGTCTGGGCTTTGACTAGGCCATTCCAACCCATTTACATGTTTCCCCTTAAACCACTCAAGTGTTGCTTTAGCAGTGTGTTTGGGGTCATTGTCCTGCTGGAAGGTGAACCTCCGTCCTAGCCTCAAATCACGCACAGAGTGGTACAGGTTTTGCTCAAGAATAACCCTGTATTTAGCACCATCCATCTTTCCCTCTAAGGGTACCTTTGGTCTCTGTGCTGCCTCTCTGATTAATTCCCTCCTTCCCCAGTCCGTGAGTTTTGGTGTGCGGCCGTCTCTTGGCAGGTTTGCTGTTGTGCCATGTTCTTTCCATTTGGTTATGATAGATTTGATGGTGCTCCTAGGGATCATCAAAGATTTGGATATTTTTTTTATAACCCTGACTTGTACTTCTCAACAACATTGGCCCTTACTTGTTTGGAGAGTTCCTTTGTCTTCATGGCAGTGTTTGGTTAGTGGTGCCTCTTACTTAGGTGTTGCAGTCTCTGGGGCCCTTCAAAAAGGTGTGTATATGTAATGATAGATCATGTGACACTTAGATTGCACAAAGGTGGACATCATTTCCCTAATTATGTGACTTCTGAAGGTAATTGGATGAACCAGAGCTTTTTATGGGCTTCATAACAAACATACGCACATGGCAATTATCAGTTTTTTTTATTTCTGAAAAATAGTTTTATGTATATATTTTTCTAGTTTTACTTCACCAACTTAGACTTTTGTGTTCTGATCCATCACATATAATTCAGATTAAAAAAACATTGAACCAGAGGCTGTTGTGTAACAAAATAGGTAAAAAGCCAAGAGGGGTGAATACTTTTGCAAGGCTCTGTAGGGTGATCAAGGGGTTAACCGTGTGCCTAGCACACTGTGTTTTTGTGTACACAGTGTGCTGCTTTTACTAAGGCAAGATATCAATTCTAGTCCCTGCTTTGCAGAGACACAGATTACATCCCTTCCCCCTGTTAGAACTGAGATATGCCTTGTTTGCATAGGCATATCTCAGCTCTCTGTGTTTTACTAACGATCCATGGGTGCTGGAGGACATTGAGTGCCCGACACCAGCAGATCAGCTTCCACTGTGAACTATCATAGCAAAAACGGCCCGCCGGCAGCACGTGCATGTCCCCTGCAGGCGGAAGTCTGAAATCATGTATATATATACGTCCAGTGCACAGCTGTCGCCGCGTAGCAGTAAAGCTGCTATGGGGCAGATGACAACTGGTTAAAAAACAAGTGATGAAACAAATGTATTAGAATTAGAATACATTCCAAATATTATAGATATTTGTGTTAAAGCTTGCTGTTTTGTATATCATTGTTAGTGAACAATAATGCTGTGCATCAAATAGAGAAGAATTGGTCCTAGAAACTTTTCTGGAAATATTTGAAAAGATTTGATCCACTGGCTAGTAAAATTTTCTTTTCAATTTGCACATAAAGGATCTATATTTATTAATGCTTTAACCACTTCAATACTGGGCTCTTTCACCCCCTTCCTGCCCAGGCTAATTTTCAGCTTTCAGCGCTGTTGCAGTTTGATTGACAATTGAGCGGTCATGCAACACTGTACCCATATGACATTTTTATCATTAATTTCACACAAATAGAGCTTTCTTTTGGTGGTATTAATTAACCACTGGGTTTTTTTTTATTATTTGCTAAATAAACGAAAAAAGACAGAAAATTTTGAAACAAAAAACCTGTTTTTCTTTTTTTCTGTTACAAAATTTTATATATTATAAATAATCTTTCTTCATGAATTTAGGCCAAAATGTATCCTGCTCCATTTCTTTGATGAAAATAACCCAAATCAGTGTATAGGTTCATGAAGACATGGATGAGCATGTTTGGGGTGGAGAAACTTGACTGGCCTGCACAGAGTCCTGACCTCAACCCAATAGAACACCTTTGGGATGAATTTGAGCACAGACTGCAAGCCAGGCTTTCTTGTCCAACATCAGTGCCTGATTTTACAAATGCGCTTCTGGAAGAATAGTCAAAAATTCCCATAGACACACTCCTAAACCTTGTAGACAGCCTTCCCAGAAGCGTTAAAGCTGTTGTAGCTGCAAAGGGTGGGTCAACTCAATATTGAACCCTACGGACTAAGACTGGGATGCCATTAAAATTTATGTTCATGTTCAGGCAGGTGTCACAATACTTTTGACAATATTGTGTATAATGGTTTATGAATTTTAATTCTGTACTGGCAAATCACTGAGGGGTTTATGCCAGTTATATGAGTTGAAAAGAAAATAAATACTTGGAGAGGCCTTCTAGGCTTTGTCTGAATAGAATGTGGTGGTGGACGATCCTTGACTCTCAAGCTGCTGCCTGGGGATGGTGTAGCTGCAAAATATCCATTGCCTGCAGGGAGAAACTTATCTGGACCTAGAGTGTCCCAAACTGGCTGAGGTCTGAATAGTTCAAACATGCCCTGTGCAAGAGGCTGAAGAAACTGAAAGATAGCTGCCTGTCTAGGCCTACAGAGTCTACATTAGCCTAAGCCAGAGGCATAATCTTTGGAATCATAAAGAGTGTTAAAGACACTCTTTGGAATTCCATCACTCCACACCACAAATGTCCATGTGGGTGACAGATTTACGTACTGTCAGGAACATGAACATACATTTTTTTTTTTATGAAGGGGGGCAGCACCTAGGCTGGCAAGTCCTTCATCAGTAAATGTTTAGCCCCTTGCTAACTAGGACACTGCCTGCTCAGCAGCCAACAGCATCCCAACATGGGATGACTTATCCCTGGCCCCATTCAGCTCCCAGCTGGAAGATTTCCTAAGTGACATATGAAAGTAAACAAAGGATTGACTCATGTGTGAAAGTGGGATATAGGGACTATACAGACTTCACAAACTGGCCTGTTTTCAAAGAATTATAAACAAAATTATGGACTGCAATATCCATTTGTGCCAGAGGGCCTCATGAATGCGATTAAGCTATGTGGAAAAAAGTATTGTGAGTATGAAATATGGGACTGATTGAAAGTGTCTACGCTGTACAGATCTAAAGGATGTGTCACCTGGCTTTAAAGACAAGTTTTATAGTTGCTTATTCACATTGGCTATAGTAGGCACATCTTTATGAATAGAGTTATCATTCATAGGTGTTATTTTGAGTATTGCATCTCAACTTTCGACAAGAAAGGGAAGCCTGTCAAGTTGCTAGACCTGAGGTACTATTGGTAGTTACAACATATGATGTTATGGATAATGTGATGTAATGTTGCTTAGTATTAAAAAGTACCTGTCAATGCTTGGCTGTTTGTTCCTAGTGACAACATCCTTTTGTTCTTTGTAATCTGTAACCACAATTATTTGTACCTTTTTGGATGTAATGTGAAATTCCACGTGTAGTTGGTAACTCACTGGTAGGGATGAGCTTCGTGTTCGAGTCGAACCCATGTTCGACTCGAACATCGGCTGTTCGGTCGTTCGCCGAATTGCGAACGATATGGGCCGTTCGCGCCAAATTCGTGTGGCGCGTCACGGCCCATAATTCACTGCGGCATCGCAGTGCATTGCTGGCTGATGATTGGCCAAGCATGCACTATGACCCGCATGCTTGGCCAATCACAGCGCCGTCAGTAGAGAGAGCTGTAATTGGCCAAAGCCAGGGTGGCTTTGGCCAATTATGGCTCAGGGGATTTAGTACACACCCCACACTATATAAGGCCGCCTGCACGGCGGCCCTGTGTAGTGTGTGTTCCGGTGTGCTGAGAGATAGAGAGAGAGAGAGACAGTGTCATTTGATTTGAGTTAGATAGATTAGGCAGAACAGTCAGTCAGTTAGCTGCACTTACAGTGTATTGTGTATATATATGCATCCCAGGTGTTGCATATATATATATATACACTGTATTCAGTTTAGCTAGATCCGTTCCTGTTATCTTCTATCTAGACTATTTACATTTAGTGCAGTGTGTCCTGCTCACAGTGTTCAGCTAGATCCGTTCCTGCTATTTACATTCAGTGCAGTGCGTCCTGCTCACAGTGTTCAGCTAGATCCGTTCCTGCTATTTACATTCAGTGCAGTGCGTCCTGCTCACAGTGTTCAGCTAGATCCGTTCCTGCTATTTACATTCAGTGCAGTGCGTCCTGCTCACAGTGTTCAGCTAGATCCGTTCCTGGTATTTACATTTAGTGCAGTGCGTCCTGCTCACAGTGTTCAGCTAGATCCGTTCCTGCTATTTACATTCAGTGCAGTGCGTCCTGCTCACAGTGTTCAGCTAGATCCGTTCCTGGTATTTACATTCAGTGCAGTGCGTCCTGCTCACAGTGTTCAGCTAGATCCGTTCCTGCTATTTACATTCAGTGCAGTGCGTCCTGCTCACAGTGTTCAGCTAGATCCGTTCCTGCTATTTACATTCAGTGCAGTGCGTCCTGCTCACAGTGTTCAGCTAGATCCGTTCCTGGTATTTACATTTAGTGCAGTGCGTCCTGCTCACAGTGTTCAGCTAGATCCGTTCCTGCTATTTACATTCAGTGCAGTGCGTCCTGCTCACAGTGTTCAGCTAGATCCGTTCCTGCTATTTACATTCAGTGCAGTGCGTCCTGCTCACAGTGTTCAGCTAGATCCGTTCCTGGTATTTACATTTAGTGCAGTGCGTCCTGCTCACAGTGTTCAGCTAGATCCGTTCCTGCTATTTACATTCAGTGCAGTGCGTCCTGCTCACAGTGTTCAGCTAGATCCGTTCCTGGTATTTACATTTAGTGCAGTGCGTCCTGCTCACAGTGTTCAGCTAGATCCGTTCCTGCTATTTACATTCAGTGCAGTGCGTCCTGCTCACAGTGTTCAGCTAGATCCGTTCCTGCTATTTACATTCAGTGCAGTGCGTCCTGCTCACAGTGTTCAGCTAGATCCGTTCCTGCTATTTACATTCAGTGCAGTGCGTCCTGCTCACAGTGTTCAGCTAGATCCGTTCCTGGTATTTACATTTAGTGCAGTGCGTCCTGCTCACAGTGTTCAGCTAGATCCGTTCCTGCTATTTACATTCAGTGCAGTGCGTCCTGCTCACAGTGTTCAGCTAGATCCGTTCCTGGTATTTACATTCAGTGCAGTGCGTCCTGCTCACAGTGTTCAGCTAGATCCGTTCCTGCTATTTACATTCAGTGCAGTGCGTCCTGCTCACAGTGTTCAGCTAGATCCGTTCCTGCTATTTACATTCAGTGCAGTGCGTCCTGCTCACAGTGTTCAGCTAGATCCGTTCCTGGTATTTACATTTAGTGCAGTGCGTCCTGCTCACAGTGTTCAGCTAGATCCGTTCCTGCTATTTACATTCAGTGCAGTGCGTCCTGCTCACAGTGTTCAGCTAGATCCGTTCCTGCTATTTACATTCAGTGCAGTGCGTCCTGCTCACAGTGTTCAGCTAGATCCGTTCCTGGTATTTACATTTAGTGCAGTGCGTCCTGCTCACAGTGTTCAGCTAGATCCGTTCCTGCTATTTACATTCAGTGCAGTGCGTCCTGCTCACAGTGTTCAGCTAGATCCGTTCCTGGTATTTACATTTAGTGCAGTGCGTCCTGCTCACAGTGTTCAGCTAGATCCGTTCCTGCTATTTACATTCAGTGCAGTGCGTCCTGCTCACAGTGTTCAGCTAGATCCGTTCCTGGTATTTACATTTAGTGCAGTGCGTTGTGCTCACAGTGTTCAGCTACATCCGTTCCTGCTATTTACATTCAGTGCAGTGCGTCCTGCTCACAGTGTTCAGCTAGATCCGTTCCTGCTATTTACATTCAGTGCAGTGCGTCCTGCTCACAGTGTTCAGCTAGATCCGTTCCTGCTATTTACATTCAGTGCAGTGCGTCCTGCTCACAGTGTTCAGCTAGATCCGTTCCTGGTATTTACATTTAGTGCAGTGCGTCCTGCTCACAGTGTTCAGCTACATCCGTTCCTGCTATTTACATTCAGTGCAGTGCGTCCTGCTCACAGTGTTCAGCTAGATCCGTTCCTGCTATTTACATTCAGTGCAGTGCGTCCTGCTCACAGTGTTCAGCTAGATCCGTTCCTGGTATTTACATTTAGTGCAGTGCGTCCTGCTCACAGTGTTCAGCTAGATCCGTTCCTGCTATTTACATTCAGTGCAGTGCGTCCTGCTCACAGTGTTCAGCTAGATCCGTTCCTGGTATTTACATTTAGTGCATTGCGTCCTGCTCACAGTGTTCAGCTAGATCCGTTCCTGCTATTTACATTCAGTGCAGTGCGTCCTGCTCACAGTGTTCAGCTAGATCCGTTCCTGCTATATACATTTAGTGCAGTACGTCCTGCTCACAGTGTTCAGCTAGATCCGTTCCTGTTATCTTCCTACTGACAGGCAGGCTTGTCTGGTTACAGTATATAAAGCTACCTGAAGAAAATTACAGGTGTTCTTTTTGATCCTATTAGTACCACGGTCAGGCAGCTAGACTATTTACATTTAGTACAGTGTGTCCTGCTCACAGTGTTCAGCTAGATCCGTTCCTGTTATCTTCCTACTGACAGGCAGGCTTGTCTGGTTACAGTATATAAAGCTACCTTAAGAAAATTACAGGTGTTCTTTTTGATCCTATTAGTACCACGGTCAGGCAGCTAGACTATTTACATTTAGTACAGTGCGTCCTGCTCACAGTGTTCAGCTAGATCCGTTCCTGCTATTTACATTCAGTGCAGTGCGTCCTGCTCACAGTGTTCAGCTAGATCCGTTCCTGCTATATACATTTAGTGCAGTACGTCCTGCTCACAGTGTTCAGCTAGATCCGTTCCTGTTATCTTCCTACTGACAGGCAGGCTTGTCTGGTTACAGTATATAAAGCTACCTTAAGAAAATTACAGGTGTTCTATCCCAGCTTAGTGCAGCTACAGGCCATTAGTATGTCTGGAAGGCCAAGAAGGAGAGGCAGACAGTCACAAGCCAATAAGAGAGGGCAAGCAGGCTCTGTGTCTAGTGCTGGTCGTGGAGACGGTGCATCCTCATCAGCACGTGGCCATGGGACACGCTTGGCCTTTTTTTCGGCAGCTGGCCGTGTTGAGCCGCAACATGCGGAAGACTTGGTCGAGTAGATGACCAAGCCGTCCTCATCCTCCTCATCCTCTCTCACCCATGCCCAGGGTGCTTTGTCTGGCAAAGCAGCGGCCTCTTCCCTCAGCTCAATGTCATCAGTGACTCCTTCCCTAGCTCCACCATGTCCTCATGAGGATTCCCTCGAACTGTTTGACCACAGTGTTGGGTACATGCTCCAGGAGGATGCCCAGCGTTTGGAAGGCTCTGATGATGATACTGAGCTCAATGAAAGCAGTAACATGAGCACGGACAGAGGGGGTGCCCAAGAAGGACAGCAATCTGGCAGTCATGCTCCCCCTGCTGCAGCATACTGCCAGGTTTGCTCCAGTGATGAGGAGGGAGGGGATGATGAGGTCACTGACTCAACGTGGGTGCCTGATAGGAGAGAGGAGGAGGAGGAGGAGGAGGAGGAGGTGGCACATCACCAACTAGGCAGGATGCCCTCCAGGGGCCAGCCTAAGGGCAGCACATTGACTGCATCACACCCCAAAGCTCCACATGTGCAGGGCGCTGCAGTCTCTGCGCGTTATTCAAAAAGTTCTTTGGTGTGGGCCTTTTTTGAGACGAGTGCATCAGATCGCACCGCTGCTATTTGCAACATATGTCTCAAGCGTATCTCGCGTGGCCAAAACATCTCCCGCTTGGGTACCACATGCTTGACCAGATATATGTTGACCTGCCATGCAGTTCGTTGGCAAGCGTATCTAAAAGACCCACACCAAAGAACAAAGACGATCTCTCCTTGCTCCTCATCAGCTGAGATTTCCAACCCCACTAGACCTTCAGTCCTCTCTGAGACCTGCAGTGAGAGGAATGAAGGTGTAGAATTAGGTGTGTCACAGCCAAGTACTTGTGGGCAATCTGCTTTTGGTACACCGACGTCAGATTGTACCAGGCAAATTTCCCTGCCCCAGCTGCTGCACCGCCGAAAGAAGTTTGCTCCCAGCCATCCACATGCCCAGCGGTTGAATGCTAGCTTGGCAAAATTGCTAGCACTTCAACTGCTGCCTTTTCAGTTGGTAGACTCTGCCCCCTTCCGTGAGTTTGTGGAATGTGCGGTTCCTCAGTGGCAGGTACCCAAACGCCACTTTTTCTCACGGAAGGCGATTCCGGCTCTCTACCGGCATGTGGAAGGCAATGTCCATGCCTCGCTGGACAGGGCGGTCAGCGGTAAGGTGCATATTACCGCTGACTCATGGTCCAGCAGGCATGGACAGGGACGTTACTTAAGTTTCACGGCGCATTGGGTGACTCTGCTGGCAGCTGGGAAGGATGCAGGACAAGGTGCAGTAGTGTTGGAGGTTGTTCCGCCACCACGCCTCCAAAATGCTGATTGTGACACACCTCTCTCCTCCACCCCCTCCTCTTCTTCTTCCTCCATGGCCTCTTCCTCGGAACCAGCGGTGCTCCGTAGGCGTTCAAGGGGCTACGCAAGTACGCAGGCCAAAAGATGCCATGCGGTGCTTGAGCTGGTGTGCTTGGGGGACAGGAGCCACACTGGGGCAGAGGTTCTGTCAGCTCTGCAGGGGCAGGTTCAGAGGTGGTTGACGCCACGCCAACTTAAGGCAGGAATGGTGGTTTGCGACAATGGCACCAACCTCCTCTCTGCCCTCCGACAGGGACAACTGACCCATGTGCCCTGTTTGGCTCACGTCCTTAACTTGGTGGTGCAGCGGTTCTTGGGCAGGTACCCGGGCTTACAGGATGTCCTGAGGCAGGCCAGGAAAGTCTCTGTGCATTTCCGCCGGTCATATAATGCCAGTGCTCGGCTGACGGACCTCCAAAAGGAGTTTAACCTGCCCAAGAACCGCCTAATCTGTGACATGCCCACCAGGTGGAACTCGACGTTGGCCATGCTGCAGCGGCTGCACACGCAGCAGAGGGCCATCAATGAGTACCTGTGCGACTATGGCACCAGGACAGGGTCAGGGGACCTTGGTTTTTTTTCCCCACGCCAGTGGGCCATGATCAGGGATGCATGCACTGTCCTGTCACCATTCGAGGAGGCCACGAGGATGGTGAGCACTGACAGTGCATGCATCAGTGACACTGTCCCCCTTGTCCACCTGTTGGAGCACACGCTGCGTGGAATAATGGACAGGGCACTTGAGGCAGAACAGAGGCAGGAAGAGGAGGACTTCCTTAGCTCTCAAGGCCCCCTTTATCCAGACAGTGTTCCTGCGTGCCCGCCGATCACACAGGAAGAGGACGAGGAGGAGGAGGAAGATTGTGTCAGTATGGAGGTGGAGCCTGGCACTCAGCATCAGCAGTCTTTAAGGGATCAGTCCCAAGGAACACATGGACTTGTACGTGGCTGGGAGGAGGTGGCTGCGGACGTTGTTGTCCTTAGTGACCCAGAGGACTCCGGACCGAATGCCTCAGCAAACCTACGCTGCATGGCCTCCCTGATCCTGCAAAGCCTGCGTAAGGATCCTCGTATTCGTGGTATCAAGGAGAAGGACCAATACTGGCTGGCAACCCTCCTTGATCCACGTTACAAGGGTAAGGTTGCGGACCTTATCTTGCCATCGCAGAGGGAGCAGAGGATGAAACATCTTCGGGAGGCCTTGCAGAAAGGTCTGTGCAACGCGTTCCCAGAGACTGGGAGGTTACAAACTCCTGTTTCTGGACAACGTGTTGCTGAGGCTTCGGTCAGTCAAAGAAGGAGCGGTGGAGAAGGTGGCCGTCTGACCGATGCGTTCAGACAATTTTTTGGTCCGCAGCCCCAAGGTATGATCGGTTCCAGCAACCATCGCCAGCGTCTGTTTTACATGGTGCAGGAATACCTAGGGGCAAGATCAGACTTGGACACCTTTCCCACCGAAAATCCTCTGGGTTACTGGGTCTTGAGGATGGATCACTGGCCAGAGCTTGCACAGTATGCAATTGAGCTACTGGCCTGTCCTGCATCCAGCGTTCTTTCGGAACGCACATTCAGTGCTGCTGGAGGCGTGGTAACCGATCACAGGGTGCGTCTGTCCACCGACTCGGTCGATCGGCTGACCTTCATAAAAATGAATCAGTCTTGGATCACCACCAGCTACCAAGCACCTGATGCAGATGTAACCGAATAATTTTTTTTGAAATCTCAGATCCCTTCAAAGACTGCCTATGCTGATGCTGAGTGACTATCCCTGAGTAATTATCCTCTTCCTCCTCAATCATCACGCTGATAGCTTGTAAGAACATTTTTGGTTCTGGGCGCCACCACCAGTGCCTAAGGCACAATTTTTCAGCCCCTGTTTAACAGGGGCGTGTAATTACAATTTTTGATGTAATACTTTGCAGCAGGGCTCGTTCCTGCATTCCAACTAGAGTGTCTGTGAGGGGTTGCAGTGTTGTGGCACCAGCACCAGTGCCTAAGACCCTATTTTTCAGCCCCTGTCTAACAGGGGCGTGTAATTACAATTTTTGATGCAATACTTTGCAGCAGGGCTTGTTCCTGCGTTTCAACTAGAGTGTCTGTGAGGGGTTGCAGTGTTGTGGCACCAGCACCAGTGCCTAAGACCCAATTTTTCTGCCCCTGTCTAACAGGGGCGTGTAATTACAATTTTTGATGCAATACTTTGCAGCAGGGCTCGTTCCTGCGTTCCAACTAGAGTGTCTGTGAGGGGTTGCAGTGTTGTGGCACCAGCACCAGTGCCTAAGGCCCAATTTTTCTGCCCCTGTCTAACAGGGGCGTGTAATTACAATTTTTGATGCAATACTTTGCAGCAGGGCTCGTTCCTGCGTTCCAACTAGAGTGCCTGTGAGGGGTTGCAGTGTTGTGGCACCAGCACCAGTGCCTAAGGCCTAATTTTTCAGCTCCTGTTCAACAGGGGCATGTAATTACAATTCTTGATCTAATATTTCACAGCAGGGCCCTGTGAGGGCTTACAGTGTTTTGGCCACAGCAACACCTAAGGCCCAAATTTCTGCTGAGTATATAGGGCAGGACCCTACTTTCAAACATCTAACTTACAAACGACTCCTACTTGCAAACGGAAGGAGACAACAGGAAGTGAGATGAAATCTACCCCTAAGGAAGGGAAATTCTCTCCTGTAAGAGTTAATATGGGAAAACAATTTCTCCTTTCCACTGATGCTTTCCAATCCTTGTTCCACAAAAAAACCCAAATTTTCAAAAAACATTTTTCATTGGGACAAAAAAGTGAGGTGAAATCTTCTGAAGAGGAGGAAAGACGCAAAACAAATGTCACAGGGGTGATAACCCTTCCCTATGTTTTCCAAAAAGCTTAGAAAAGATTTTTTGGCTGGAGCTAAACACATTAAAAATGTTCAAAATTACAAACAGATTCTACTTAACAACAAACCTACAGTCCCTGTCTTGTTTGCACCGCCTGAATACTGCTGTTCAGAGTATATAGGGACCTTTCCTTATTTTAATTTGGGTGCGGGGTTCCCCTTAATATCCATACAAGACCCAAAGGGCCTGGTAATGGACTGGGGGGTACCCATGCCGTTTGTCTCACTGATTTTCATCCATATTGCCATGACCCGACATGACATTAAACCCGCAAGCAGTTTTAAATGAGATTTTTTCCTTTAAAAATGACATTTGGTGCAGGGACTGTTCTAAACATGGGAAACACGCGTCACTTTACAGGCATACTATAGACACCCCCCAGGTACGATATTTAAAGGAATATTTCACTTTTTTTTTTTTACTTTAAGCATCATTAAAATCACTGCTCCCGAAAAAACGGCCGTTTTTAAAAGTTTTTTTTGCATTGATACATGTCCCCTGGGGTAGGACCCGGGTCCCCAAACCCTTTTTAGGACAATACCATGCAAATTAGCCTTTAAAATGAGCACATTTGATTTCGAACGTTCGAGTCCCATAGACGTCAATGGGGTTCTAACGTTCGTGCGAACTTGCGGTCCGTTCGCGGGTTCTGGTGCGAACCGAACCGGGGGGTGTTCGGCTCATCCCTACTCACTGGTTACCTTTTCCTCTGGTAACTCCTTCCTTGTTCTTTATTAAACAGGATACCCACCTCTCAGGCATGAGAGAATTTTTCCAGTCAAGCCTTCAGGCCGGGTTCAGGCCGGGTTCACACTGATACGACAAACGCTCCGACATTGGGAGCTCATGTCGCATGACGTGTGAAAATAAATGTTTCGCTATGGGAGCCATCTTAACTGGTCCGACACAAGTCGGTCCGACTTTGAAAATGCTCCCTGTACTCTTTTGGTCTGACTTTGATCCTACTTCAGCCCATTGACTATCATTGAAGTCGGATCAAAGTTGGATCGCCGTTTTGCATGATCCGACTTTGGCATGCGACTTGTGATCTGATGATCTTGAGGGGGAACTCTGTGCCAAATTTTAAATAAAAAACCGGCATGGGTTCCCCCTCCAAGAGCATACCAGGCCCTTCCGTCTGATATGGATTTTAAGGGGAACCCCCTACGCCAAACAAACGGCACAGGGGTCCCCCCAAAATCCATACCAAACCCTTATCCGAGCACGCAGCCCGGCCGATCAGGAAAGGGGGTGGGGACGAGCGAGCGCCCCCCCTCCTGAACCATACCAGGCCGCATGCCCTCAACATGAGGGGGTGGGTGCTTTGGGGCAGGGGGGTGCCCTGCGACCCCCCCACCCCAAAGCACCTTGTCCCCATGTTGATGAGGACAAGGGCCTCTTCCTGACAACCCTGGCCGTTGGTTGTCGGGGTCTGCGGGTGGGGGGCTTACCGGAGTGCGCAACGACTTATATAGGCATGGGAGGTGGTCACCGGGTGATGTCACCCAGTGACCCCGCCCTTATGATGCCTGATGGGACAGTGATGGGCATGATGGGACAGTGACGTCATGAAGTGCGGAGTCACCGGAGACCCGGTGACCACGCCCCATGCCTATATAAGTCGTCATTACAGCGGGAGAGAGCGTCGTGTCAACATCGGAAGAAGAGAAGAGGGAAGAAGACGACAGTGAAGTCCGGGCCACCGCTAGCAAAAGAGTAGAAGATAGCGGAGGAGCCCGGCAGAAGATACCGGAGAGCGGGAGAAGAACTGGAGAGAGCAGAGAAGTCGGAAGAGACCCCCGAAGTTGGAAGAAGACCCCCAGAGCTGCCTAATAAATTACTTTCAAAACCTGTCTAGTGTGTTTTTTTTATTGACACTTTTTTCCTAAGTGAATGGTTAGGGGTACAATGTACCCCATACTTATTCACATAGGGTGGGGGGCCGGGATCTGGGGGCCCCCGTATTAAAGGGGGCTCCCCGATTCCGATAAGCCCCCCACCCGCAGACCCCGACAACCAGCGGCCAGGGTTGTCTGGAAGAGGCCCTTGTCCTCATCAACATGGGGACAAGGTGCTTTGGGGTGGACGGGGCCGCAGGGCGCCCCCCTGCCCCAAAGCACCCACCCCCCATGTTGAGGGCATGCGGCCTGGTACGGTTCAGAATGGGGGGGTGCTCGCTCGTCCCCACCCCCTTTCCTGACCGGCTGGACTGCGTGCTCGGATAAGGGTCTGGTATGGATTTTGCGGGGGACAAATCCCCTACGCTGAAAAAACGGCATAGGGAGTTCCCCACATCCATACCAGACCTAAGAGCCTGGTATGTTCAGTTCCCCGTCCTGGAGGCGACTTCAAGTCGTGTTGTAAGTCGCGCTGAAGTCGCCCCCAGTCACGCTGTGATTCATACTCAAGTCGTGTCCAAGTTGCCTTGCGCTGGAAGTCATGTTGCCCCTGTGTGAATGGGCTCTGAAGTTTTTATTGCCTTTTTGAACAATGTAGGAGTATTGTTTGTGATTGTGAAAAATTGTGTTCTGTCAACAAAGTACCTGTATGAAACGTAAACAAGTTCTTAATAATCCATTCATAACACATGCACAATTTTTGGTGCATTTATAATGATTATTAGATTATACATAGTTAACCCCCTGCCGACCAGCGCACGACGATCTACGTCGGCAATAATGGCACGGCTGGGAAAATGGGCGTACAGGTACGTCCCCTTTCAAATCACGGCATAGTGGGCACGCCTGCGGGTCCTGCGGACTCGATGTCCGCCGGGGGCCCGCGATCGTGTCACGGAGCGCCAGAACCGAGAGATGCCTATTTAAACAAGGCATTTCCCTGTTCTGCCTAGCAACATGACAGAGATCTACTGCTCCCTGTCATCGGGAGCCGTGCTCTCTGTCATGTTCTAGTGAGACAATCCCGCCTATAGTTAGAATAACTCCCTAGGTCACACTTAACCCCTTGATCGCTCCCTAGTGTTTAACCCCTTCCCTGCCAGTGTCATTTACACAGTAATCAGTGCATTTTTATAGCACTGATCGCTGTATAAATGACAATGGTCCCAAAATAGTGTCCAATGTGTCCGCCATAATGTCACAGTCACAATAAAAATCGCAGATCGCCGCCATTACTAATAAAAAATAATAATAATAAAAATGCCATAAATCTTTCCCCTATTTTGTAAACGCTATAACTTTTGCGCAAACCAATTAATATACGCTTATTGCCATTTTTTACCAAAAATATGTAGAAGAATACATATCAGGCTAAACTGAGAAAGAAATTTGTTTTTTAATATATTTTTGGGGGATATTTATTACAGCAAAAAGTAAAAAATATTGCTTTTTTTTTGAAATGTCGCTCTTTTTTTGTTTATAGCGCAAAAAATAAAAAACGCAGAGGTGATCAAATACCACCAAAAGAAAGCTCTATTTGTGGGAAAAAAAGAATGTCAATTTTGTTTGGGTACAACGTTTCATGTCTGCGCAATTGTCAGTTAAAGCGACGCAGTGCCGTATCGCAAAAAGTGCTCTGGTCAGGAAGGAGGTACTGTAAATCCTTCCGGGGCTGAAGTGGTTAAAGTGTATGTACAGCCAAAACTTTTTTTTCTTAGTTCAGAATATAGTGTAAAAGTATGAGCCTTCAGATTTATAATGCTATTCAGGGCTCAGTTAGATAAATTTACCCTCACTTCCTGTTCCAGTGAAAGCTGTTTCATCAGACAGGAAGTGAGGGAAATCCTCTAAAATCAACACAGACAGAAATAAAGTTCTTTTTATTTGTAGAGTATGAGATTGCTAGAACCCTGTCATATTTTTCTTTCTCTCACTTCCTGTCTAGGGAAACCATTCATCAGTCGAGGGTAAACCACTCTAAAGCTGGGTATACACAGCTTTTTTTTCAGCTGAAAAAAAACAAACAGATTCCTGCATTACATCCCTCCTCCACCTCTGGAACATTCAGTGCCATCTTAAGAGCATTATAGGCCCCGGGCAATACAGTGCACTGGGGCCCTGTCTACACAATCATGCACGATTGCCCATCAAATGCAGCTTTACTGTGCCCGTGAATGCAGCCTCACTGTGCCCATGAATGCAGCTTCACTGTGTCCACCATTGCACCCTCACTGTGCCCACCATTACAGCCTCACTGTGCCCATGAATGCAGTCTCACTTTGCCCATAATTGCACCCTCACTGTGCCCATTAATGCAGCATCACTGTGCCAATTAATACAGACTCACCATCGCCTGGTAACACACACACATCTCCTCCTGTGTATTACGAAACTGGCTGGGTCTGTGTTCGGCGGCCATGCTGTAACAAGGTCCCGCCTCCCTAGACCGGCTCGTGTGATAGGCGGAACACTGATTCAATCTACTATTACATGATTCGGTCTAGGGGGCGGGACCTGGTTACAGCGCGGCCGCCAAACACAGACCCAGCCAGCTCCATGATACACAGGAGGAGGAGAGAGGGAAAGAGCGGAGCACTGCAGCCGCAACTCGAAGCGGCCCCAGGGCAGGCGGCCTACTGTGAAATTTCCCAGTATCCCGGTAGGCCAGTCCGGCCCTGGCTGGGGTCGCTGCCTATGCGAAAAGACGGCCCTGGGAACATTGTACTTTTCTGATCAATGCTGCAAGCCACTGATTTAAGTAGGTTTTCCAGTGATCCCATTTGACAGAAGCTTATCCAACATATAGAGGGTATCAGTGATTACTTCGTAGTGCCAACATCCTAAGTTAAAACCAAAAAAATGGGTTCCCCTTTGATTTGGACTTTAATGGCACTAAGCAGTGTTGTTTGTTGTTTTTTTCTTACATGGAGTGTCTGCATATACACGACTGAAGCAACTAGATTGGGTACCTTCTTTACCCCTGAGGAAAGAGACTCAATAGACTCTGAAACACGTCGGGTGAAGGACATCTCTTCTATACCACCATCATGTTACAGATGTAGCACTAGCATTTAGTGGTTGAAATGTACACTCTGTGTTATCCATGTTACAATTAAATTATCTTTTACCTCATTATGATTGTTATATAAATCTAAGTGCCATTAAAGTCTAAATCCAAGGGGAAACCATTGTTTTGTTTTGAAGCTGATCCAACGATTGGCTTCTGTTGAACCAGGAGGGCTACACACAGATCAAAGTTTGATCCATGTATACCCAGCTTATCAAAGCCCTGGATAGCAGTTAAAATCCAGCAGGCATTCTAATCCTTCCCCCACTCTCTCAGAATCAAGAAAAGTTTTAGTATTTTTGCATTACAATATCACTGTAGTTTCCAAGTTCAAATTTAGAGGGATGGTACCTTTGCAGATCATACAATAAACTTTCAAACTAGGGTTCTTGCATATCTGTAATTGTGGTGCAACTTGCAGCAATAAAAAAAGACATATTTTAGTCACGAAGCATCTATTTTAAATAAATAAACATTCAAAGGGGTTGTAAACCCTCATTGTTTTTTTTTTTTTAAAAAACAAACATGTCATACTTACCTCCACTGTGCAGTTTGTTTTGCACAGTGTGGGCCCGATCATCATCTTCTGGGGTCCCCCAACGGCGCTCGCGGCTCCTCCCCACATAGGTAAACACCCTAGGAGAAGCTCTCCCCCGGGAGTTACCTTGCGGGTGCGCTCCCGAGTCCAGCATTTGCAGCCATAGACACAAAATGCTGGACTCGGCCCCACCCCCCGGCGACCGCGTCATTGGATTTGATTGACAGCAGCAGGAGCCAATGGCTGCGCTGCTATCAATCTATCCAGTCAAGAACCAAGAACCCCGGGCAGAGAGGTACATCGCGTCTCCGCTGAGGGAACAAATGGGCTCAGGTGAGTAAAACAGGGGGCTGGGGGTCGGTCAGTGTCAGAAGTTTTTTCACCTTAATGCAAAGAATGCATTAAGGTGAAAATACACGGGTTTACAACCCCTTTAATATAGAGCATATCTGAGAAGACCCTAAGCAAAGCAAAATTGCAAGGCCTTTATGAGGTAGCAAGCACCTGGGATGCCTTGCCTTTAGATTAGATCTCCCAGAGTGCTACAAATACCAATGAGCTCTGATGCAATGTGTGACCATGTGTCCTGGCGGAGAGCTTGGCTATTCCTCCTTATAACTCCTGTGCCTTAGGCTACATTCACACTTGTGCAGTGTGGAAAAATGGCATGCTTTCCCCCAATGCACAAAACCACGTAGCCCTCTTTTTACATAGTTTTGTTAAATCTAAAAGAAAGTGTACAGAGATTGTGCAATCAGATTGCATAGTGTATGGCCAGCTTTTTACAAGTAAATGGGAGGGAGACATTCAGCTGTCAATGTTCTTGTAATCCAGGTCCAGCTCAGGAAGGGGGAGTTTGTAAACATGCCAAATTTACTTTCAGGCCCTGTTAACACAGTGTTTTTCCCGCGACACGGATAGGGCAGCCTATTGACTTCAATAGTCAACAAACGCAGCAAACTAGCTCACGGGGCACTTTTTACTACGTGTTTTCATTTTTGCACTCAACAAAATGTGTGTTTGCTTCCGTGTTTGGGTGTCCATTATCAATTAAATGCAGAACTAGTTAGTTTTAGTTGTATAAAGGTGGCCATACACTATACAATTTGAATGTACAATTTCTGTACAATCTCCTTTAGATTTACCAAAACAATATACTGTAATAGGAGGACACACCTATCTATCCAATCACTCTGTATCCATATCAGGCAGCCCCTTGCACTACATAGGTAATGGCAGATCTAAAGGAGATTGTACAATCACATGACATTGTGTATGGTGAGCTTTACAGACTTTCAGGGACACACCTCTTTAGTTTTCAGTACTACAGCTCTGCTCCGCATAGGCTGTTATGTGATTGCTTAGCTCCTCTAAACTCTGCCAAATCAACAAACTATGCAAGAAAAAGGTAAGGTACAAAACAATTGATCAGCAGAGGAAGACACTGGCTGTGTGTTTAGTGAAAACAGTGCTCCCTGACATTGCCTGCATTGGAAAAGCAGGAAACCACAGAAATGAGTGGGAGCAATCTCCTATAGGGAGGGGAAGGGAGGTGCAGGGTGTGTGTTAATGAGGTCAGCTGCTAAAGTACATCCTTCTAATGGTTTGCATGTCCTAAGGAAGAATACCAGGAAGTAATGGAGGACTTTTCTGTAGGCGACACTGAAGGCTGAGGTAAGGCTTGGTTTAGAATATAGGGAAAGCTTTTCTTTTATGCAGCAGAGGTACATTAGTGGTACATTCGTACACAGGGAAGCTGGAATTTATTAAAACTGTGAACTTAGCCTTTAAACGTATGACAGGGAATCAATCAAAATTGGTGCAGCCAGGTTCTAGAGCAGTTGTGCATGGCAACCGATTTGGTTGCCATGCACAACTGCTCTAGAACCTGGCTGCACCAGTTTTGATTGATTCTTTGAAGCTTCTATGCTTCATTTTCAAAACTTAATGGAAAAGGCTATATTTGGCTGCCTTGGTTGCTGTACCTTGTTATATATTGTAAAAAAAAAAATGTCCATCAAACACAAAATAAATACTAGTTCATTCCCCCAGAAAAAACAGCTATATTCCTGTTTTAGTCATCTAGTTGATGATTTCCTGACACCAAAGGTTGGAATTATGTAACTAGAACAAGGTGGTTCCACAAGTTTCACACCTTCCATCCTGTTCTTGCACAATCAACACCTGCCTTGATATGTTCTATGGTGGTTGGATTAAGGTAACTGTGCTATCTGTGTGGATATAAACAATCTGAAAAAGTGGTTTGGATAAGCTGTAAAACATTTTCAACTTTAAAGAACAAGTCCAGTTGAATGTGACTAACTGCTACTAACCTTTATCTATTATTTTGCCTGAAGTTCATCTTTTAAGGTTTTCAATGCATATCTGAACTTTTAGGCTACTTTAGTAGGATAATCAAACATTATTTGCTCAGAATAGATCATAGAATCATAATAAATGTGAGCACCAATCTTTCCACTCACAGTTTATGGATGCATGGGAACATTAGCTTGGGTTTTCATTTATTGATCAATGATGCCATAAAAAGTGCTATAAAAACTTTACTGCCATGTTATATTTTAGTAGCTGCAATTTATGCAACAGTCATTGGTTTGCTGCTTTATTTAATGCAAATACTTCTATTATATAAAATCTGATTAAATTATAGTTTAAAATACAGTAATCTGACATAATATAACATATAACATAACATAACATAATATAATATACAACCTTCCTAAAAGCCAATCAAGTGTAGAACATGATTTTTGAATAATAATTTCAACCTTGTACAATGTCCAGAAACATAATTTACAAATCTAGCATACCACAAAATATTGTTTCACTAAATGACTCTTTGATGGTTTCATATAGACTATGCCTAGTGTCTATAATACTTCTGCAATCTTTTCCTATAATATAGCCTCGAGAATCTAAAAAATGTAAACATGCCTAGGTATCTACTCAGTTATTTATTGTAAATAGTTAAACTGGCAATGCTTTTTATTGCAATTATTGCATGTGAAGAAATGTATGCGTGTATATAAAGACTACATTGGTCCATATTCAGTAATTCTTAAATTCAAATAAGACCACATCCTTGACACGCCTAAAAGAATCTTTTCCTGATGGAAGCACAAAGGCTGCCATTGGTGACTTCCTATTCCAAAAATGCTAGTTGCTTGCTTGTCAGACAGAGAACAACTGTGCACATAAGAACTTTTGGACATTTTTTCATGAAGCCATTTATCCTATTTCTTTTAGAAATGTCTTAGTTCTGGGTTGACACTAGGAATAGGGTTTGGGTTCACTCCAGTGTATGGTTTGTAGTGCAGTGCAGTACAAGCCAGTGGTGATGTCATTGATCAACTATGGTCATGAACGTTATGGTCAATGATATCAGCCAGCTCCTGGTCCCTTTTGTTTACATTCAGCTAAAGAGCCATAATCTGTTGTTCGTAATAGGGAGTACATGGAGAGAAAAACACCACGTGTAGTTGACATTTTTTCTTTTAAAGGGTCATGGGAATCATCATTCATCAGGACTGACGTGGATCTACATCACTTGATGACGTGATTAATGATGATTTTACACCATTTTTTTTTTATTTTTTATTAAAGGTCTTTTTGTCACATTGTTGCGTGTTTATTTACTATTTGATATATTTCTGAATGAGTAACCTGAGGTACCCCTTACTTATTAATGTAGATGTGAGGAACAGGCACTTGTCCTCATTAGGTGCTTTGCCAGGAGAGCCCCTGTTGGTACACTTCCCCTGTTGAGGGCTTGTGGTCTGTTATGGTATGGGGGGCATGGTCACGGTCCTCCAATGATGTCCATACCAAGCCCTCATGTAGAATAAGGGCCTGGTATGGATGAAGTAAATCCTCTTTGTTTATAAACAGAAGGAAGCCAACTGGGAAATGTAATTTAGATTTTTAGATTTATTTATTTTAAATTTGTGAATGTCACTTTTGCTTCTCCCCAGGCATTGTATTTAATGGGGTTTTCATGATATATTTTAAGCTTCAATAAAAGAGTTGTTCTCTGCTTTTTTTTTTTTGCATTGGTACATGTTCCCCCTTTCAGTGCCCCTCATGCCCTTTGTGGAAAAATCCCATGCTTATTAGCCTTGAAAATAAAGAGAATTGAATTTAAAGATATGATTCCCACTGAACTCAATGGGCTTTATGCATTAGCGTTAGCAATTTCCTAACTTTTTGATCACTTTGGTGAACGCCCCACAGATTGAACCCAAAATTGAACTGAAAACTGTTGTAAACTTTCCTTGGTGAAATTGATGCCAGATACCCCGAAGTTCCAAGGCAAAAATGCTAACCACTAACATCAATTGTATAAGCAACAGTTATGCTGCGCATCAAGATGCAAAACAACCTTCCTTTATCAAAATAGCCAGCAGCAACAAGTTCTATTCTGACATGTTTTGTGCTAGGCACAGCACTTTCTCATAGAATGGTCATTCTTTGAGAAAACACTGTGCCTACTGAGAAACATGTCAGAATAGAACTTGTTGCTGCTAGCTATTTTAGTACAGGGACATTATTTTGCATCTCGATGTGTGGCATTCCTGTTGCTAAAACAATGTATTGCTTGGTATAGATACAAGCCAAACCAGCACTTGAGATGTGATTGTGGAAATGTTTGACTTTGGATGGGTTAATTTATCCACCATGTTACTGAAATTACAAATTACATTTTTTGTTTATCTACTTATCTTGTTTAACTGCTGTCAGTGGATGATTAGTAGTCAAAAAGATGTACAGGTAAATTTCAGTGAACCGGCTTTAATGGCAAGAAAATGTGAGTTTATTGATCATATTAATGTAATAAAAAAAAACAGCAAATGTTCAATAAAAAAAATGTTTAATGTTACTTTTCTGGTACGTACATTTATTTAATTTATACAGTAAATAACCAGCATATTCTCAAAACTAAAAAAGTGAACCACTTACATTCTTGTCTCCAAAGTATTGTCCTAGATACCTGCCATGCTGTTTTAATGTCACCAGTCTGAGATCTGTACTAGAGCCAAAGAACTGGGATCATGCATATGCACGGGCTGATGAGTATACAGTCTAAGTCAGTTCTGTAATATTGTAGTGTGAACCGAGTGTCCAGACGGTATCAGGTAAAGGGTAAAAAATTCAACTTCTGATGAAAAGAATGGCCTTTATAGATCAATGTTGAGGGATGTATGCATCCAAACTCAACCTTCAAGCTTTCAAAGTTTGATGCTGTGACTGACAACAAGCTCTGTGACACTGAAAGGGGGATATAAGTGAGAGGATCCGCAATGTCAGAAGTCAATGTCAAAGTCAAAAATAGATAATATTTTAAACAGTAAATTTAAATGTAGTGAGTAGTTGACTTTCTTGCACTTTTTTATACTCTACTCTGGGATGACAGGTTCTCTTTAACAGCAGCTTTGAAAAGCAGATTTATTGCTTACAGTGTGTGTGTGCTCGTGCATGCGTGTGTGTTAAATTAAACACGTAATATTAGAGCTTTGGATTTGAAAGGCTTAAGCATGGTGAGCTTCCACTACTGTACCTAACCAACTGTGGCCCTCACATTAACCTAATCTGAACCCACCATTTCTATTTATATAGTCAGCCTTGTTCTTTTCCATAGCCTCACGTGTTCATTGAATTGGTAAATTGTTTGTCTTTTGTCTCTAATTTTTTAACAGGTAGAAAAAACAACAGACAGGACCTAGCCAATCACTATCTACCTATTTGTATTGTTTACACCATTTCCTAAAGCTATTATTTTCACACACATTCCCAAAACTACTTCAGCAATTCATCTCTTATCTTGTAAGAAATTATTAAGGAGACTGCTGGAATCTCTGTCATACTGTATTACAAGAGAAAAGATACATTGAAGAGGACATTTTGGATATTATGTAAAATGTTTCAACTGCAAAATCTAAAATCACTGGATATGTGTTAAAGAATGGATGTATTTCTCATTAGCAATAATTAGCATTTGTTTTATATGTATGTATATTTATATTTTTTCTATTTATTTTTACACTTTATCAAGTACTTCCACATGAGTCATTTTCACAATGTTGTCACTGATATCAGCTGCATTGACACCGGTGGAATCAAGGTTACGTCTCCACGTTTTTTTTTATTTTACGCAGGGGCGGACTGACAACTCATGGGGGCCCCGGGCAATAGGAGATCACACTCACACAAAGCCCCGCCTACATATTACACTGCCCACATTACATGCGGTTGTCACAGAATTTCTCTACACTATGTTAAAAAAAAAACATTAACGAAAGTGCAACTATGATACATTTCCAAAATGTACCAAAAAAAATTTCCAGAGTGATGTATTAGATACAAAATTAAAAACCTAACACAATTTAGAGTAAATTAGGAACAAAAATAAATACTTGGGGAAAATTAAATTGCAGACTTTAAAAGAGCACAAAATAAAACACATCTAGGTCTTTTCAATCTGACAAACTATATTTAAATTTACCGAAGCAATAGCAAAATGATAAACCAAATTACTCTAATGAAATGAAAGACAGTGAACACAGATGGGGTCACAGGACACAGAGAGAGTTCTATTTACTCATTTATCGGTATGAGTTCTCTACCTACAATATTCATCCCACACAAAGCAGGAGAATAAATCCACTGAGAGCTCCATATGAGGAGGAGAGCAAACTTTACCAGAAAAATAACACAATTCTCACTCCCAGTATGCAATTCACTGAATGTCAGAGAAATACCCTCACAGTGCAGCCACGTATAGGAGATATCCCCCCCAGTGTCCCCCATTATCTCCCCTCCTCCTGCTGTCCCCCCATTATCTCCTCACCCGATCCCACTCATTATATCCTCACCCTTCCCCCCGGTCTCCCCTCTGCCCTACTCCCCCGGCGAGCACAGTACACAGGGGACAGCAGGGCAGAGCACGTGGGAATCATGGCAAAGTATAGTAGTCAGCAGGTAAGAGCACAGGGGGTCAGGGGCACACTTCATGGGTAGCAGTGGGGCACATTATGTGGCACACCAGTGCACATTACAGGGGTGGGCACAGCAGGGCACTATATGGAGAACACCAGGGCACATTACAGGGGGGTGCACAACAGGGCACATTACATGAGGGGGTAGCAAGACACAGTATGGGGCAAAGTAGTACACATTACATGGGAGTGCAGCAGGGCACTTTTTGGGGCACAGCAGGGCACATTACAGGGGGGTGGCAGGGCACATTATGGGGCACAGCAGGGAACATTACATGCAACAGGAGGGCATATTATGGGGCACAGCAGGGCATATTACATGGGGACATGAGGGCACATTACGGGGGACAGCAGAAAACATTACAGGGGAGGGGGCAGCAAGACACATTATGCGGGGCACAGTACGGCATATTGCATGGGGGTAGCAGGGCACAATATGGGGCACAGCAGGGCCCATTATGGGGCACAGCAGGGCATATTACATGGGGGCATGAGGGCACATCATGGGGCACAGCACATTACAGGGGGGCAGCAGGGCACATTATAGGTCACAGCAGGGTACATTACAGGGGCACAGCAGGGCATATTACAGGGCACAGCAGGGCATTTTAAATGGGAGAAAGAGGGCATACTATGGGGCACACATCAGGGCACATTATGGGGCACACTAGAGGGGATATCTAAGGAAACAGCAGAGCACATTACAAGGCACAGCAGGGCATATTACATGGAGATAGGAGTGCACATTATGGAGCACAGCAGAAAATATTACAGAGCACACAGCAGGACTTATTATGGTGTAGTTGTACACAGGAGGGCACAAATTATTGAGCATAGCATGGTGCATCACAGGGCACATCATGAGGCATACAGCAGGGCACATCATGGAGCACACAGCAGGGCACATTACAGTGCATATAGTAGGGCACATCACAGGGCACACAGCAGGAAACATCACAGGGGCACACAGTAGGGCACATCATGGGGCACACAGTAGGACACAAGGCAAATAATGGGACACAGCAGGGCATGGGACACTCAATAAGGCACATCACAGAACACATCATGGGGCACAGGGCACACAGTAGTGCACATCATGGGGCACAGGGCACATCAGGGGGGTACACAGTAGGACAGGGGCACATCACGGGGCACACAGCAGGGTACATCATGGGGCACGCATCAGGGCATGTCACAGGGCACACAGTAGGGCACATTACAGGGCACACAGCGGGGCACACCATAGGGACACAGCAGTGCCCATCATGGGACACAGTAGAGCATGGGGCACACAGTAGGGCACATCATGGGGCACACAGCAGGGCACATAGCAGGGCATATCACAAGGCCAAAGCAGAAAACAGGGCACACAGCAGATTACATCGCTGCAGCAGTTTCCTGGCATATTGCATCCAAGCACTGTGATCATCTAGAGTCATCACTGCAAATCTAGACTCCAAGTGTCAGGTAAGTAAAGAAAGATTCTAAAATTCAAGTTTACAGTCTTACCCATGCCAGTAATAACGAGACCTCTCCTGGTTTGCTCCTCCCTGCCAGCGCCTCCTCTCTTCCCGTCCATCCCAGATGATGCCACATACAAGCAGAAATTTCTCTTCTACGTAAAGGACTTAATTTTTGTCCTCCTAAACACTTTGAATTGTTTGGGACTTTATTAGATGTGAATAAATTTGCACGCTTGCTGACGCTAAAGAAACATTACTTTCATGAGCCAGGGGATTCTGTGGAAGATTTTCCAGTCCCCTCCCTCTCCTCAATTATTTTCTGATGTGTGTGGTCTATAGGATCTTAATGATTTGGCTATTGAATTTAATCCTCAGACTGAGTACCCCGTAGATAGTAACACTAAAATATCTTTTAAATTAAGATCAGATTTTTACCCCATTGCTTCACAGGGGAAGGACCTAGACCTTTTTCAGAAACTTGTGGAGAGGGATCTCACCCGTTTAGCCCATCGTAATTTGGGGGGCTTAGTGACAGACAACCTCACTAGCTCTGAAAGAGCTGCACTCAAGAGTCTAAGTGATGACATAAACAGCACTATCTGAAATGCGGATAAGGGCAGCACAGTGGTTGTCCTGGACTCAGATGTCTGTCTATAAAAATGAATCTTTGAGGCAACTGACTGATACTAGTACTTACTTTAAACTCAGGGGGAACCCTACCCAATCATTCAGTAATTAATTATCCATTCTTTTAGATAGTGCTGTCCTTCTAGGCATATTTACACAGAAAAAAGGGATATGTTCATTCCTGATTTTCCGATCACACCAGTGTTTCATCACCTCCCAAAGATCCACAAGGGGTTAAACCTTTTTGGTAGACCAATTGTTGCAGGTATTGGATCACTGAACGAATGCTTGTGCAAATGGGTAGATGGTCAATTACAACCTCTGGACCTCTGGTTGGTG
Organism: Lithobates clamitans; assembly: GCA_037952925.1. Lineage (NCBI taxonomy): Eukaryota > Metazoa > Chordata > Amphibia > Anura > Ranidae > Lithobates > Lithobates clamitans. Next base: position 2,769,128 of record JBBGZY010001281.1, on the reverse strand, counting down.
ATCTATCGGGATTTCTCAGGGACACCACACACCTTTTGATAAAATTGAAAGACCTTGCATGGAAGCTGAATTATTATTGGGTTACATCTGATGTCTCCAGTCTCTGCTCATCCATCCCACATTCCCTGGACATACAAGCGGATTCATTCTTTCTTAAAAGATCAGGCCGGTTTTCCCTTTTTCTACAGGAGTTTATTTTACTGAGCCTTAAATTTTTGCTCACAACTTTTTTTTGTTTGATGGTGAATTTTATCTCCAGACGTGCGGTGCCTCGATGGGAGCTGAATTTTCTCCATCATTGGCCAATCTGTACATGGGATGGTGGGAGAGGGATCGTATTTCTGGATCGAATAGCCCCAGCCGCAAAGATACAATATTTTATTGTCGCATGATAGATGATCTGCTGTTCTTTGTCGCTGATGAGCAGTTCAGCATGGAAACTTGGTTGGACTATTTAAATGAAAATTATTTGAATTTACGATTTACAGGGCATCATAGCCCCAGGTCCATCGAGTTTCTGGATGTTGAGTTGCGGGCCAGCGACGGCAAGGTGACCTCTAATTTGTTTAAAAACCCACTGCGGGCAATGCCTTATTGAGAGCCGATTCAGGCCACCCAAAACATACAATAAGAGGGATCCCAGCCGGCCAATTTCTCAGGCTATCTTTAGCAAGGATTCTGATTTTATAAAGGAAGCTGGGGACATGGCAACCAGATTTGAGGACCGAGATTATTCCAAATCTATGATTTCCAGAGCCTTCAGCATTGCTAAGAACACCTCACATTCTCAGCTAATCTCAGATAGGGGCCCCTTAAAGCTGTTAATAGAAAAAAAAGTTCTCTTCTAATGCCAGTGCTCATGCTGTGTTCTCAACACCCTTCAGTGTGGAATTTAATCAAATTAAGAACATCATTAACAGGTACATTCCTTACTGTTTAATGATCCCATATATGCTCGAATCCTGACAGGCAGCATTAAAACGGTATCTTGCAGAGTACCGACACTAGGAAGATATCTATCTCCCAGTCTATACACCAGCACTAGTCCTGGAACCCACTGGTTACAGTTTAAAGGCACCTTTGGATGTGGTAGCAGAACATGCACCTATTGCCCCTTCATCAAAAGGGGCAACACTGTCTGTTCTGCTGCGACTGGCAAAACATTAAAAATGTCTTCATTTATCAACTGTAACACCAAATTCCTAGTTTATGTTATCACTTGCAATGTCGCCAGACATTGGATTGATGTACATCACAAGGATACTTCAGGTTTGGATATACAGGGCATAGAGAAAATCACCACACCCATTAGAGGGGGCGATAGATTCAGAACACTCTGCAAACGAGAAGTGTTTTGGATATTTCATTTAAATACTAGAAAGCTGATGGGGTTACATTTTTAATGGGATATGTCTTACTTTTATGGTTGAAAACATTAGCTTTAGTTTATAAAAAAAAAATATATATATATACGGTAATTTCATATTTTTTTATATAATTTAATCCATTTACTATTTTGCTTGTTCTAGACATTTTCATGTGAATATTCCATTTAAATACTAGAAAGTCGATGGAGTCAAATTTTGAATGGGATGTGTTCTACTTTTATGATTGAAAACATCAACTATAGTATATGATTTTCACATAATCCCTTCCATTCACTATTTCACTTTTACTTTATGGTATATTTTGCCCATTTGCCCCCTACTCCTATCTATTTTATCTTATTTGTCTTATTTTACCTTGTATAAACAGTCCCTTTCTCCCTCATTGAAGCGGTAATGAATATTCTAATTTTACACAAATATTATAACTCTGGAGTTATATAGACACATAGATTATGTGGGGGGGGGGCTTATGTGACATATGGCCACATTTAGTTTGTTGAAGATCAACATGTTCTTATTCCGCACATAATATAAAACAGTTATGTCCCTGACCTGCTTTTTCTATCATGTAAAGGTCTCCATTTATATGTGTGTATATACATCCATATGTGTGTCTATTATAGCCTTATTTCATGGGTAAAGCATTTTGCTTTGTTCTGCTTTCATCTTGAACATCGCAATATTTAGACACATAAATGGAACGATATGTATACGCACATTTTTAGAATCTTCTAACACATTTTTATATCACATGTTTTATTTTGCACATTTATCAATGTTTATACCTCACTTAATGGTTTTATTGGGTATTTGGTAGACACATGAATATCTTATGTATATGATTTAGAAATATAATACATGTACGGAGTGCCAAGGAGAACGATCTTAACCCTGAACCTATAAGGTCACTCTAATGTATGTTTATTATTTAGTTCCTTTTTTATGGGTTGAAATTATTTAATATATAAGTTGTCTTGATTGCCTCCGTGATTACTCCTCCCTTACATGTGTGAAAGGTTTTTGCAGGACCACAGCTGATCGCTATCTGGATTAGACAGAATTGGTCAGGTGATCACCATATATTATTTTGTTGTGTATAAAAGACAGATTGCGATCGGTGGTCCTACAGCTACGTTTAAGAGCCATTAACGGTGCGAAATGCGTCATCAGATATCATCTGGACCTGTGTCTCTGATTGATATATGGATCAAGCTTCATTTAATAAAGGCATTATTTTGGAGTGCGGCTGTCTTTTCTCCATTTTCTGCCATTTGCCACATACAAGCACCTAGGGTGGACTGGAGGGAGGGGCCGGCGGGGAGCAGTGCGCTAAGCAGGGCCTCCAGTGCCCGAGTACCCGATTGATTAGTGCTCCCCTGCTTTAACCTTTTCTCCATCTCTTGCCCAAGAAGCTGGGGATCACACAAATGGGATTATTTACGAAAGGCAAATCCACTTTGCACTGCAAGTGCACTTGAAAGTGCACTAAAAGTACACTTGGAAGTGCAGTTGCTCTAAATCTAAGGGGTAGATCTGAAATGAGTGGAAGTTCTGCTGATTTTATCATCCAATCATGTGCAAGCTAAAATGCTGTTTTTTATTTTCCTTGCATGTCCCCCTCGGATCTACAGCGCCTTTACTTCCAAGTGCACTTTCAGTGCAAAGTGGATTTTCCTTTAGTAAATAACCCCCAAAGTGGGTCATGATATTGTCTTCAAAGAGGTTGTGAGGGGAGTTGAATACGTGAACAGCACTAATATGTATGTGATATTCCCTGATTGGACAGTAGAGGTTTCCCTGAGATTCCTGTTGGATAATCTTATGCCGCGTACACACGAGCGGACTTTACGGCAGACTTTGCCCGGCGGACGGGATTTGGTCGGACAATTCGATCGTGTTCCTTGTTTTAGTCCGGTCGTAGGTTATCACGTACGAATTCGACAGACTTTGGTGGATTGTGTGTAGGCAAGTCCGTTCATTCAGAAAGTCCGTCGTAAAGTACATCGAAAAGTCCGCCGGGCAAAGTCTGCCGTAAAATCCGCTCATGTGTACGCGGCATTATCTGTATTGTTAGTTGAGACATGCCTTTTTATTGCCTGAAGAATTTGATTGATGTTCTTTTCAGCCACAGGTAAGTGTTAAGGAATGGGGGGGGGACAAGTAGTGGGAAGTTTTTTAGTTTAAAGCAGAGATTTCATTAAGGTAAAAAAAAAAATGACTTTAGAACCACGTTATTATAGATCTTTATCTTGCTTTGGGTTTGTTCAGTTCAGCAACATTGTAAAGCACTCTTTTGAGTGGATCTTCTGACTCAGAAAGAATTATGCCGCGTACACACGGTCAAACTTTTTGACAACAAAGGTCCGACGGTCTTTCCGACAGACTATCGACTGAGTTACGACAGACTTTCGACGGACTTTCTAAGGACCGGACTTGCCTACACACGATCACACCAAAGTCCGACGGATTTGTACGTGATGACGTACGACGGACTAAAATAAAGAAGTTGATAGCCAGTAGCCAATAGCTGCCCTAGCGTTGGTTTTTGTCCGTCGGACTAGCATACAGACGAGCGGATTTTTCGACTGGACTCGAGTCCGTCTGAAAGATTTGAAACATGTTCCAAATCTAAAGTAAAGTCCGTCAGATTTTCGACCGAAAAAGTGCACTGAAAGTGCACTTGGAAGTAAAGTCGCTGTAGATCTGAGGGGGACATGCAAGGAAAATAAAAAACAGCATTTTAGCTTGCACATGATTGGATGATAAAATCAGCAGAGCTTCCACTCATTTCAGATCTACCCCTTAGATTTAGAGTGACTGCACTTCCAAGTGCACTTTCAGTGCAAAGTGGATTTGCCTTTCGTAAATAACCCCCCAGGTCCCTAACATCCACCAGCTCCGTGATGTGGTCATGGAGGAGTGGAAGAGGACTCCAGTGGCAACCTGTGAAGCTCTGGTGAACTCCATGTCCAAGAGGGTTAAGGCAATGCTGGAAAAAATGGTGACCACACAAAATATTGACACTTTGGGCCCATTTTGGACATTTTTACTTAGGGGTGTACTCATATTTGTTGCCAGCGGTTAAGACATTAATGGCTGTGTGTTGAGTTATTTTGAGGGGACAGCAAATTTACACTGTTATACAAGCTGTACTCACTACTTTACATTGTAGCAAAGTGTCATTTCTTCAGTGTTGTCACATGAAAAGATATAATAAAATATTTACAACAATGTGAGGGATGTACTCACTTTTGTGAGATATTGTATATTGTATAAAGAAGAATGAGAATGCGAAAGTTATTTTTGAGAAATTGTAAGCTTTTTATGATTAACCACTTGCCTACTGGACACTTTTACCCCCTTCCTGCCCAGGTCAATTTTCAGATTTCAGAGCTGTCGCACTTTGAATGACAATTGCGCAGTCATGCAGCAGTGTACCAGTATGAATTTTTTTTATAATGTTTTCACACAAAAAAGCTTCCTTTTGGTGGTTTTTAATCACTGCTGGGTTTTTTATTTTTTGCTAAACAAATGAAAAAAGCCCACTGATAGGTGACATTGATGACCACTGATAGCGACACTGATGAGGAGGCATTCATTGGCAGCATTGATGGTCACCGATTGACAACACTGATGGGCACTGATTGGCACTAATAAACATAATACCAATACATAATACTAATACATACAAACTAATAAACAATAAACATCAGTGCCCTGATTATCAGTGTAGATGTCCCCTTTCACACTAGCTGGTTACCAGCTCTCTCCTCACAGAGTGAGAAAAGGAATGCTGATAACTGGCAAGCATGTTTACACTGTGATGAGCTACGATTAGACACAGCTGATCATGTGGTAAAGAGCCACTGTGGTTGTTTTTTTATCCTCATCTGTGATCAGCTGTGTCCAAAGGATACATCGACTACAGAGCATGTTGCGTGTGTGTTGGAGCGGGCACGTGGGGTGCATGGTTCTGTGAGGATGTCAATAGATGCCCTCTCAGAGCTGAATGACTGCACTGCCATTCAGCTATAGCGCAATTGGCAAATGGTTAAATCAGTGTTAAACCCAAAAGTAAACATTTACTATATTGCAGCTTACCAAAACACGTGATAAATAACTCACAAACTGCAACACACCAATGAGCTATTTTGCCATGTTTGTTACATGTGTCACGGGAAAAGCGCTCCAAAAAAAGTGTCTTCCCGCTACACTAGGTGTAAATGGGGCCTGAAAGTGAAATTTGGCGTGTTTACACCAGAACAATGACAGCTTGGGGTCTCCACCCACTCCCTCTCATGTACTTGTATAAAGCTGTACAATCTCTGTATAATTTCCTTTAGATTTACCAAAACTATAATAGGAGGACCCATCTGAATGGTCTATTCAATTTGTAACAAATGATACGGGCCCTTGCACTATATAACTCAAATTAGATCTAAAGGAAAGTATACAAACAGATTGTACAGTCTATGGCCAACTTAAAGGAAGAAGTAGGAAAGTGGGTGGAAATAGAAAAAAGGTGGTACAGTGATGAGGGAGGTGTGGTCCAGAGTGGTAAAACACACCCTATTCTGTGATGCAGTAAGACAGTGAATGATGGGATATGAGGTTTCCTGGAAGGTCACATGGTGATACAGAAAGTGATGGGCTCAGAATGCGTTTTTAAAAATTATGTCAGAGAAGTGCAGATTAAAGGTACCATAGATTAGGTAAGTGAGAGATAAGCACATTGGGATAGCTTGGAAGGAAAAGACATTAGAAAAGGCTTCTATGTATTATGAAAAGAGAAATTCTGCCTGAAAAGGTGACGTTTAATACCGCTTTAAGGACTTACTGAAATGTTCACTCTGGTTTGTTTCTTGGGTTCCTTTCAATTATGTTTAGGTATTTCGGGTATTTTTTTCCTTTTTATATGAATTAATTTTTCAGTATGATATTGCAATGAAAAAAAAAAAAAACCTTTGCAGCATCAGTCCAACACCACACTTAATAAAGGCAGTTGGTTAGTCCTCCTTTGCTCAACTCCAAACTTAGTTGATGTCATTCCAACCACTATGAATAAAGCTCAGACATATTGGGACTGATTTACCAAAGTAGTAGAGCATGTTCACTCTGCAAAGTGAATTTTCACTTAGCTTAGCTTAAATGAGGTAAAGCTTTCAATCATCCAATCATGTGTGAGCAACAATCTTGTTCGTTTAATTTCCCTCGCACAAGACTGGGGTCTTCAAAATGAACACAGCTTCACCTCATTTACTAAGCTAATTGGAAATGTACTTTAAAAAGTAAATATGCTCTACATTTTAGGAAAGCAACATCATTATATAATGAGGTTGCATCATAGATCCCGATTAACTCAGCTACCTACCTGCTTGAAACGATTCATATAATTAGCATAATACAAGAAACAACCTAACTCAGCAGAAACACATTTAAAAGTAACACAACATAGTAAAACTATTTTTAGACTTCACTTTAATGGATAGAGCCCAAAATTTCATTAAAATCCTTCATGTCATTGAGTGCAAGCCAGCAATTTATATTTTTTTGATGGTATATAGCCTTGGACTATATTGTGTTTTGCAAGATGATATATAAAATGGATCTAATAGGAGATTGTCCATTTTTAAAGGCATCTATTGATAGGAGTTTCTTTACATAGTTGAATTCAGTATTTTTCTAAGCCATTTTATTTAAGCTTTTTGCTACATTTGGGAGATATGCGCATCCTGTTGTCATGGAAATAATTCTGCCTTCATTAGATTGTGTTTCTCTACATCAGCTGCAGGACACTTACACTATCACACAGAATTTTATGCAGGGTGGGTATATACATATGCTGTGTATGTTTCTTGTTTTAGGAAAAAGATAACTTAAATACATAAATGTGCCCCTGTTTTAAATGATAGGCATATTGGGATTCCCCGCTCAACTCTATACAAGAGTATAAGACTATACACATCCATTAAGGCACAAAATTAATGTTTTTTTTTTATGTCACTGATATTGAAATTGGATCCTTCATTCATTCAAAAGGGCTAATTATTTCTTAGAACCACCATACCACCACTGAAGCTTACAAAAACTTTGGGACATAGACATACATGTGTTGATAGACATACTCAATGAGAGAGGAACACAGACTGAGAGAAATTGACAAATATAGATTCTCAGGCATTGATGGATTGACATACCTGGACAAATTCCAAACAAAATTTATGGGCTCTGTCAATGGTATAAAAAGCTAGCGCTCCACTCAAGCCCTGAAACTAGTGTAAACTAACTGCCAAATGTTTGGGGCTGGAACTTATGCCTTGATGCACGTTTCTTCAGAGTGATGTCATCAGGAAGTGTTCCGGTCACCATTTTGCCAGAACCTTATATAGTCCATGCAGGGCTAATACAAGGTTTGTATTGATAGGAAAAATATCCTCCCCCTGATGACTTCTATTAACGGCACAAAAGCCGTCACTCTGACAAAATGCATGTCGAGGTGTAACTGTCATGTAGTTGTGTATCCAAATTAATTTTTTAGCATTTTTTAAAACAGATAAAGTTTTATTTTGTTTGTATTTCTTACCCACTGCGATTTTACCATATAAAGGAAAAAAGACCAAAAAAAAAGCTGATCTTCTGACTGGCTATCACAACTGAGTTATCTTAATTTTGGCAGAACAGTATATTTTTTATACCCTTCACAGAAAAGCAGGCCACACATGCATACATATTTGCATAGTATTTTTACAATTTTATTTTTCTAAATTATTTTGAAAAACAGTTTTTAAACAACTATGAAATCGTTATCAAATTTGAAAGATATCATAGTGAGCCACACAGTGAATTGTCAAAACAGAACTGGGGACCCTGGACTGTGTCAGCTAACAGTCCTGTAGCTATTAGGTGTCTCTTGTATAGAGGAAAAAGAGGAGGTTTGCCTAGTACTGTGATTATATGGCCCACCTATACCTTTCTTTGTTTTCCTCCATGATCATTTTCTATAAGACTTAAAGGCATAGTTCACCTTTACCAAAAACTGCCTATGCAGGTAAGGGGTGTATGTAGATAAAAACCAATTGGGCAGCTTTGACCAAAGTTGAATAATGCCCTTGCTATAGATGTAGGCCTTTTACATACCTCCTGAGGCCTCCTGAAAACTCCCATAGATTGTATCATTGTATCATATAGTCCTGCCTTGTTGCTTAGATGTTGCCAAGAGATGCCCATCTGATATTGTTCACCTCCACCATCCCAGGACAGAGCTCTCAAACACTTAGCTCAGTGCTACTGCGTCAGGGGTGAGAAAGCATTTTTGAGGGAATTTAAATCAGAGAAAGAGCTTGCTCCTGTGATAGTGGAGGTGAACAATAAGAGCTGGAAGTCTCTTAGCAAAGTCCTAGCAATGAGGCGGGAAGTGATGATGCAATCTCTGGGAGTTTTTTATAAGGTATGGGAGGTATGTACTGTTAATGGCCTACACCTAGGAGGTATGTACCATTAATGGCCCACACCTAGGAGGTATGTACTGTTAATGACCTGCACCTATTCAAGTTTGGTCAAAGCTGCAAAGTTTGTTTATATCTACATGTGCCCCTTACCTGCATAGGCAGCTTTTTTTTTTGGTAAAGGTGAACCATGCCTTTAAAGTTTAGCCTTTAGTTTGTAAAATCCAAACCCCACTCTTCCCCTATAGCCTGAAATTCAAACCCTTTCTACAGCTTTTTTTGTGCCTCTTAATATGTTGTACTCAAAGAGTCACCGAGATGTAAATCAACAAAAAAGCAGCTAAAAAAATAAATAGCCCCTTATCACATTGTCTGCAAACAGAAAAGTGTAAATAGCTTTCTTCCTGACTGCAAGTCCTGTTAGTCAACCTTTGGAAGCTATTACACTTACAACGATGGCCCCGTTAAAGCTTGAATCATAGAAAATGTTTGTTGTGAGCTTGTCATCATTATATCAGCCACCAAGAATACAAATGTTCTTTTTCAACTTTGGCAAACCCCAGATTAGATTAAAAATGCTAAACTGAATCATATTTGAAGTATATTGAAATTTTGTCTTCGTATCCTGATATATTTAAATTATTGTTTGCTCATTTTATTTTATTTTTGTCTTGACATTTAGTCCACTTAGTCCACCCAAATTTGTTGCAGACAAGTGCTTCATACACAAAGGCTAGTCACTGTTCTGCTCACTCCTCCTCTCCATCACTTAATTTTATCCCTCCAACTAAATCCTGACCTCAAGCATATGCCCTCACATAACAAAAACCTCTCCATCACATACACCCCAAGCACGCTAACCAAACTAATCCCAAAATGTACCAGGGCTTCAGCCATTCTACAAAACCTACAATAAACATTAGTCCATATCAATAAAGACAACCTTTTTGATTCCCTTGCTGTTAGTGGGACTGATAAGCCAACCATTTTTGCGCTAATTCTACCCCTCATTAATAACTTCCAAGCTGCGAAACTTCATCAGGTTTTCTACTGCCATCTCAGTCAGCCAAAGGAAACACCAACAACTCAGACTGCCAGTGATATCTCAGACTCACCTGAACCACCTCTGATAAGTCATGTAAGTGCAAATTCCACATGTTATGGCCAACATCATTCATTTGTATGCTATCATGCCTACCGTATATCCTTTGATTCTCCAATTCTACATGCAGCACTACAAAACCACTGCATTGTAAAATTTATTTGAATACAGCTCTATTGACCTTAGTATAAGCCTTTTCCACTGCTCTGGGATCCCTCGCCTCATGCCAGTAAACTCTGGGAAGAATCCCTGAACACAAAAATATCAGAGAAATACAGACCATAAGTAAAGCAGGTCAGGCTTAATAGCCGCAATAAGATTCTGCATAGTTGTGCAACCTAGGTTGTTATCACCCGCATGTATGACTAACTAAAATGTGTCCTACTGACACGCTACATGCGAAATTATGTTTTCTAAAACTGATTGAACACGGCAAAAAGCCAATGTTTTTTTCATAGAGCAAAATTAATATTCTCCAAAAGTTCCACCAACTTATTTATTGGCAAAGTAGAAGGTAGAAACATGCCGAATTAAATTACCAAGAAAGGTAAGAACCCTGCAAGGACCCTCAGTTATTTGTGAGCAAGTGGAACCCCAAAACTTTGAAATAATGAAGTAAGATGCTGCATCATCTGCCTACAAAAGTCAGAATCTGCAGGGCCTACTAGAAAAAAGTCATCAAGATAATAAGTAATGGATGATAAGCCCAAACTCTCCTTCCCCACCCACTCTAAGAATGAAACAACTGTTTCCAAATATGAACAAGAGATGGCACACCCCATTGGGAGACACCAATCAGCAGTTCCCATTAAATTTACAAGTGAGTAGACGAAGGACATAATGTCCGCCACCTGAAAAGATCTGAGCAGATGCAATGGTGCTCGTCTTTCCAGCACCATTGCATCTGCTCAGATCCAAGCCATTGGACAATATCTGTGGGGCAATAGAATAAGGTGCAACACCTAATTAAGGGTTCATCTGTACAGGGTAAGAAGGAGAAAGAAAGGGTATAGATAATTGTTCAACTGAGGGCCCGAAAACATACATAGATAATAAAGAAGGGCTGCCCACAGAAGGATGTATATTGCCTGAAGGCACATTGCATGGAATACCCCCACTCCCAGAAGTACTGGAGTCTACTCCTAAGCACCCAAATGATTGACTGGCCGACCCAACAATACCCTCTTCAGGCATTGAACGTGCAGCCTGACTATCGAGATGGTGAACACCCACATTCATCACCTGCAGCAGATGACCATAGGGCTTCTGTGCCAGGTCCTCCTATCCTTTTCAAAAACCCAGTGCACAGCAATTGCTTCCCTTTAAGACCTGGTGGCCACACTTCCTCTTCTGGCTTAAACTCTTGGAGGAGAAGGGGTTATCCGGGACTTTAGAGCATCTGGAATGCTGTAGTCTTTCTGTAGGGGTGGATGGAGCAACTGCAGCTGGGGAAACAGATTGGCCTGATGGAAATACAGTGGGGAGGGCCGAGATCACATACCTCAGCCATGCTTCTCCCTTCCTTTCAGCCTACCATTTGATGAATGCCAGTAATTGAGGGAGTTTATTCATGTTCATGTGAGTTATAAAGAGCAAAGGAGGTGAAAAGAACTTTTTTCTGCTGTTCCAGGGGTGGACTGAGAAAACATCTGTTAACTCCTGCAGTATCACTATTGTGACTCCTCCCCCTCCCCCCCATTGATTGACCTATTGGTCCAAGCCTTCCTGCCCACCATCATTTTACATTGTGCTTAAGGGCACAGCATGATTCTTGATGTCAGGGCATTGTGAAAACTTCTTCCTTCCCCTGAACACAATGCAGGGGCTGAATACTGACCATGGTGCCTCAATTGTGTATTGCAGTACAAACGCACATTGAAACTACTGTACTTAGTTGCAGAAAAAATGCTTCCATGCACTAACTACACTATATTTTTAAAACATAAAATACACAAAAATCACTAAAGTCTATTGCATGCATTTATATTTTTGTGCTAAGATATTTAAAGTACTTTGTGAATCCCCTAAGCACAAACACCTACAGTAAGCCTGCAAATCAGAAAGCAAAACACAGACTACTGATTTTTGTAAAAATAAATGAATATCCACACTACCCAACTTTTGGGATGCTGACAGACCAGGATGTGTTCAAGATTATCCAGGTCCTACTAGCCATACACAGACCATGCTGGAACCCTGGACAGGTAAGTGTCCTCTTAATAAAAGTCAGCAGCTACAGTATTTATAGCCGCTGACTTAAAATGTTTTGTTTCTAGGGTGATGAACTGCTTTAAGCTCTTGTTATCTTCGTCACACGGGGGAGGGTATCCATGCATTTGAACTGTGCTTGCAATAATGATGTACTATTTCCTAATATATTATGGATTCACAAACTGTAGATTGATACGTCTGATATGTAAAACTCTGAAATTAGGCTTGTTTTATCTAGATCTTAGATCTGAAGATGTGTCAGCAAGGTTTATTTACAAGCTGACAATTAACAGCTTCTACTTCTAGGGATATCCATTAGTCCCTAAGTCTTCAAAGGCCTAATGCTCTTTGAAAGAAATTATTTGGACAGCTACCTTAAGTTAAACAATACTTAAAGATTATCACCTACGCAAGTAACCAATGAGACGATGGTCCCATCAGGAATCATAATGTTAGTACATGTTTGTAATTGACAGAAGTTACAATATTGAAGGAAGTTAAGATTGTATTATGTGTATATGGGAAGCATTTTGTTCAATATGGAGCTCATCAAATTAATTTGTTAAGAAAGATCCAATTGCTTGTAAGCTATTGAACTGAAATCTGAACAAAGCTACTAATTCTAGAAAATAACAGAGGGAGCTCCTTCCTGAATTACTTGGCATTGGCGAATGACCATGGGGAACACTGCTCTGTCTCTGTATGTCCCGTGCACTAAATCACCATGATCAACGGTTGAGGCCACACACAAGTTTTTTTTTTTTGTTCAATAATTTTTTATTGTTTTTTGATTTTTTAACATCTAAGGAAACATAATCATTACAGAAGAGAAGAGTAACATGTAGAAAACAGCTGTTGTTTGCAGCTAAGAAATAATTCACTAAATCATATAATAATCTATACTCAGTAAGTCTGGGGAAGAAAAAACAAAACATGACATCAGAGCAAAACAGTCTAGATACACGTGTGCCCTGTAGTTAGAAAATTAAAAGTAAAAGAAATGTTGGTGCCCCGGAGAGAGTACATGCATTCCTTACACACGTTTTTTTTTTTTATTCTCCTGTATGTATACTGATAGAGCCATTGGAAGCCAAAAAAGGGTTATTTTTCACAAAAAGGGCTGTTGTTTTTAATTTATTTTATTAAGATTATGCTATGTGATCACAGTCCTAATGCAAATAAACCATACTGGAACGTAAACGATTGCACAATATTAATGAAAACTGTAGACAACTATAGATTGCTCAGTCATAATTTTAATAATTCTGAAAATGTTTGAATGGATCATTAACATTTTTTGAATACTCTACACGGTATCCTGCAGGAAAAGCAAACATCTCTTTTACTTCATTAGAAACCTTATTTAATCACAAGCTAAAAGACTTCCTAGGAATAAACATACCTTGTAGCATGTTACATAACACTGCATGCATTTTTAATGTTTCACGTGGAGAAGCAACTTGACTTTGCATCTGTTAGAATATTGCTTTTGCACTCTTCTCATGATGCCTAACAACAAAAAAGCTTCTGATAACAGAAAAAAATAGATTTATGATAAAATTGATTATATATGGTGTTATAAGTAAAATGTTATCTATAAGCTGCACTTAAACATGTAGGTGTTATTAAGTGATCTTTTTTCTGACAATTTGTTGATTGATCTACCTTCTCATGGTGCACTTAATACTAGGAGACTTATTTATAAGGCCCTTCTTGATTTTTTCTAGCTTTATTACTCATTCATTTGCCTCACAACTTTTACCCGATTTATAAGGTGGAGAATCTTTTGCTCATAATACATTGGTTTGAGTATATGTCTCTGAAATGTGTAGTAAATAGCTTCTGAATCACCTGATCTGATCGCTACATCTAAAAATATTAACCGAGACACTGTAAGCAAATGGAAATGAGAGAATCCTATTAAAAGTTTATAAGAGCAGCCCAATGGAACAATAGGGTGCTGACAGGTAAAATTGGAGGTGATTATTGCTCCTTCCAGTAACTGTTCATATATACAGTAGTTCTCATAGTAATGCATAGTAACCAATGGTTTGCAGGATTGGCACAGCCTAATCATGACTAGCTGAACAAATTGGGCAAAATTGGCCAGTTTGCCTGCCCAAATCCCCAGCTGTTGAAATATAAAAGTGGGTGATCCCAGGTAAAAACCAAATATGGTCATGACTCCCACTTAGGGGTATTAATGTTTCCCTGTACTCATTCCCTTAAGAGGAATTCGATATCTGGGGGGCCTCCTTTATTCAAAAAGTCATTCAGTAGTCTCCTTCACAATCCTTTGATATCCTTTGTACTGAACTTTTGGACAAGATGTCTTGCAAGGAGGGGAAGCCTGGATGAGGGTCTGGTTGGTATATTAGGTAACCAGGGGGTATTGTCATGACATCATAACATGACACCATAACTGACGATGGATTTACATTGCTGGGCAATGTGGTCGACAATAGCTTTACACCAAGCACATTATTATTAGTATTTTTAACCCCATAACCCTTCAAGCCTTAAGCCTTTGGGATTGCCTGAAAAGTAAATTTAGCCTCTAATCCGTACATGCATGATCCCCTTCTGTCCTTTCTTCGCCACCCTTTATTTTACCCAGCAAAAGAGTCACCGCAATCTTTTGCTTCATGGTTTGCCTTGAAACTTACCCGCCTCTACCAACTGGTAGGTCCTACAGGGATTCTACCTTTTTCCACTGCCATCAAAACTGTAAACTACCTCAGCTCCTAAAAAGCCATCTAGGCTTCTCCTGCAGGTTATCACTGTTGCTAAGAAGATGTTAGCAAAGACCTGGAACACACCTAAGCTACGCATTACCACTAGGTCCCTGCATATACCAAGTTGTGGCAGCCTTGGATTACACACTTTCTTTTATCAGGATTTATTGAATTGTTATTGGTGCCTTGACCTGTTGATAAGTGACTTGTAGCATAAACAAAAAATAAAAATCCTCTGGATCTCTCTGAGTTCACAAATAAGGTAAGGTAGTTGCACATTTACCCTAGTGCCATGTGTACTGACTCACCAGAAGTACATAGTGTGGCCCAAGTACCCCCAAACATGCATATAGAAAGAAGATGAGCTAAAGAAAATCAGAAAGGGTAGTCACTAAAGGATGAAGCAGTGAATAGAAACACAGCTTTACTTCTTAACTTCCACCAATTTTTGATAATTAAAATGACAATGTTGTCACATGCAAAGCTAGCAGCTGCTCACACCGCACACACCACCAAGCATGCTCCCAGTGAAAGTTGGTCTCTGTTCAGGAGAGGATAGGGAAGAAAATGGTAGGGATCATGGGGATATTCCTCTTATAAACTATGGAGCCAAAATCATGCAATAACCACCCAAATGCATACAGAAATGATGCAGTTGGTCCCACCGCTTTGCCCAGAACCTCAATGAAATACAGGGGCTTCTTGGGAACTCTCTGTGAGTATCTATGAAATCCGTAAAATAAAGAGAGTTAGGTAAAGCTCATAATCACTTGTAGCTCTAATAGACTCGGGAAGAGTGTATCCAGGTAAAAGTCCCACTTTCCAGCCAAAGACCATAACAGGGGATAAGGTTCGGCATGGCTCGGCTTACACAGGCTGGTATATGCAAAAGGAACTTAAGCACAGTCAGTGGAACTGTAAAGCTGCACTGGAGTCCACTTAGGTAGTGTGATTAAACATCCATATTTAAATTGGCAATAACCTAAATCGTGCAGCTCACCACTCCACAGCAGTCCATAGCAGATCCATTGCAAGCTAATCTGATGGAACCGACACAGTTGTAAGGTCAGTAGATTGCGCTATCCTTCCATGGGCCAGGCAGCAGTGTTCCAAAGTAATAGCAATCAGATTCCCTTACCGGCCATGAACCTCAAGCCTCAGGTGTGCATGCTGACAATGGCCAGCATGCGTGATGTCATGTGCATGATGACTTCATGCTGACACATTTTGCCTGTCAGTAGGATCAGTGGTTCTTCAAGATGAGGAGAGGCATTGTCAAGTTGTTCTAAATCTCTTAACTGGGGCGTAGTACTATAAATAAGTCAGAAGATGTCACTCTCCTCATCAGACATCCATCACAAAAGAGATGTGAATATTTCAATAGATTTTTGAATGGACAGAGATGTCAGAAGTATAAAGTATAAATATACTTACTGGGAACACAGTACTTTATTCAAAAGACACAGGCAGGCAGAATCAAAAGGGGGAACATTCAATAAAAAGATGTTTCATCGGGGATGAAACCAGGGTTAAGGAAGAAGGAGAATCAGTGTGGATTAGACACATATATTGTAAGCTTCCAAAAATATCTATAGGTTACGCTAAGTATTTAGCCCATTCGGGATCAATGTTCTCAATCTAAAAATCCACATCTTCTCCTTCTGTAATAAGACCATATTGAAATCCCCTGTTCATGCAGGGAGATTCAAAATGTAAATTCCCTTCACACAAAGACCCTCTGGGTTACCCAAATGGTGTTGGGAGAAATGCACTGCCAGCGGTTTCTCAGAATAAGTTATCAGAAGATCAGAGGCACCTCTACGGGAGCACCTATGGCCTGTGGGAGGAAGAGATGGTGTATGAGTGCTCTATGTACCTTAGCAACTGCATCTTGTGGCTGAGGTACATTGATGATATCCATATGCTGTGTAAAGGACAGCTAAGGTCATGTGAAGGACAGCTACTATTGTTCCATTATGAACTTAACGTTAATGATCGTAATATCAGACTTACCTTTAATTACCATAGTGAGACCTTATCCTTCCTTGATTTGCAGATTTCAGTGATGGGGAACAAGTTAATTTTGAAGACCTTTCACAAAGAAACAGCAGCAAGTCACCATCCTGACAGGAAGTCACCACCCCTGCTCTCTGGTACGAATGGTTCCAGTACGGAGGAGCTGTTCACAAGATGAGGACTTCAGGGTTGAGCCCTCCAAAATGTATGAACATTTTAGAGAATGGGGATATTCCCACAAGGTTATCAGGAATGATAATGGTGAGCCATGGAGAGTAACTGTGAGGACCTAATGAAGTCGGTGGACCTAAAGGGGAAAAAAACCTAGTGAATACATGCCCAGTGAGCATCATTACTACATATGGTCCCAATGGAACCATATCAGGATGATTCTCTGTAAACATTGGCATGTCCATACTAGATCCCCCATATTGATGGAAACTGTGGGCCCACGTTCTTTGATGATAGCTCGGAGGGCCCATAACCTTAATGACTGCCTGGTAAGAGCCAACAGTTTATTAACTGCTCAACCACCCGCTTGGTCTATAAGCTACAATGCCCTTGTGGGAAGTTTCTAAGTTTCTAGTTTTCCACGTGGCAACATTGTCATTTTAAAAATTCAAATTGGTGGAGGTTTTTTTATTTTTTTTTGTAATGACGAATCGTTTAAATAAAGCTGTGTTTCTATTTACTGCTTCATCTTTTATTAACTACCCTTTTGGGTTTTTATTTAGCCTGCCTTTTTTTTTTTGAGAAATGACCTGGCCTGTCGTTTATCTACCCTGCTATTGTTGGTACTGCAACCCCCCAGGAACTTTTCTCTTATTTCCATTCCCTCTTTTCCCTTTCTTTTTCTTTTAATATACAGCGGAGATGGAAAGAATTCAGACCCCCTTAAATTTTTCACTCTTTGTTATATTGCAGCCATTTGCTAAAATCATTTAAGTTATTTTTTTTCCTCATTAATGTACACACAGCATTATTGACAGAAAAACACAGAATTGTTGCCATTTTTGCAGATTTATTAAAAAAGAAAAACTGAAATATCACATGGTCCTAAGTATTCAGACCCTTTGCTCAGTATTTGATCTAATACAGCCATGAGTCTTTTTGGGAAAGATGCAACAAGTTTTTCACACCTGGATTTGGGGATCCTCTGCCATTCCTCCTTGCAGATCCTCTCCAGCTCTGTCAGGTTGGATGGTAAACGTTGGTGGACAGCCATTTTTAGGTTTCTCCAGAGATGCTCAATTGGGTTAAAGTCAGAGCTCTGGCTGGGCCATTCAAGAACAGTCACGGAGTTGTTGTGAAGCCACTCCTTCGTTATTTTAGCTGTGTGCTTAGGGTCATTGTCTTGTTGGAAGGTAAACCTTCGGCCCAGTCTGAGGTCCCGAGCACTCTGGAGAAGTTTTTTATACAGGGCACCCCAGTACTTGGCCACATTCATCTTTCCCTCAATTTCAACCAGTCGTCCTGTCACTGCAGCTGACAAACACCCCCACAGCATGATGCTGCCACCACCATGCTTCACTGTTGGGACTGTATTGGAAAGGTGATGAGCAGTGCATAGTTTTCTCCACACATACCGCTTAGAATTAAGGCCAAAAAGCTCTATCTTGGTCTCATCAGACCAGAGAATCGTATTTCTCACCATCTTGGAGTCCTTCAGGTGTTTTTTTAGCAAACTCCATGCAGGCTTTTATGTGTCTTGCACTGAGGAGAGGCTTCCGTCGGGCCACTCTGCCATAAAGCCCTGACTGGTGGAGGGCTGCAGTGATGGTTGACTTTCTACAACTTTCTCCCATCTCCCAACTGCATCTCTGGAGCTCAGCCACAGTGATCTTTGGGTTCTTCTTTACCTCTCTCACGAAGGCTTTTCTTCCCCGATAGCTCAGTTTGGCCAGACAGCCAGCTCTAGGAAGGGTTCTGGTCGTCCCAAATGTCTTCCATTTAAGGATTATGGAGGCCACTGTGCTCTTAGGAACCTTAAGTGCAGCAGAATTTTTTTGTAACCTTGGCCAGATCTGTGCCTTACCACAAATCTGTCTCTGAGCTCTTCAGGCAGTTCCTTTGACCTCATGATTCTCATTTGCTCTGACATGCACCGTGAGCTGTAAGGTCTTATATAAACAGGTGTGTGGCTTTCCTATTCAAGTCCAATCAGTATAATCAAAGACAGCTGGACTCAAGTGAAGGTGTAGAACCATCTCAAGGATGATCAAAAGAAATGGAAAGAACCTGAGTTAAATATATGAGTGTCACAGCAAAGAGTCTGAATACTTAGGACGATGTGATATTTCAGTTTTTCTTTTTTAATAAAGCTGCAAATATGTCAACAATTCTGTGTTTTTCTGTCAATATGGGGTGCTGTGTGTACATTATTGAGGAAAAAAAATGAACTTAAATGATTTTAGCAAATGGCTGCAATATAACAAAGAGTGAAAAATTTAAGGGGGTCTGAATACTTTCCATCCCCACTGTATATGTTCCTGTTTTGCCACAGTATAGCCTCAGCCTGTAAATACTAAGGTTGAGGTACTTGATAATACCAAGTTGTTTTTGTCTTCTTATATTGGCAGTATTCGCTGATTACGGCTGTATCTTTTGTTATTGTGTTCATTGCTTTGTGAAAATTCAATAAAAATTACTGAACCAGAAAATACTTTTTTTTAAGGCATCAGTGTCTATTTGCATTCTACTGTGGGAATGAGTCATTCTGAGAATGGGTAATAAGGTGTACTAGTGTACCATTAAACCCTGTGCATCGTCAAGGCCTCCTAAAATTTGTAATTTAAAGAATTTCAGTTTTTTCAACTTCACCTTTTAACCACTTGCTTACTGGGCCCCCTTCCTGCTCAGGACAATTTTCAGCTTTCAGTGCTGTCATACTTTGAATGACAATTGCGTGGCCATGCTACACTGTAGCCATATAACATGTTTACAATTTTTTTCACACAAATAGAGCTTTCTTTTGGTGGTATTTAATCACTACTGGGGTTTTTATTTTTAGCTAAACAAACAAAAAAAAGACCAAACATTCTGAAAACTCAAACATAGTTTGCGATAAAATTTTTCAAACAGGTAATTTTTCTCCTTCATTGATGTGCGCTGATGAGGCTGCACTGATACTGATGATCACTAATTGGCGGCACTGAAGGGCACTGCTAGGTGGCACTGATGGGCAGTGATAGGTGGCACTGATGGGCACTGATAGGTGGCACTGATGGTCACTGATGAGGTGGCACTGGTAGGCATTGATGAGGCTGCACTGATAGGCGGCACTAAAGGGCACTGATAGGTGGTACTGATGGGCACTGATAGGTGGCACTGATGGGCACCGATAGGCACTGGTAGGTGACACTGATAGGCAGCACTGATAAGCGGCACTGATGATGAGGCACTGATAGGCACTGATATGTGGCACTGGTGGGCTTTGATAAGTGGCACTGGTAGGCACTGGTAGGTGGCACTGCTTAGCAGTGTTGATATGCACTGGTAGGTTGCACTGGTGGGCACCGTTTACTCCAGATGGTAAACTTTTCTTTTTTTTTTTCTCATGCTGTCAGCGTGAGGGGAAACAAAGCAGATTACCGGCTCTATTTATATCAAGTGATCAGCTGTTTTTGGCTGACAGCTGATCACATGGTAAGGGGCTGTGATCAGCCGAGTCTCATGGACTTGCTGATCACAGAGCAAGCCACGCGCACCCCACAGGGGGCGCACAGGCATCACATGCATGGGAGGACGTACATGGATGCTCACCTAGCAATTTAGGCCTTTGTTGTAGCCGTCTATTAGCTATAGCGCGGCTGGCAGGAGGTTAAACTACTTAATCTCCTTTTTTATTTTTATTTCCCCATGCCCATTTCAACAAAAGCTTGCTAATTAACCTTTAAAATTTCCAGGAAAAAATAAGGTTCAGTGGGGTTCTAACCCCAGATCAACCTGAACCAAATGAGGCTCGTTTATCTTTAGAAATATGTGACACACTAAAGTAAAACTTCACCTCTTCAACCAGACACACTAAACAGAAAGTTGTAGATTCTTCTAGGTGTATGGACCTGCTAAACAACATGAGAGGTTGGCTGTGTATTGCAACTGGCAGTCCATCCACCCTAGCTCATGACCTGTATTGGCTATGCACAAATCTAGCCCTGGTGCTGCTGAGTACCCATGGAAATCAGTACAATCTTATAAACAGTTTAATCTTACAGGACACAATTTAAGCATCAAAAGAGAAAAGGCAATGTAATTAAATATTACTGGAAAAATGAAGAAAATTGCTCCTATAAGTAATGTTGTAAGTATTAGTTTAGGGCTTTATATACTTATAAAACTATGTTGACAACATATAGATGACTAATTGATAGGTAGGAGTTGCTGCAGAGTAGGTGGAAGTTATTCTGCTACAAAGAATTTGGCTCGGGAGCTATGTGATCCAATGATTAATGTACTTCTACCCAGAAATCTCAGATACTGTAGATGCAAGATGACTTTTGGCTTCCTTAGTACTAATGTCTGCTATCCACCATACACATTCATAAACATAATAATAAAAATGTCCAAAACCTAGAACTGTTTGTTGGTAGTGATTGCGTACCCCTTAAATACGTGTAATGAATTTTTCTTTCTTCACCCTGAACTTATAGGCACAAATTAGTGAATAAGCAATAAGTATTAATTCCCTGGAAGTCAATAGGCAATAGCTGTTCAGTTTCCCAGAGAATTACCCAGCCTGGCGAATAAAGCTTTCTACAAATCCTATTCTAGGATTGCATTAGGTTGATTACACACATTGATTGCTTCTGATCATCTCAGTTTAATGATGAACGCTTAACTGAAGAAACATCTTCATATGCGCTACTCTATCCCACATCTTTGACAGTAAACAACAATGCCCTAAGATCTCAAAATGCCAGTAACACTTTGTGAATACTGATAACTTATTGCATGATGGAATTTTCTAAATTTCACCATGTATTGATTAAATTACATTCTCTGTCTTTCACTATCAAACATTTTAATACCACCTCAATTCCAAAAATAGTTGGGATGCTGTGTAAAATCTACTTAACTACTTGCTGTAAAAAAATCTGCTTTATTTTCCAGAAAAATACTTAGAACTACCAAATATGATATATTTTTTAGGTAGAGGCCCTATAGAATAAAATGGTGGTGTTGCAATTTTTTATTTATCACACGGTTGTTGTGCAACGTTTTTTTTAATACAATTTTTTGGAAAACATAGACTTTAATTTTAATGCACAAAAACACAATATAATACCTGATTGTTTAGTAAAATATAAAAGATGATGTTATACTGAATAAATAGATACCTCACGCGTTAAAATTGCACATGCTTGTAGAATGGCAACAAACTAAGGTACTTAAAAATCTCCATAGGCTACATTTTAAACGCCTTTACAGGTTACCAGTTTAGAGTTACATAGGAGGTCTGGTGCTAGAATTATTGCTCTCGCTATAATGTTCCCGGCGATACCATGTGCGGTGTGAATACAGTTTACATATTATGGCACAACCTATGTATGCACTTGACTTTGCATGCAAGCACGAGGGGACGGGACACTTTACTTTTTTAAATGTTATTTTTTTTTTTTTTATATTGTCCGTTTATTTTTTTTACCACTTTTTTTTGCTATCACAAGGGATGAACAACCTCCTTTGTGATAGCATGGGCAGTGACAAGTTACCAGTGTAGAGTTACACAAGAGGCCTGGTGCTAGAATTATTGCTCTCGCTATAATGCTCCCGGCGATACCTCACATGTCTGATGTGAATACCATTTACACTTGAGTGCAAGACCTTTGTATGCATATGCCTTTGCAGGCAAGCACGAGGGAATAGGGCACTTTAATTTTTTCAAATGTTATTATTTATTTTGTTTATTTTTTCTATTTTTACACTGTCTGTTCATTTTTTTACCACTTTTTTTGCTATCACAAGGGAGGAACAACCTCCCTTGTGATAGCATGAGCAGTGACAAGTTCTCTTTAGTGAGATATCTGGGTGCTATTGGACTCAAGATGTCTACTCTGCCCTTAAAGGGGTTGTAAACCCTTGTTTAAAAAAAACAAAACAAAACAAAAAAAAAACATGTTATACTTACCCCCGCTGTGCAGTTGGTTTTGCACAGAGTGGCCCCGGTCCTCCTCTTCTGGGGCCCCTCAGTGGTGCTGGTGGCTCCTCTCCTCATCGAGTGTCCACGTTGGAGAAGCTCTCTCCTTGGTGGACACCCATGGGGGCGCGCTCCCAAGTCCCGCATATGTGTCCATTCACAAAGAATGCAGGACTCGGCCCCGTCCCCCCCCAGAGCCGCGTCATTGGATTTGTTTGACAGCAGCGGGAGCCAATGGCTGCGCTGCTATCAATCTATCAAATCAGGACATGAGACACCAGCTAGATCTGGTGTGCTCGTTCCCGGCAGGAGAAAGATTGGGTCAGGTAAGTAAAACGGGGTATACAATTTAAAGGCTGCGCTGCTAGTGCAAATACATGATCATATTAACTGAAAATACCATAATTATGAATGAACACAAGTGAATTGTTTCATAACAAAAAAAAAAAAAAAATGCACATAAATCGCATGCAAAAAAAAGAATCGCATGCAAAAAAAATGAGTGGAACATTCAGTAAACAAAAACGATTAAATAGAGTCCATTTAGTCATAGATTGAAATGAACTGTAGGTCTTGTGGGTGTAGAAAATGGTTGGATAGAGGGAGAAAGACACCCTTCCTTCAAGTGATATAAAGATTATCTCCGTAGGGAGCGTGATGTTAAAATAGAGAGAAGATCCTCCACCTCAAGTAAGGTAAGCCCCTTACCAGATCCAAAGATCTCCTGTCACAGAGATCATGCACACATGTGGCTGTGTCCCCCAGCCACTGGGTCTCTGTCAGTGCGCAGATCGGAAGCCACCTCTCCAGGAAATCAATCCAAACGTGATTTATCCGCTCACAGACCATGGATAAATAGGAAAGAAATGCTCCATAGCGTAATACAGTTAAAATCCACTTTAATTTATAAAAGAAAAGCACTTACAATTTGTGCAGTAAAGATCGCTTATAAGTAAGGTAAGCCCCTTACCAGGTACCCCAGGAAGACGACAGATTTGTCGAAACGGCGTAGGGAGGAGCGGCGTGCTGATGTCACCACCATACCACGCTGAACCCGGAAGAAACGGGCAGCAGCTGAAGCCGGCCGGCGCTACATGTTTTTATAAGCGATCTTTACTGCACAAATTGTAAGTGCTTTTCTTTTATAAATTAAAGTGGATTTTAACTGTATTACGCTATGGAGCATTTCTTTCCTATTTATCCATGGTCTGTGAGCGGATAAATCACGTTTGGATTGATTTCCTGGAGAGGTGGCTTCCGATCTGCGCACTGACAGAGACCCAGTGGCTGGGGGACACAGCCACATGTGTGCATGATCTCTGTGACAGGAGATCTTTGGATCTGGTAAGGGGCTTACCTTACTTGAGGTGGAGGATCTTCTCTCTATTTTAACATCACGCTCCCTACGGAGATAATCTTTATATCACTTGAAGGAAGGGTGTCTTTCTCCCTCTATCCAACCATTTTCTACACCCACAAGACCTACAGTTCATTTCAATCTATGACTAAATGGACTCTATTTAATCGTTTTTGTTTACTGAATGTTCCACTCATTTTTTTTGCATGCGATTCTTTTTTTTGCATGCGATTTATGTGCATTTTTTTTTTTTTTGTTATGAAACAATTCACTTGTGTTCATTCATAATTATGGTATTTTCAGTTAATATGATCATGTATTTGCACTAGCAGCGCAGCCTTTAAATTGTATAGCTAGTAAGGTGGAGGTTGTTTCACATCTAAGGTTGCAGCAGCATTTTACATTTCAATTTTTGGTTTGAGATATTTGTCTTTTCATCACACACATGTGGGGATCATTTCCACTTATGGGATAGCGCAGTATTTTTTACGATATTAAAGTAAAACGGGGGCTGGGGGGGGACTGCAGCACCACAGAAGGTTTTTCACCTTAATGCATGGAATGCATTAAGGTGAAAAACCATGAGGGTTTACAACCCTTTTAACAACATCTTATTAAACCAACATCGATTTGATCAGATGCTTTCACAGGCAAGTAAAGGCATGTTTACATTGGACCGAAACCGGAAGTAACAAAACACTCATTGCTTCCAATTTCTTTGACCATAGAGATGATCAGGGAGGTTTTAGTCCTCCTCCAAAACCACCGGCTTCAGTCTCGGGCTCCCCATTTGCTTTTACTTTATTCAGCATCACCAGTGGAAAAAAGATACTGAGGTCACAACTGCAGCTGCAGCCATTGCCCTGGTATACCCACTTCAACCAGAGGATGTACGTCCTTGTGGAGGAAGTGGATAAAAACAGAATGCAATGATTTGCAAATCTCATAAACCCATTAAATGTTTAAACTGAGAAAATGTACCATTTTAAGAAAAAGATAGGGTAATTTTTAAATTGATGGCAGCAACACATATCAAAAAAGTTGGGGCAAGACCATGTTTACCATGGTGTAGCATTCCCTCTTCTTTTACCAAAACACTCTGTAAATGTCTGGGAACTGAGGAGACTGCTGGGAGAAGACTGTCATTATATTCTTACCTGTTATAGGATTCAACTGCTCAACAGTCCTGGGTTTTCTTTGTTGAATTGTTCATTTCAAGATGTGCAAAATATATTCAATTGGTGAAAGGTCTGGGCTGCAGGCAGGCCATTTAAAGCATCCGGACTCTTCTACTACAAAGTCATGCTGTTGTGATTGATGCTGTATGCAGTTTAGCATTGTTCTGCTTAAATAAGCAGGGTATTCACTTAAAAAGATGTAATGAATTTTGGAAGAATTCCTGAGCCTATGCAATGATGTCTATCACAGAATCATGTCTGTTTTTAATGCAGCACCGTCTAAGGGCCCAAAGACCATAGGTATCCAATACTGTGTTTTGATCTTGTCCCTTGCAAACATATATTTCTCCAGATTATAGGAATCTTTTGATGACATTACATACTATGGATGATGATATACATAAAGTTTTTGCAATTTTACAATGAGGAACAACATTCTGATATTGTTCAACAGTTTTTAGACATAGCTTTTCACAGGTTGGTGAACCTCTGCCCATCTATTTTGTTTCCCTGTCCCAATTTTTTTTAAAGTTTCTGCCATCAATTTCTAAATGACCCTGTTTTTTCCCCCTAAAATAACACATTTGACAGTTTAAGCATTTGATATATTTTATCTTGTATATTGTGAATATATTATGGGTTATGAGATTTGCAAATCATTGCTTTTTGTTTTTATGTAGATTTTACACATCATCCAAACTTTTTTTGAGTTTGGGTTTGTATATTAATAGCCTCCAACACATATACCAATGTAAACTTACAGACATACTTTTTAAAGGCTAGGTTCACCTTTTTTTCTAAATTACAGCTTCCCTATGTACCAATATAGCATTAATGTACTTCTTTTACAAAAAAGAAAAAGCTTTCTATTTTTCCTACACAAGCCCTTACCCCAGCATCCAGTTTGTTGTATGGAAAACTTCTACATTACTTCCTTAGGTTGTGAAAAAAGTAAGACACAGGAAGGAGTTCACCAGCTGACGTCATTAACACACACCTGCCCTCCCCCCTCTAGCAGATGGCTCCCAACCTCCTCTGCAGGTGAATGCATTTCCAATGCAATTAGAAATCACCGTTCTCACTAAATAAAAAGCCAGGGTTTTACTCGTTCTGTACCTCTCCTTCTCCCTCTATCAATCATTCTGGTCTGTGTATCAGCCTTGAGCCTCCTGATACACAGACCAGGAGGCTCAAGGCTGATATCAGGAGGCTCAAGGCTGATACACAGACCAGAATGGGAGCCGTAACTTCTTCACTAAGTTGATTTCCTGGAGCGGTGACCTGTGATTTACATCTCAGCAGAGACCCAGTGGCTGGGGGACACAGCCACTTGCGTGCATGATCTCTGTGACAGGAGATCTATGGATCTGGTAAGGGGCTGATTTATTTGAGGTGGAGGAACTCCCTACAACATCACGCTCCCTAGGGAGACTATCTTTGCATGCCTCACACCACTTGAAGAAAGGTGTTTTTCTCCCTTTACCAGCAAAGTTTCTGTACCCATAAGGACTCTTTTTCCTGACTATATGGACTCATTATAATTTTTTCTGGTTACTGAATCCTTATTCACCATCATTTATTATTCTATTTGTGTGATTCAAGTTTCCCAGTTATTTATATCTCTTATTCATTTGTATATTGTTTACGCATGATTGTCACAGGGTTGGTTGTATTAATTATGATCACGTTCATTTACTAGCAGCGCAGCCTACCGTTTTGTATAGCTATTGAGGTGGGGGTTGTCTCACATTTAAGGCTGCAGCAGCACTTAAGTTTTTTTTCAGTTCTTTGCTTTTTCCGTTTTTCACTAAACACATTTGTAGATCATTTGATTTAAGGGATAGCGCAGTATTTTTCTTTTTGTTTTTATAGTAAAAAACATGCAAACCGCAACATGCCAAAATGTCCCATTAGCTACTTTGCCACATGTAGGGCAGTGCATTGAAATCAATGGGCTGCCCTGTGCCTTTTGCAGGAAAAATGAGCCAGGAAAACGTGCTCTCCCACTACCTTAGGTGTAAATGGGGCCTGGAAGTGAAATTGATTTGTTTACTTAAGAACAATGAAGCTCCATTTACATCTGTGTTTCCTAATGCACAAAAAACGCAAAGAAAACACACATTTTGCATGCACACTGCAAATGCACACCGCACTTGCATTGCCGTTAAATGTTAATGGCACCACAAGCATCGGTGGCAGGCGTGCGTTTGCCATGTGACACATGTGGTGCAAATGCACCAAAAAGAATGGTAAAAAATGTACCATGCTCTGCTACAAAAAAAGTTCTGGAGCTTCTTTGGGCCAATCAACACACAAAGGGCAGTCCATTCAAGTTAATAGCTGCCCTATGCATGACAAAAACGTTCCAATACGCCCCCAAAAAATGCATATAGAAATGGAAGTTTCCACTATGCATAGATGTAAATAGGAATAGAGACCTGATTATCTTTATCCACTTCCTCCTATGTACTTGTATAAAGATGGCCATACACTATGCAATCTGATTGTACAATCTGTTTACAATTTCACCTATAGACTATGGAATAGGAGGATGCACCTGAACAATCCATTCAATTTATATTAAATCAGACAGGCCCTTGCACTACATAGTTGATGTTGATCCAAATGAGATTGTACAGAAAGTGGGTGGAAGGTAGTAATGAGGGAGCGGTGGTCCAGAGTAGTGAACATGCCAAATAATGCCCTCTTCTGTGATGTAGTAAGCCAGTGCATGCTGGGTTTCCAAGCATTCTGGATGTCACATGATCTACAGGAAGTGATGGAAGCAAAGAACATTTTTCAAATACCTAAATAAACTGATGAAATTTCAAAGCTGCTACTTATAGCAGAATTGTTCAGCAGACACTGCTGAACAAACTAATAACTCTGATCAGTGATCGATAAGCCACTGATCAGAGCAATTTACCTAAAATGTGACCCCCCCCCCCTCCTGCTGCTGTTTCTCTGGCGCTATTTTTTCCCGCACCTCCATCTGTCTATGCTGACATCTAAAATGCCCCCAAACCTAACTCTGCCTTACCCTGCCTGCTCTGATTCCCCCACCCAGCACTGACCCCCCCCCAAAAACCCAGATCCCCTTGTGAGCTGTCAGCTCTGCTCCTCTGCCCTTCTGCTGGCTCTCCGTGCTGCAAGGCAGCCACAAAGGGATTGACTTGCCAAAATAGATCCCCCCACTGCTTCAACCCCCCTCCAGTGCCCCTCCACCTCCCTGATGTCCGGGTACCCCTTCTCTGAAGCTGCTAGCCAGCTCTCCCTCCTACCCCTCCTGACAGCTGCAGCCATTGACTGATCACTGTCAGCATGGAGAGTGGGGGGCTGGTAAACATGTATTTACCAGCCCCCTTCCTTTCCTGAAAGAATACAGTCAGCGATCAGTACAGATAGCTCCTGTATTCTTTGATCACTGACACATAGTAAACTCTGTTTACTAAGTGTCAGTTTGTGAATGAAACATAGTAAACACTGTGTATTATGTTTCATTTTATGAATGAATAGGAGTCTATATAAACTCCTATACATTCATCTACAATGCAGCTCAGGCTGCATAGAAAGGGACTGTCTTCAGTCCCTTTCTCTGTTTCAAAATGGAGACATTAGAGGTTTGTTTAGACCCCTGATGTCTCTCTAACCCTCCCCCCCCCAAAAAAAAAAATGTAAAACATATTAAAAATAAAAATAAACCTGCACAAAAAAAATTAAGTTGTAAAAAAAAAGAAAAAAAACACTGTAATGCCCTGTAAACACGGTCAGATTTTCCGACAGAAAATGTGCAATCGGATCGTGTTGTCGGAAATTCCGACCGTGTGTGGGCTCCATCGGACATTTTCCATCGGATTTTCTGACACACAAAGTTTGAGAGCAGGCTATAAAATTTTCCAACAACAAAATCCGATCGCGTCAATTCCGACCGTGTGTGGACAATTCTGACGCACAAAGTGCAACGCATGCTCAGAAGAAATTCCGAGACGGAACAGCTCGATCTGATAAAATTAGCGTTCGGAATGAATATAGCACTTTCGTCAGGCTGCAATGTATAAAATTGTTTAATGCAGCGCACTCTGTTCTTCTTTATAATGCTAGAAGAATTAAGTAGTTTTGCTGCTGATATTCACACAGACTTCTCACAAACTTCTTTCTTTATTATTTATCATGATTTCATCAATATATTTTGCTTTGTCACATCTGTCAAAAAAGATATATGTTTTTTTGGGGGTTTGTATTTTTTTTTTTACATCCTGAATATTTTTGGGTGTGTTTTGTGTGTCAAGTTACCACAACACCATTATTATCTTGTATTATTTAATCTCAAGGAGTTTGTTTGGTGTTGGTGTCTCTTGTTAATTTCACATTGTAGTTTTGAAATGTACCTGCCTCCTCCCAAACAAATTGTCCTTTTTGAATGAAAACACACATAGGCGAGTATAATTGAAACCAAAATTCCTTTATTAAGGGATCAGAACCAAACAAAGAGGGAGGCAACGCTGGATAAACATCATAAATTGGCGAAGCCTTTGGCCCCCAGGGCACACATCAATTCTTTGACAGCGAAATTGGTGGCCTGAGGAGTCTATATATAGGAGTGCAGTCTGGTCCAGAAGTCCAAGAGATCCTGAACAGCAGCAGATGACATGTATTGTCCCCAGGCTGTGGTCATACAAGAGGCTGCATATTTTGCCAGACCAGACTGAACCCAGGTCATCACTCTCTGGTCTTCCTTCCACGCTTCCTTCCCGGATGTGGCTCTGGTGTTGGAGGGGTGGCAGGAGGAGGAGTAGCACCTGAAGGAGGAGGAGGAGGACCTGGAGGAGGAGGACCATGGGTGAGCTGACAAATGTGGGTTTCACATGTGAGTTGGCCCCTTAACCCCTTATTTAGAGCTTTCAAAATTAAAACCTCACATAAGAGTCGTTGGCCCTCCTCCATCTGCATCATTTTGCATGCAGTTAGCTCTGCAAAATAATCTTCCACACTGCGGGGTGTTCTGAGGGCCTCAGTAGCCTTCCAAAATAGGCCAATTGCAGCCTCCTACAGGTTACTCCTCTTCCTGCCACTTTGTCTTTGAAGGCAGAGGGGAGGGACCTGGGTATCGGGCAGCCTGCTTGGCCTGGTCACCTCCTGGCTGAGACTTCCCTGTGTATGAAAAAGGGACATGGTTTTAGTTTTTGGTTCATCAATCACAATCAGAAATTAGTATTCCAAACTAACATCTATTTAACATCATTGATTAGACAAACATAAATATTTTGAAGAATGCTATACCTGGCTCAAGCTGGGCTCCTCCACATGTTGCTGCCTGGAAGGCCCAGGTTGGACATCAGAAGCCTCAGGTGAGGGGGAAGGAAGCGTGGAAGGAAGAGTGGAGAGTGCTGACCTGGGTTCAGTCTGGCCTGACAGAAAATGCAGCCTGTCATAGTACCACAGCCTGGGGACATAAATGTCATCTGCTGCTGCTAATCTCTGGGAATCCTGGACCTTCTTGAGCTCCCTTAGATAAGTGCTCCTCATGCCACCAATTAGGATCTTCAAATAGGTGATGTCTGCCGTGGGGATCACCGGCTTCACAATTTCCAGCAAATTATCCAGCGCTGCCTTCCTCTTTGTTTGGTTCTTATATTCTGGGTGGTTTATCTGCCACAGATAGGGCAGCTCCCTGAACATAGCAATGAAGATTGGCATAAAGTCCTGATCATTGACTAGATCCATTTTCACTGCAAGACACAACACCAGACAAAACCTAATGTCAGCCTATGGTCTTATAAACTTGTCTAAATACAGGCCTCAATCTAGAAGCAGTATAGGCCCAAATTTAAGTCTTACCTTCGTTATCACGATCGGCGCCTCCGATACTCCTTCCTCCGCTCACAGATCGTACGTACTATGCACGCGCGTTACGCTTTATATACACTGTGCATGCGTGAAACTCTGCCCGCCCCTGACGTTCTTTCTAGTCTATTCCCCGCCCCTTCTCGTTCGGCGCAGTGGGGAAGAGCACATGGTGGAGACAGAGCAGGTGTCTGATAATTACACCAACGAGGAGGAGGAAAGCTCGGAGCCTGAAACGTACGATCCCGGAAGAGACGATTTAAGGCCTCAAATATGTCCTTTGGGGAGATGTTGGAGATGGTCGACATCCTGAAGAGGACCGACTATGACGGGAAGTATGGACCTTACCCCAACCCCAATATCAGAAAGGCCAAGATAATGGCGAAAGTGGTCAAAAGTCTGCAGAAGAATTTTGCGGTACGACGATCCAAGGATCAACTCAGGAAGCGGTGGTCGGACCTCAAATTAAGGGAGCATGAGCAGTACAGAAGGATCAGGAGAGTGCTGTAAAAAAGTAAGTAGTTGTCCTGTGTTGCTATTCTTTTTTTTTTCTAACGTTCGTGCTGCTCCATGTGCTTTTCTTTACTGTTGTACAGTTTAAAATGATATCTTTCATGTTCATGGCCACATTATTCGTTCGTATGAAACATTGTTCGTTCGGCATAGAAAACATCATGTTTTGGACATATGCATTTGAATACATCTTTGCTAGCCTACTTCTCGTCAAATAATTTTGGTGTCTAGTTGGGTTGGTAACTAGAATGAAATGCAAACTGTATTCTGTGTAAAGAGAGGACACTCAGCAGCAGTTTACACATCTGGATACTGGAGCACTAGTTTGGGACACCAGAACATCCTTTTTATTAGGGGGTCCACACAGGTGCTCCAGTGTATACTATAGGGATGTCTCCATCTGTGAAGCTTGTATAAAATAGGTAAGTATTCAAGCTTGACAAAGTGACCCAAATATTTCTTCATCTTGGTACTCTGCCATAACAGACAATTGTACCCCAATTCCAAGCAATGTTTCATGTTCCTATTTCTGCCATCAAATATCTGTGTGCTAAGTATACCTATTTTTTTTTAACATAGGGGAGAAAAGACTCAGAGGACACCCCTCATCCGAGGAGACCACAGACTCCCCACCTCATGAAGAAGTGGAAATCCAACAAAGTCAACAGGACGAAGGAGATATGGTGGAAATAGTCACCACAACAGGTGAGTGTCTGCGACCACAGGCTCAGGTAAGAGATGGATGCCGGCATATTTATCATACATGGTGTGTTTTTGTTTCTATATTTTTAGGTGATCGGGATGTTGTGGATGCAGGATATTTCACCAGTGAGAGTGCCCAGATTCTAATTGGGGAGATCATGGGGTGTAATAGGGACTTGGAAAACATCCATAAAAACATCAATGATGTTAAAAACAAAATGAAGAACATCATTGATGTTTTAGGGAGAGTTTAAAACACCTCCAAATCCCTTCCTTTTTTTTGGTTTTTTGAATGGAAACATTTTTCAGATTTTTGGACATATTCGAGGAAAGCCAAATTTTGAAGATGCACACAGTGTGTCAACATGTGCTATCTGCCATCACGGGAGATCAATGTATGCGTTTTGGGGGTGCAACCCCTTCCTCAATAATAAAGTAGCTGTGAGGAAGGGGTTGCACCCCCAAAACACGTCCCTTGATCCCCCGTGATGGCAGCGAGCACATGTTGACATTCAGGAATTTGTGTGCATCTTCAAAATTTGGCTTTTCCCGGGGTGACTTCACCCCATCTGAACGCAATATCAAACACAGTTTATAAATACTCATGTCTGATATTGCCTTCAATTTCTACAAAAGTTGAACTTTATAAGTTCCAGATTTGTGTCTTTCTTGTTTGTTTGAAAAATGCCTGTTTTACCTTAAATGGACATTTCTACTTTTATTAATGTGACCCAAAAAATTGTTATACAACAAACATGTTGGTTTGTTTTAAAAACCTTTTATAAATGCACATGGGATTGTGCTGGTATTAAAAAGATTGATACTCAAGAATGTGTGGATTATTGTTTCAATGCTCCTAAAATTCAGTTGTGGTAACATTGGTGTTTTCAGTGATAATGGGGGTTATTTCCTAAGGGCAAATCCACTTTGCACTACAAGTGCAGTTTCAGTGCAGTCTCAAGTGCATTTGTAGCGCAAAGTGTATTTTCCTTTAGTAAATAACACCCAACAGTGCTTTTTAAGGTTACACAATCACGCCATTTTCAGGACTCCCCACATTTCTGTCAGGGTCAGCTAAAAGAAACACAAGCAGTAAATGTCACCAAAGATTTTAGTAGTTAAAATTTTTTGTTTATTTGAAAAATGTATCAGACATTGTCTGGCATATTGATGGCCCCCCTACCCGCAAAGTAATCAAGGTATCTAAGACCGACCTCGCGGGCACTCAGGGGGGGGCAAGCTAGGACGGCCAGCCTCAAGCGCCATCAGGGTTGGTTCATTTACTTGAATTCTGGCCTCAGGCCCAACTGAGGCAGCATACTTGGCAGAATTTCGCCTTAAAAAGTTGTGGAGAACACAGCACGCCAGGATGATATGATTCAGTTTATACTCCGCCATGTGTATGGGTGTAAGAAATACGCGGAACCGGCTGGCCATGATTCCAAACATGTTCTCCACCACTCTTCTGGCTCTGGCAAGGTGGTAATTAAAAACCCTCTGGTCCGGGTTGAGGGTCCTCATAGGGAATGGCCGCATAAGATGGTCCCCCAGCGCAAACGCTTCATCCGCAATGAAAAAGAAAATGGGAGTCCTTCCACATTGTCTTCTGGAGGTGGCAAGTCCAAGCTGCCATTCTGGAGACGCCTGTAGAACTCCGTCTTGGCGATGACTCCACCATCGGACATCCGGCCATTCTTCCCCACTTCCACATACAGTACAGGAACTCATAAGTAGCTGACACCACCGCCAACATCACAATACTATTGAACCCCTTGTAGTTGTAATAGTATGACCCCGAGTTGGGTGTTGGGATGACGTGGACGTGTTTCCAATCAATTGCCCCTCCGCAGTTAAGAAAGTCCCACCGCTGAGCAAAGTGGGAGGCCACAGTCTGCCATTCCTGTGGCGTGGAAGGAAACTATGGAGTCAAACAAGAAAAAGAAATTAATCATTTTGCACAGAAACATTGCAAGCAGATTAGACACAAACATTCTTGGCCAACATCAGTATAACATTTATTTTAGGGAGTATTTAAAGACAAAGGTATAAGGTCCACCTATCAGATTCCTCCCCCTCCCCTCATGGGCCGTTTGTAAAATTTTATGGGGTGGAGATGTTTTGGACAGGTAACCATCTCCACTTCATTGAGAGATGAATGCCTAAATAATGTGTATTACTTTGGCCAGCCCCTCCTTACTTTACACTATTGGCAGCCCACTGGACAGGTAAGAAGTGTCATAATACAAAGAGATAAATACACACTGTACACATTTTAGCACATTTTTACATTCTGCTATTACCTATCAAGGTAATAATAGGATACCAAAACTTTAAACAGTACCATTTGAAAGTATTCAGGCAGGCCCTTGCACTACATGCTTTGGGAATTCATCCATAAATCTGATCACTAAAGAGGTGGGTATAGTGTGTATGGGTTTGGCAAAGTCAGCAGATAGAGGATTGTTATCAGCTGAGTTAGCAGTTGGGGGGAGGGAGGGTTCCAAATGATTTTGGGACACCAAAAAAAAAGCCTCTGGCAATCTGCCAGAATTTCAAACACACATCACAATTTTCAAAATTTTAGGGGGTTTTTAGGGTAAAGCACTACTATGGAGCTGACAAAATACATTGTTAAGTGACTACACGAGGTGGATATAGGGCCAGGAGAGCATGCTGGGGAGGTAAGTGAAGGCAAATATGCATAAAGGACAAATAATAAAACCTAAAATTCCAGCATGCATGAGGACAAAGGGGACATTCACAGCATATTACAATCATGTTAATTAGGGAATGAGGAAAGAAATACAATATATTAACAAACATTAAATACAATTAAATTTGAGATTAAAGGATAAAAATCTTACCTTAATATACTCCTTCTGCAAGACCTGGATGATGACAGAACAGGTCTCTGGGATAATGATCCCCAGAGCCTGGGGAGAGATGCCTGTCGAGAACTTGAGGTCCTGCAGGCTTCTCCCCGTCGCCAAGTACCGCAGAGTGGCGACTAGCCTCTGCTCCGGAGTGATGGCTTACCTCATGCAGGTATCCTGCCTGCTGATATAGGGGGTCAGCAAAGCCAACAAACGGTGAAATACGGGGTTCATCATCCAGAGAAAGTTCCTGAAATCACCAGGATTATTCTCACGGATCTCACGGAGCAAAGGCATCTGACAGAACTGGTCAGCTGGAGCAACCAATGGCTTGGTCCATGAACTCCTCCCCACCCTGTTCATGGACTGGACTTGTGTAAAGGTAAGGACCCCAACACCAAGCCCCCGCACAGCATGAACTCTACGAGTATTATGTATATGCAACATGGCTAGAAATTGGTCGGCTGCTCAGAACGAAGTAACAGAACGCACTGAAGAACAGCATGGCCTGTGAAGAGCGTTCTGAAAAACAGCAACGAGCGAACAAGAACGCACTGAATAGTCAAATACGAACTCACTGCACGCACTGAAGACCAGATACAAACCCACAAGCACAAACTGAACAGCAGAAAACGATCTGAAAACCATGAGTCTGAAAAAGCACGAATCGTCTCTCACCAAACTTTTACTAACAAGAGATTAGCAAAAGGAGCCCGAAGGGTGCCGCGCTTGGTTCTGAACTGCCCTTTTATAGCCTCGTTGTACGTGATGTACGTGACCGCGTTCTTGGCGATCGGAAATTCCGACAACTTTTTGCGACCGTGTGTATGCAAAACAAGTTTGAGCCAACATCCGTCGGAAAAAATCCATGGATTTTGTTGTCAGAATGTCCGATCAATGTCCGATCGTGTGTACAGGGCATAAGAGTAGTTTTAGACATGCTTTTATATCTCCCTTGCCTATGAAGCCCAAACCACGTTCGTATCATGCTCCAGTGGTTACTGACAGGCAGTAAGGAAGCATTGCAATGCCTTCTCACAACCTGTTTTAACCCCATTTTGCCAAAAATGCACCGCAACAGCATGCATTGCATGAGGTTGTGGGGTGTTTGCAGCATCTGTTGACATTAATGTGTAGTGTTCGGCAGATGGCATTGTTACAATTTAAGTCAACTTTGCCGAGGCTGCAAAGCATCACAGCATCTGCATTGTGCCCAATGCCCTTTTGCAGCTTGGGGGGTGGGAATTTTGCCGGTGTCAAAAACACAGCTCAACCACACATTTTTGCTGTCCCCAACCGCAAGTCTAAGCAAGGAGGCCTTAGTAGGAATTTAGCAGGAATTTTGTAAGTTATGTTGCCGTATTGTGTGCAAATAATGATTTTAGTGTTTTTTTTAAATATATACATAGAACAGATTCCCTGGAAGGGTATCTGGTCTAAAAAAAAATCAGTAGCACGTTCTTTTTATTCTACTTGTTATGTACTTTCAGAAAATATATGATTTAGTCTTTTACAAACTCTGACAGCTGTAAGGGAAAAATAAAAAAGCAATGAGAAAATTTCAAAAATGATCTGGCCACCTGAGTTTAAAAGTGGAACGAGTTAAGCAATAATTACTTGCAAAGTATTGTCCCCCATGACAACCAATCAGGTTTCAGTCCATCAAGTCCAACCTATGTGTGAGATTATAGGTCAGTATTACATTGTATATCCCTGTATGTTGCGGTCGTTCAGGTGCTTATCTAATAGTTTCTTGAAACTATCAATGCCCGCCGCTGAGACCACCGCCTGTGGAAGGGAATTTCCCATCCTTGCCGCTCTTACAGTAAAGAACCCTCTACGTAGTTTAAGGTTAAACCACTTTTCTTCTAATTTTAATTTAATTTAATTTTTTCTTTTTCGCTTCTAATTTTAATGAGTGGCCACGAATCTTGTTAAACTTCCTTCCACAAAAAAGTTTTATCCCTATTGTGGGGTCACCAGTATGGTATATTTGTAAATTGAAATCATATCCCCTCTCAAGCAACTCTTCTCCAGAGAGAATAAGTTCAGTGCTCCTTTCCACATAACTAATATCCTCCATACCCGTTATTAGCTTAGTTGCCCTTCTTTGCACTCGCTCCATTTCCAGTACATCCTTCCTGAGGACTGGTGCCCAGAACTGAACAGCATACTGTAGATGCAGTCGGACCAGAGTCTTGTAGAGATACACATTGTACTTTGTGTCTGATCATTTTCACTGTGAACATTTCAGTAAGAATCGTTCAGATAATCAAGGCCCAATTCTAGATTGTAAATATCACTATTAAAAAAAAATGTCACTGATAGTTGAAAATATGATTACAAACCTTAAAGCCTGGTTCACAATGATGTGGCTCTGCGAGCTGCGTTTTACATGGGCACCGCAGCCAATTCCTTTGTTTGGGCTGCCGTGCCTCCTTAAAGGCTTGGAAAAGGTAATGGCTAAGTTTTTTAAAACCGCAGCCCACACAGGAACCTCAAGTACAGCGCGGTTCCCAGTGTGGGAACGATTACCAGTGTGTTGGGTGTGCCATTACCATTACGGCACCTGCAAACCTCTCCTGCGGTTTTCTGTGCGGGTGGTTGTGGCTGTGGGAACAGGCGTAGACCCGCAGTCACCCTCACAGATGTGAATCAGGTCTCAGAGTGTGTTTGGTAAGTTTGCAATGTTATGCACATTGTAGACTACTATTGTCTTAGCAGTTCACACAATTGATGCAATTTAATGATTCATCTGTTGTTATTATTTCACTCCGGTTGTTATTTCATCCTGGTTGTCAAGCATTTTAGTTAGCAACTTAACCCATTCTCAACAGTTGTTTTTTTTTTTTCTTTTTGCTGAGTTTGTTTTTTCTTTTAGAATTAATTTGGGTTGGCTAATGTTAGACAGACGATTCTGCTGCCAGAGACAAACCTCCAGTGGCAGGATCATTAAGAAGGCTACCTGTTTGTCCCTATGAAATTGCTCCCTCTGTAGCCAGATGCAGCGAGATGTTACTCTCTTCTGACAAATCGGCTGAGGCAGGATCACTAGTGGCAGCCACCCATCTGACCCTTACTGATTTACATATGTGCATTTATTGTTGTATTGTGTTAAAACTATGCAAAATGTAAAATACTATCTTTTGTTTAGAATGAACGTGAACATAATACTTAGTTCTATTAGCTCCAACTGTTTTAAAATGTTGATGTTCATTCAAAATGTTTTGACTTTTTAGCCCTTTACTAATAATTAAAAGTAATGTGCTTCATAGTGGACCACTTGTCCTAAAAGGATTAACAAAAACAGTGTTTTTATTATAAACATTGGTCCTGATTTGCTAATGAAAACGATCATTCTTTCTTACATTGATGTGCCTATTGTTCAGATTGAACAACCTAAGCACTTTATTACACTAAGCTCATAGATATGCACTCAAATACACACACTGAACACTACAAGTTCCACCGTTCAAGCATATACCAGCCAAAGAAACAAAATAACATTTTGTCAAATGTTTTAGTGGTATTTTATATACTTTTCATATAGGAACAATACTGCACTGTGAACATTAATATTACTAAAATTATTACTGTAAAAAAATGCTGAAAGTAAAAAAGACCATAGTGATATGTTTTTATAGGGCGCATAGTGCGCAACACACAGGTAACACAGGACGCATGCACGTACATGGATGTTGCATATATTGTACACTGCCACTCTTTGTAAAGATAAATACCTGTATTTATTTTGCCCTATTTGTTCTGAAAGCACAGAACGGCATGCATTGTACACTGCAAATGGGCGCAAAACGTATTTTATTAATAATAGTGTCGGCTTTTCCAGAATAGTGAAACATTAAAGTGAAAGTTCAGCCAAAACCTATATAACCCTAAACTTACTCTCAGCCACATTCTAAACCTAATCTATCTAACCCTGTAAAGAAAAAAATTGCTATACTTACCTTTTCTAAAGCCAATCTTGTCCAGTCTCCAGCGGAGAGAGACAGCTGACAATGGCTGGGAAATGCCTGGGAACTGTTGTCAGCCATAGAGTTACTATGGGGCTTCCATCTGGGCCTCTTCTGCACCCTCCCACACACTG
Organism: Lithobates clamitans; assembly: GCA_037952925.1. Taxonomy (NCBI): domain Eukaryota; kingdom Metazoa; phylum Chordata; class Amphibia; order Anura; family Ranidae; genus Lithobates; species Lithobates clamitans. The sequence goes on along the minus strand of JBBGZY010001281.1, from coordinate 2,729,523 downwards.
AAGCCGCTGTTGACAGCTCAGTGTTGGACTGGACCAGAACAGCTGCAGAATAGGTAAGTATAGCAATCCCTGCTTAGAATGTGGCAGCGAGTAAGTTTAGCGTTAGATTTTGGTTGAATTTCCACCTTAAATACTGGTTAAATTCTCTCTCTAGAATTTATTTTTTTTATTATTCAAAAACCGTGTAATGTAATTTTCCCTTAACATATTTTGAATTGCTTAATACTTTTTTTTAAAACTCTGATGTACATTAAATATATTACCTGTTGATCCTGCCGTTTTCCCTATTGTGGTCACTGTAGATATAGAGGAACAGGGAAAGTGGAGGCTGACTGGATGTCCATCAACAAGAAAATCTGTGCCCTCAGCTTTTTCTGCAGAGACTCAAGACAGAGGGTTGGTGGTCACATGACCATAAGTAAAAAATAAATAAATACTAGAATTATGTTTTTAAGAGTTAAACAGAGTATTAAAGTGATGATAATGTGACCATTTGGGACTTTTATTATGCTGTGCTGTTACATCTACTAATGCACTGTGTTTTGTTGAGTGCATAAACACATGCATGATCATGTGAATCCACAACATGGATTTAACTATAATATTCTCATTGTTTTAGGTACATTTTCTTTTAGTAAATTAGTCTGATTGATTTTCCGATTTCATCAGTGTACAACTGGGGTTTTACAGATGGGCAAATTAAAGCTACTACGGTACTTTACAACAAGTTATTCTCACCAAAATGTTTACATTTATTTTGTTCTTTATTCACTTGCTCATTTTTAGTTCAGATTTTTATTTTGTTTTTATATTACTTAATATTAATACAGTTTCTGATCCAAAACACATGTTAAAGTTGCATTTCATTACACTATGTAAAATATCTGTAATCAAAAAGCAGATTATACAGGTGTATACATTGGATTTTAAAATAGATGTATATGTACAAACATGGAAAAATAAGTTTGTAGGTACAATGCCATCACAAACACAAATTGTGACTTTTGTGGATACAATTTGTATGATTGACACATCGTATTATGCAAATCAAACAAGTGGATGAATTTTGAAATATTATCAGATGAAAATTTGGAGTCACAGATGAACCAGTATTCCCCAGTTATTGCTTCACTTCTCTTGGGAAGCAATTAGGAAACAATAATTAGCAGGTAATGAAGATGAACCATAACTAACAAATATGACAGTCAATTACAGTACTGTTATTCAAAAGGAATGTGTTCATTTTAAACAAGTTGCAAAAAAAAAAAAACCTGCTAGGATTTCTGAATAATTAAAGTACATTTACTAAATTGTGAAATACAGAAAAATGTTGATTCCTAGCTTTATTATTCACTCATAATTTCCTAAAGATTACATTTTGTGTGTTTGGGACAACAATGAGGGTTATCATGTGTACATTGCAATGATTGTTCTTTTACCACATTGGTGCTCGAAAGTTCCAGTGTCAGAACACATTTGGTATATGGAATATCAGAAATATTCTCATGGATGTCTTTGGTCTCGATATCTAATGTAGGAGTGTTACCAGACCCTGGCATTAAAGACACATGTTCTAGGTCTTCAAATAAATGCACCAGGTCTCCTTTGCAGTAATTGTGGCCATCCAGAGTATGATGAACATACTTCAATCTTTGATGATTGAGATTTTTTTTTTTAGATTTTTACCTCCATTCTCATACCTCCACTAGTAACAGCATCTTTCCTCCCCTAAATTCTTTAGACTTATGTTGGATAGACTATTTCGTTAGTTGCACAAAAGAAGAGCTTCAGAATACGGGAGGACAGGAAAGAAATGTGAAGGCAGATCATTTTGGGTACAAAAAGCATCCACTATTCATTGTGTTATGGTATGGCCCCAGATCTTTTGGGGCTCAATGTCCCTGATCTGATGGATGGAGATCCAACTGCAGGCCAGTAGGTCTTGAAAGTGCCTAGATGAAGAATCTTCAAAATGTAGATTACAGGATTAGTGACACAGGGGAAAGTGTTATTTTTATATTAGTATTATTTTCCTCTACAACACTAATATTGTCTTTGTAGAATTAGGCTTTTGGTAAATTAAATATTTCTACCCAAAAGCAGCTCATTGTTTCTAGTCCTCTGTACTTCCACCATCAACAAAATGACCCATATTCCACTATTATATAAAAGGAACAAGAACAGTTTGAGACTTTATATGAGGCGGTGACCTGGTAAGGTCCAGTGCCTCCATCCCAGTCTAAGTGAATGGGGAAAAGGGGGGTGGGACTTACCTATGTGCTTCGTTCAAAGTCCCATCGCTCTTTTCCCCATTCATTTAGACAGAGATGGAGGCACTGAACCTTACCAGGTCACCGCCTAATATAAAGTCCCAAACTGTTCTTTTTTCTTTTTATATAATAATTAAGGCTGGGAGCACATAGTTTTTATTTAGTTAAGTCTCATGATTTCTAACCAATATTATGTAATTACTACTCCAACCTATTACCTCGACAATTCCCCACTCTTTACAAGGTTTTTACCCATGGGATGGGGCTATAATTCCCCATTCCTTGTTATCTAGTCATCTTCAATGACTGATTAGTGTGACACATGATTTGTTGTAGGAGCTTTTGCTCCTACCCCTCCAGGGAGCTACAACGCATGCCGCAGGATCTCCTCCTCCCCCTTCCTAGGGTGGCTGGATACCCCTATGCCACGCGTCGATGTCACGTCATCCACTGCGCAGGCACTGTTTTGTCCACCTGGTGGCCGATTGGAGGGATCTATTTTGTGCAAATTTTGGACGGCTTGTCTGTCCAATTGTTGGTGCCTCCCCTAGCGCATGCCTGTGTGACATTGGTCGGCATGTGGCAGCTGTGTCCATATAGGCTCCATTCATGGGAGGTTGATTCACTCTGGTGGTCTTACTTATATATCTTTTATGGCTCACTTATTGCATCACTTTGGATTGGAAGCTTTCTATGGTTTAGTCCCAGGTAATTTGTACACCTTTTATCCACCCATCACTTTTTATTGGATCTTTTAGGTAATTGGTTTCTATCTAATCTTTTTCATGATTTTACTTCATAACTTTTAACACTTCACCACCCTTGCAACCTATCTGCACCTGCTCGGATTTTACTGACACTTCCCACTACAATAATAACATTATTTGTCCTGCCTTCTACCAAAAGCAGGACACATTGCGCACTATATTCATTGCATTACTCTCACAGTAGTCCTTGTCTGGTTTCAGCATCTTGGTTACCCATGACCTATTTTAACCTTTTGGAAATCTACCTCCCTGGATGTTGTCCTTGTCAGGCAATGGGCCATTCCACACCACCTCAGCTCCTGGTGCCGATGCCCCTAGTGAGTCTCCGATCTGCAGTGCCACACTTTCATCATATAGCTACATTTGTAAGTACTTTAGAATGTGGGGGCCCTTATGGGTTTATGTTTTTATTCCTACCTATCATTACCAATCCCCTTTCCTTGGCAGGGTAAGACCATATAGATATTTCTTCTACTATCAAATATCACATACTCCAAGTCACGTGCATGCTCCTGAAGATTGTATCAATCCATGAAACGCGTAGAGCTGTTTAATGCTGTGTCTCTACTTGTCATACTCTTCATAAATACATTATGCAAGATCAACTGCCTATTTTATGTGATGATTTGTTTTTATTATAATATATTGAATTTGTGTATATATATCAATTGCATTGATTCCATCATGCATTATGATCACTATTATATATCAAAATATTGCTGTTATTATTATTATCATCAATAAATTTATCTTTATATATCCATGTGCTTCATTTAAAGTTCCACCGACCTTCTCCCCATTCACATATTCCACCATTATTTTGTATTAGCTTAGTAGACTCTATCAGGGAACAATAATAAAAGTATAGTGCTAAGTGTAATCTGAGTTTCCATAGTTTAATTTGAACACTGTTTAGTAGGTAATTATATACACCAGACAGACATACCATATGTCATGTAGGAAGGCATTAAGATCAGCTTAAAAAAAGTAAGTATGCTGATCTGTGTTTTCTTCAAATCCTTGCGTTAAGGGTACATTTTTGTTATATGATTTATACCCCACTGAATCTTAGTAGTAGTTGAAGAGCGGACAACATTTAATCAGCTGCAATTTTTTTTCACTAGATATAAAAATTATTGCAATAATAGCTTATGTTAAATCATATAAACAGAGGCATTGAAAGTGTTAGGCATTATTCTGCTCAGTTGTGGAGCGACTCTCAAGTAAAAGATTTTTGTTTGTATCTGTTTTTCAGCTTCCACTTCTGAATCAGCCACTTCACAAGATGTAATTTGGCAGTTGTATTCATCAAATAAATGTCACAAAGATAAAAATACCAGTGCATCATAAATACAAAGTAAAATTTAATGGCACAATTCTAGAACTTGTACAGCACATTTGCTTACTGTTTTGTAAAATGGAAAAAAAGTTTGCCACTAGAAACTGGGAAAAGTGCAAAAATTGCACAGTAGAGGTAAGTAAGATCTCTGCAGACTTACTTGTGTAAATTTTTTTACTGTAACTAAGCATTCTTTTCTCTATTTTCACAAAAAAACAATACATTAGCTCTTTTCAGCTTTTTGCTGACTAGTGAGGTAATTTTGCCTAAAAATCACTGCTTGAGAAATTATTGTTAGCATATATTATTGTTCTGAGCACATACAGTATTATTGTTCTGCATTTTGTAGTTGGAGTTAGATGCTAGGCTTTTTTCCCATCTAGAGACTGTTAAGCCATCTGAAGTAAAGAGCCTATTGCATGTAGAGCTCACCTGTTCAAGCTGAAACTTGCACGTGGAACTGAAAGACCCATCCCTGTAATTTATTCTACAGCAGATGAATCAGTCCAAGATATCCATCAACCACAAAAGAAGCCACATTATTACTTTGTGCTGTCATTTTAGATACATAGTGCTCTCAGAATCCTTTATTATGCATTAAAAGACACACACAATCACACACACACACATGCATATACAGTATGAGTCAACTGGAAGGAAATTGGTGCCTGCTCCATGCCTGTGCTGCTTCCACATTCATAATTCAGCATTATAGAAATAATATTATTAATGTAAGCTTGCAAATACCCGATTAGAATGATTGATCAAAGTTAATATATTTGTGTGTAAAAAATCTTTGGTCCGCTTATTCAGTAATGAGTTGAACTACAAAATATAAATTTGAAGGAGGAATCAGAACAGGGACCTCTCCAATAGGGTCCTGCCTCCCTCAAGAAAGAGAAAAGAGGACTATTGCGGTACCATAGCAAGAAAACTTGATTTAAAAAAGTATAAATTTATTTCAAAATTGATAAAAAGTCCCGTAAGGGACATCATTGATACATATTAATATACAGAGACAAAAACAATGATAATTGTTCACAGCAATGTTGACACTACATTTTTGATATAGCTAATGCCCACAAGGTGCATAGACAAAGGTTTATATGGTGTGATACTTGCAGACGTAACCTCAACGGTTTCGCGGTCACAGCCGCTTCTTCAGGAGGCGTCTGGTAGTATATAGTCTATGAAGGTGAAGAATAATATCAACATAACAGACTTAAGTATATGAACAGTTCATAGAAAATACACAATACAGAATTAGAATTGGAGAAAATGCTTAAAGTTTACAAATTGCACTCACCACACTAAAACCAAAGAGGGTCTTCCTGGAATGATGTTGTGAGACGCCCTCGATGAGGCGTTCCCCCGGTGGCGGGCCCGGGAGGCAAATTTAGGGTATAGCTATTGTAAGGGAAATTATTAGAAATTTAAAAAATTTTTTTGGAAAGGTGATAATTACTGTTACGGGGCCACCAAGGAGTGCCGTGATCAAGGTGAAAAGGGGGAGAAGAGGGAAAGCAGAGACCAGAACAGGGAGAGGAAAACAGGAGAGGGAGGGGAAAAAATGGGGGAAAAAAGGGGGGGGGGAGAAAGGGGAAAAAAGGGGGGAAGGGAAGAAAGGGTGGGGGGGTGTGGGGAAAAGGGGAAGGAAAACAGGAAGAAAGATAAGGCGGGCGGACAGTGAGGAGGAGCAAGGGGGGGAAAAAAGGGGGAAAGGAAGGAGAAGAAGAAAATGCAGGGATGACAAAGAACAAAAAGAAGGAAGAGCATGGGAGGACAAGGGGGGAACAAGGAGGGAAGAAAAGGAAGCAGGAAAGAAGAAGGGGAGGGGGGGGGGAGGAGAAAAGGGGGGGGGGAAAGAAAAAAAGAAAAAAAGAAAAAAGGAAAGAAAAAAAGAAGGAAAGAAAAAAGGAGTGAGAAAAGAGGGGGGGAGAAGAGAAAAAAAGGGTAGAGGGGGAAGGAAAGGGGAAGGGGGGAGGAGGGGGGGGGGGAAGGAGGTATTGGGAACGGAAGGGAAGGGGAAAGAACAAGCAGAAAGAGCAGGAGGTGAGGGTGAGGTAGATATCCCAATTTCACCTGGTGAAGGAAAATAAAATGGGAAAGTATATGTGAGGCTGGTAAGGAGGGGATTTTTGAATGATGGAATTCCCTTACCTATCATTGCTTTAAACAAACACCTAGACTCAGGAACAATTCAGGCCCAAAGGGATGTGCCTAGTGCCGTCAGTGGCATAACCGCCACATTACACTGTCATAGCAGAACGCTGTAAAGGATGTAAATCAATAAACCAGACATGAGAGGCTAGTTTTAAAGTTAAGGGACAATCAAACAGGCTTTCAAAACGCCAGGGGAGGTGGGGGGTACCCTGTAGAATGGGGCGCCCCCACCTAGTAACAGAAAGGCATGGTGTAAGTACTTACATCAATTTTCAGTGGCGTCCGCACAGAGCTGAATGTTCGACCGAGGCTCAAACAGCTGAGTCTCAGGCGTCTTAAGTGCCTCCAACCCGGAAGTCAACCACGGCGGGATCAGCCGCCACGATTGCTTCCGGGTCCGGTCCTCCACTATTGCGCATGCGCGGGCAACGTGTCCGGCACAGGCGCAAAGCTCAGCATTGATCAGTGCGAGGCACTGATCAGAACGAAGCGGAGGCAGGGCTGAGTTAAGCCGAGCCCTCCGCCGGAGGAGCGCAAGCCCGCCACAGGGGGAGAATAAACTCCTCACATCTAACCAGGACAGGGCGGCCAGTGCAATTCCTGAAAAAATCTGAATAGAGATATGATAAAGGAAACAGCAAATGGGACGGGAGAGATGCGCGGTTTCCAGCGGTGGGGGCGCAAAGGGCCCCCCCAGCTGGACAAACACGCATCTTGACCCATCTCAAAACAAATAAAACAACATCATAATCAGCATCATACATGATTTTAATAACAAAGAATCAAGCAGTCACAGAACATTTAAATACAGCCGCTGGAAAAAAACATTAATAAATAAAAGGTTTATGAATACAGTATAAATCAACTGTTGTTCAGAGTCCATTAGTCCATGATCAGGAGAGGGAAGGGGAGGGGGGAGGGGGGAGAGGGGAAAAATGGGGAAAAACCTAAGTCCTAGACAGTACAATCCAAATATTGTAAAGCTTGATTTTTTATATTTTTGTTATTATTATTATCTTGTGTGTTTATTATTTTTATTGGTGGGATAGGGTCACGGCAGAGATTGGGGGGTGGAGGGGGGGGGGGGGGAGAGGGGGAAAGGAAGGGAGGAGGGAAGTGGGAAAAAATGACGAAGTTAATCGAGAAAATATTTATAAGAATGTGCCTCGTTTATACCCGGAGGAACACATGCATCAAGTCGTTCAATCCAGAAGGATTCACGTTTCAGGATTTCACGGTCCCAATTGCCCCCGCGGGGGTCTTCAGGGATAACATCCAACACAGTGAACCGAATAGAGTCTAGATTGAAACGATGATGGATGCCTAAATGGCGGCCCACGGTAGTGAGTTTGCCATTTGTGGAGGCATAAAGGTGGTCCCCCAGTCTCTGCCGTAATTCCCTGATAGTTTTCCCAACGTAAAAAGCATTACAGGCACATGTCATAAGGTAAATTACTCCGCGCGTGCCACAATGGGCTGAGTGTCTGGGAAAAAACATTTCGCCGTTGGGAAGGAGAAATTGTTGTCCCTCTTGAATCCAGGGACAGTGTGGGCAATTGCCACATTTATAGGTGCCCCTAGGTCCCCTGAGATCAGGGGAGGGGGTCCTGTAGTGGCTATGTGTTAATCTATCCCTCAAGGATGTGGCCCTCTTGAAAACAAGATCAGGAGTTGTTTTAATGTATTTTTTAAGAGTATGGTGATCAGTTAGGATGTGCCAATGTTTGGACAAAATTTTTCTTAATTGTTGGTGATGAGTGGAAAATTTGGTAATGATCTTGGTCATATATGGTTTTTTGGGGCGTGCGGGGCCATATAAAAGTGTTTGTCGGTCAAGGGCTGAGGCCTTGTTAAAGGCTTTTCTTAGCACAGTGCGTTTATAGCCCCTAGCTAGCAACCGTGTACGAAGGGCATTGGCCTGTTTGTGAAAGTCGTCGTCCTCTGTGCAGTTTCTTCTCAGTCTAAGATACTGAGCAAAAGGGATACTGCGAACCAGAGGGCGGGGATGGAGACTAGAAGCATGCAACAATGTGTTGCCGGCAGTAGGTTTACGATATAGGTCCGTGATAAGATGACCAGTGATGTCCTTGATGATCTGTACATCTAGAAAAGGGATACTGTGTCTATCATAGGAATAGGTAAAATGAAGATTGAAGGTGTTAATATTGAGCTCTGCGATAAAGGTTTGCAAAAGTTGCTCTGTACCTGTCCAAATTACCAAGAGGTCGTCAATGAATCTAAACCATCCTAGTACATGGTCCAGGAATGGTTCCATATGGTCATCACTGAAAACTGTTCGTTCCCAACCTCCGAGATATAAGTTTGCGTATGAGGGGGCACAAGATGTGCCCATGGCCACGCCTTGAATTTGGAGATATATTTGGTCCATAAACAGAAAATAATTTTTTGTCAAAATAAATTCTAGAAGTTTTAAGATGAAGGTATTGGTAGGCCAGGTATGGTAATCCTGTTCCATCAAAAAAGAACCAGCCGTCCGGACGCCCTGCTCGTGGGGGATGCTCGAGTAGAGAGCCTCGACATCTATAGCCACGAGGAGGGCGTCCGGAGGGATCTGGATCCCCTCGATTTGTTTCAACAGATCAGTTGTGTCCCTTATGTAGGACGGTAGTCTCATGACGTGGGGGAGGAGGAAAGTATCCACCAATTTGCTGGCGTTCTCAGTTAATGAACCTTTACCAGAGACAATGGGTCGACCTGGAGGTGCAGAAAGATTCTTATGAGTTTTAGGCAAAGCATAAAACGTAGGAGTACGTGGATATTGTACATTGATGAATTTATAGGTGTCATCATCGATGAGGCCCTCTAGGAAGGCCCAACCGATGAGTCCCCTAAATTCATCAATGGTTTGTTGAATGAATTGGTTTTCAATGGGTAAATACCAATTAGTGTTGGAAAGAATATTGAGACACATAGTCTGGTATTGGTGATGAGTCATCAGTACCAGGTTTCCTCCTTTGTCAGATTGCTTTATAATCAAATCGGTATTTTTCTGCAGTCTAGTGACTGCTCGAAACTGTTGTCGGGTTAGATTGGAGGGTAAAGTGTGCCACCGTTCTTTTTTGAGGGAAGTGATACATTCATGCAAAAAGGCCCATATGGAGGGGCAAGTCAAAAGATCAGGGAAGACTTTGGACTTGGTTTTAAGGGAAGTCGTGGGATTGGGATATTGGGAGTGGGAGGTTATGGCCACCTGACAGGCCGGTGGTGGGTTAAAGTCACCATCGGGGGTATCCGGCTCGACGTTTCCCTCATCGTAAAGTAGCATGAGGTCCCTTAATGCTCTGGACTCCGCTATGGTGAAATTCTTAGTCTTTTCCGCCAGTTCTTTTTCAAGGCTGATGCGTTTGCGGTCGGGATCAAACATGAAATTAAACGTCAATTTGCGGGCGAATAAGTAGAGGTCTTTTATTGTTTCATAGATATCGATTGGCTCCGAAGGACAGATCGAACTGTTCATATACTTAAGTCTGTTATGTTGATATTATTCTTCACCTTCATAGACTATATACTACCAGACGCCTCCTGAAGAAGCGGCTGTGACCGCGAAACCGTTGAGGTTACGTCTGCAAGTATCACACCATATAAACCTTTGTCTATGCACCTTGTGGGCATTAGCTATATCAAAAATGTAGTGTCAACATTGCTGTGAACAATTATCATTGTTTTTGTCTCTGTATATTAATATGTATCAATGATGTCCCTTACGGGACTTTTTATCAATTTTGAAATAAATTTATACTTTTTTAAATCAAGTTTTCTTGCTATGGTACCGCAATAGTCCTCTTTTCTCTTTCTTGAGGGAGGCAGGACCCTATTGGAGAGGTCCCTGTTCTGATTCCTCCTTCAAATTTATATTTTGTAGTTACACATATCCAGGATGATGGTACCCATCAATGCTAGTCTATTCCTTTGTGTAAATTATGTGGCAAACCAATGCATTCTAATATAACGGGTGGATAACACACCCAGGATCGCTTTGATCCAATGGTTTTTTCCTTCCCTTCAACCCCTCCCCCCTTGTCTTCTTTGCCACTTTCTAATTCGTTTATTAATGTGTAATCGTAGTTATTCCTGAACTTGAAGCAGCCGCCTATTTAACCCATTTATTCATTTTTTAATTTGAGCCCTCCACGTCCACGGCCAGAACCCTTCCCTGGCGCCCCTCATATCCTGAGTTATGGATGTCTTGGGCACCGCCTGGGGAGACTTTATGTCCACCATACAGGCAGGATGCCTAGCCAACCAACAACGAGAGGATGAAACCAAAATATTCACTGACAGATTGTTCAACCTTCTTAAGAAAAAATCCCATCTACACTGGCATATCCAGTACTTTGAATTATATATTACTGAGAAAGTTTGCCCCCTTGGACTTCGTGTCCAATTATTTCCTACAATCAAAGATCCCTCCGCGGATTTCAAAAAATCCTGGGAAAGTACTCTGACAAGCTGTAGCATTGAACTTATGTCAAAATTGACTGCCCAATACCGCTCTGACATGATATCTCTTGATGCGGAAATAGATAGATTACTCAATCAGTTTCCTAACATTCAAGAGTCAAGCTCCTTCACTAACAAATGGAAGGAAATAAGAGATAAAATTGAGGGTCTTAACAAAGACATTATTATCAAAAAACAGAGGAAATTTTCCCAGGATAAATTGGCTTTTGCGGAGGGCTATGCTTATAAATGGGCTGGGAAACCATTCTCTTATAAACATAAGCGTCCAAATCGGCAGTCTCTGGCCCCGACGGCAACAGACTACACGGAATCGGATTCATCGGTATCTTCTGTATCTTCACAGATAACCACTCGTTCCACTTTATCACGTGCACCAGGCGCCCCCCGAAAGAGGTCCCTCACTGGCGATAACCCCACTACTAAACACCCTAAAAAAGGCAAACAACAGGGAAAAGCACTAAAAACACCACCAACACCAAGACCAGTGGGACAGACCCCCCTCACTGGTCCCCTTCACTCTACTTTACACAATATCATTCCGAAACTGTTACAACCAAATATTCAAACACTCCTATCACAGCCCGGTTTTTTAGTACAACCAGGCCCAGAACCCTCCTCAAAACAGGGGAGTCTGGACACGTTTGTGCAAAGAGCCCCAACCCCGAGCACGTCTCACGACTAACCACTTCCACTAATATTGATGATCCCCACTCCCTCAACATCATCAACCTTACCCCTTATCGATTGACTCCGGAGGAGGAACAGGTTCTTCATTTAGGCCTGGGTTTCTGTCCTTCGGAGCCAATCGATATCTATGAAACAATAAAAGACCTCTACTTATTCGCCCGCAAATTGACGTTTAATTTCATGTTTGATCCCGACCGCAAACGCGTCAGCCTTGAAAAAGAACTGGCGGAAAAGACTAAGAATTTCACCATAGCGGAGTCCAGAGCATTAAGGGACCTCATGCTACTTTACGATGAGGGAAACGTCGAGCCGGATACCCCCGATGGTGACTTTAACCCACCACCGGCCTGTCAGGTGGCCATAACCTCCCACTCCCAATATCCCAATCCCACGACTTCCCTTAAAACCAAGTCCAAAGTCTTCCCTGATCTTTTGACTTGCCCCTCCATATGGGCCTTTTTGCATGAATGTATCACTTCCCTCAAAAAAGAACGGTGGCACACTTTACCCTCCAATCTAACCCGACAACAGTTTCGAGCAGTCACTAGACTGCAGAAAAATACCGATTTGATTATAAAGCAATCTGACAAAGGAGGAAACCTGGTACTGATGACTCATCACCAATACCAGACTATGTGTCTCAATATTCTTTCCAACACTAATTGGTATTTACCCATTGAAAACCAATTCATTCAACAAACCATTGATGAATTTAGGGGACTCATCGGTTGGGCCTTCCTAGAGGGCCTCATCGATGATGACACCTATAAATTCATCAATGTACAATATCCACGTACTCCTACGTTTTATGCTTTGCCTAAAACTCATAAGAATCTTTCTGCACCTCCAGGTCGACCCATTGTCTCTGGTAAAGGTTCATTAACTGAGAACGCCAGCAAATTGGTGGATACTTTCCTCCTCCCCCACGTCATGAGACTACCGTCCTACATAAGGGACACAACTGATCTGTTGAAACAAATCGAGGGGATCCAGATCCCTCCGGACGCCCTCCTCGTGGCTATAGATGTCGAGGCTCTCTACTCGAGCATCCCCCACGAGCAGGGCGTCCGGACGGCTGGTTCTTTTTTGATGGAACAGGATTACCATACCTGGCCTACCAATACCTTCATCTTAAAACTTCTAGAATTTATTTTGACAAAAAAATATTTTCTGTTTATGGACCAAATATATCTCCAAATTCAAGGCGTGGCCATGGGCACATCTTGTGCCCCCTCATACGCAAACTTATATCTCGGAGGTTGGGAACGAACAGTTTTCAGTGATGACCATATGGAACCATTCCTGGACCATGTACTAGGATGGTTTAGATTCATTGACGACCTCTTGGTAATTTGGACAGGTACAGAGCAACTTTTGCAAACCTTTATCGCAGAGCTCAATATTAACACCTTCAATCTTCATTTTACCTATTCCTATGATAGACACAGTATCCCTTTTCTAGATGTACAGATCATCAAGGACATCACTGGTCATCTTATCACGGACCTATATCGTAAACCTACTGCCGGCAACACATTGTTGCATGCTTCTAGTCTCCATCCCCGCCCTCTGGTTCGCAGTATCCCTTTTGCTCAGTATCTTAGACTGAGAAGAAACTGCACAGAGGACGACGACTTTCACAAACAGGCCAATGCCCTTCGTACACGGTTGCTAGCTAGGGGCTATAAACGCACTGTGCTAAGAAAAGCCTTTAACAAGGCCTCAGCCCTTGACCGACAAACACTTTTATATGGCCCCGCACACCCCAAAAAACCATATATGACCAAGATCATTACCAAATTTTCCACTCATCACCAACAATTAAGAAAAATTTTGTCCAAACATTGGCACATCCTAACTGATCACCATACTCTTAAAAAATACATTAAAACAACTCCTGATCTTGTTTTCAAGAGGGCCACATCCTTGAGGGATAGATTAACACATAGCCACTACAGGACCCCCTCCCCTGATCTCAGGGGACCTAGGGGCACCTATAAATGTGGCAATTGCCCACACTGTCCCTGGATTCAAGAGGGACAACAATTTCTCCTTCCCAACGGCGAAATGTTTTTTCCCAGACACTCAGCCCATTGTGGCACGCGCGGAGTAATTTACCTTATGACATGTGCCTGTAATGCTTTTTACGTTGGGAAAACTATCAGGGAATTACGGCAGAGACTGGGGGACCACCTTTATGCCTCCACAAATGGCAAACTCACTACCGTGGGCCGCCATTTAGGCATCCATCATCGTTTCAATCTAGACTCTATTCGGTTCACTGTGTTGGATGTTATCCCTGAAGACCCCCGCGGGGGCAATTGGGACCGTGAAATCCTGAAACGTGAATCCTTCTGGATTGAACGACTTGATGCATGTGTTCCTCCGGGTATAAACGAGGCACATTCTTATAAATATTTTCTCGATTAACTTGGTCATTTTTCCCACTTCCCTCCTCCCTTCCTTTCCCCCTCTCCCCCCCCCCCCCTCCACCCCCCAATCTCTGCCGTGACCCTATCCCACCAATAAAAATAATAAACACACAAGATAATAATAATAACAAAAATATAAAAAATCAAGCTTTACAATATTTGGATTGTACTGTCTAGGACTTAGGTTTTTCCCCATTTTTCCCCTCTCCCCCCTCCCCCCTCCCCTTCCCTCTCCTGATCATGGACTAATGGACTCTGAACAACAGTTGATTTATACTGTATTCATAAACCTTTTATTTATTAATGTTTTTTCCAGCGGCTGTATTTAAATGTTCTGTGACTGCTTGATTCTTTGTTATTAAAATCATGTATGATGCTGATTATGATGTTGTTTTATTTGTTTTGAGATGGGTCAAGATGCGTGTTTGTCCAGCTGGGGGGGCCCTTTGCGCCCCCACCGCTGGAAACCGCGCATCTCTCCCGTCCCATTTGCTGTTTCCTTTATCATATCTCTATTCAGATTTTTTCAGGAATTGCACTGGCCGCCCTGTCCTGGTTAGATGTGAGGAGTTTATTCTCCCCCTGTGGCGGGCTTGCGCTCCTCCGGCGGAGGGCTCGGCTTAACTCAGCCCTGCCTCCGCTTCGTTCTGATCAGTGCCTCGCACTGATCAATGCTGAGCTTTGCGCCTGTGCCAGACACGTTGCCCGCGCATGCGCAATAGTGGAGGACCGGACCCGGAAGCAATCGTGGCGGCTGATCCCGCCGTGGTTGACTTCCGGGTTGAAGGCACTTAAGACGCCTGAGACTCAGCTGTTTGAGCCTCGGTCGAACATTCAGCTCTGTGCGGACGCCACTGAAAATTGATGTAAGTACTTACACCATGCCTTTCTGTTACTAGGTGGGGGCGCCCCATTCTACAGGGTACCCCCCACCTCCCCTGGCGTTTTGAAAGCCTGTTTGATTGTCCCTTAACTTTAAAACTAGCCTCTCATGTCTGGTTTATTGATTTACATCCTTTACAGCGTTCTGCTATGACAGTGTAATGTGGCGGTTATGCCACTGACGGCACTAGGCACATCCCTTTGGGCCTGAATTGTTCCTGAGTCTAGGTGTTTGTTTAAAGCAATGATAGGTAAGGGAATTCCATCATTCAAAAATCCCCTCCTTACCAGCCTCACATATACTTTCCCATTTTATTTTCCTTCACCAGGTGAAATTGGGATATCTACCTCACCCTCACCTCCTGCTCTTTCTGCTTGTTCTTTCCCCTTCCCTTCCGTTCCCAATACCTCCTTCCCCCCCCCCCCCTCCTCCCCCCTTCCCCTTTCCTTCCCCCTCTACCCTTTTTTTCTCTTCTCCCCCCCTCTTTTCTCACTCCTTTTTTCTTTCCTTCTTTTTTTCTTTCCTTTTTTCTTTTTTTCTTTTTTTCTTTCCCCCCCCTTTTCTCCTTCCCCCCCCCCCCTTCTTCTTTCCTGCTTCCTTTTCTTCCCTCCTTGTTCCCCCCTTGTTCTCCCATGCTCTTCCTTCTTTTTGTTCTTTGTCATCCCTGCATTTTCTTCTTCTCCTTCCTTTCCCCCTTTTTTCCCCCCCTTCCTCCTCCTCACTGTCCGCCCGCCTTATCTTTCTTCCTGTTTTCCTTCCCCTTTCCCCCACACCCCCCCACCCTTTCTTCCCTTCCCCCCTTTTTTCCCCTTTCTCCCCCCCCCCCTTTTTTCCCCCATTTTTTCCCCTCCCTCTCCTGTTTTCCTCTCCCTGTTCTGGTCTCTGCTTTCCCTCTTCTCCCCCTTTTCACCTTGATCACGGCACTCCTTGGTGGCCCCGTAACAGTAATTATCACCTTTCCAAAAAAAAATTTTTTAAATTTCTAATAATTTCCCTTACAATAGCTATACCCTAAATTTGCCTCCCGGGCCCGCCACCGGGGGAACGCCTCATCGAGGGCGTCTCACAACATCATTCCAGGAAGACCCTCTTTGGTTTTAGTGTGGTGAGTGCAATTTGTAAACTTTAAGCATTTTCTCCAATTCTAATTCTGTATTGTGTATTTTCTATGAACTGTTCATATACTTAAGTCTGTTATGTTGATATTATTCTTCACCTTCATAGACTATATACTACCAGACGCCTCCTGAAGAAGCGGCTGTGACCGCGAAACCGTTGAGGTTACGTCTGCAAGTATCACACCATATAAACCTTTGTCTATGCACCTTGTGGGCATTAGCTATATCAAAAATGTAGTGTCAACATTGCTGTGAACAATTATCATTGTTTTTGTCTCTGTATATTAATATGTATCAATGATGTCCCTTACGGGACTTTTTATCAATTTTGAAATAAATTTATACTTTTTTAAATCAAGTTTTCTTGCTATGGTACCGCAATAGTCCTCTTTTCTCTTTCTTGAGGGAGGCAGGACCCTATTGGAGAGGTCCCTGTTCTGATTCCTCCTTCAAATTTATATTTTGTAGTTACACATATCCAGGATGATGGTACCCATCAATGCTAGTCTATTCCTTTGTGTAAATTATGTGGCAAACCAATGCATTCTAATATAACGGGTGGATAACACACCCAGGATCGCTTTGATCCAATGGTTTTTTCCTTCCCTTCAACCCCTCCCCCCTTGTCTTCTTTGCCACTTTCTAATTCGTTTATTAATGTGTAATCGTAGTTATTCCTGAACTTGAAGCAGCCGCCTATTTAACCCATTTATTCATTTTTTAATTTGAGCCCTCCACGTCCACGGCCAGGACCCTTCCCTGGCGCCCCTCATATCCTGAGTTATGGATGTCTTGGGCACCGCCTGGGGAGACTTTATGTCCACCATACAGGCAGGATGCCTAGCCAACCAACAACGAGAGGATGAAACCAAAATATTCACTGACAGATTGTTCAACCTTCTTAAGAAAAAATCCCATCTACACTGGCATATCCAGTACTTTGAATTATATATTACTGAGAAAGTGTGCCCCCTTGGACTTCGTGTCCAATTATTTCCTACAATCAAAGATCCCTCCGCGGATTTCAAAAAATCCTGGGAAAGTACTCTGACAAGCTGTAGCATTGAACTTATGTCAAAATTGACTGCCCAATACCGCTCTGACATGATATCTCTTGATGCGGAAATAGATAGATTACTCAATCAGTTTCCTAACATTCAAGAGTCAAGCTCCTTCACTAACAAATGGAAGGAAATAAGAGATAAAATTGAGGGTCTTAACAAAGACATTATTATCAAAAAACAGAGGAAATTTTCCCAGGATAAATTGGCTTTTGCGGAGGGCTATGCTTATAAATGGGCTGGGAAACCATTCTCTTATAAACATAAGCGTCCAAATCGGCAGTCTCTGGCCCCGACGGCAACAGACTACACGGAATCGGATTCATCGGTATCTTCTGTATCTTCACAGATAACCACTCGTTCCACTTTATCACGTGCACCAGGCGCCCCCCGAAAGAGGTCCCTCACTGGCGATAACCCCACTACTAAACACCCTAAAAAAGGCAAACAACAGGGAAAAGCACTAAAAACACCACCAACACCAAGACCAGGGGGACAGACCCCCCTCACTGGTCCCCTTCACTCTACTTTACACAATATCATTCCGAAACTGTTACAACCAAATATTCAAACACTCCTATCACAGCCCGGTTTTTTAGTACAACCAGGCCCAGAACCCTCCTCAAAACAGGGGAGTCTGGACACGTTTGTGCAAAGAGCCCCAGCCCCGAGCACGTCTCACGACTAACCACTTCCACTAATATTGATGATCCCCACTCCCTCAACATCATCAACCTTACCCCTTATCGATTGACTCCGGAGGAGGAACAGGTTCTTCATTTAGGCCTGGGTTTCTGTCCTTCGGAGCCAATCGATATCTATGAAACAATAAAAGACCTCTACTTATTCGCCCGCAAATTGACGTTTAATTTCATGTTTGATCCCGACCGCAAACGCGTCAGCCTTGAAAAAGAACTGGCGGAAAAGACTAAGAATTTCACCATAGCGGAGTCCAGAGCATTAAGGGACCTCATGCTACTTTACGATGAGGGAAACGTCGAGCCGGATACCCCCGATGGTGACTTTAACCCACCACCGGCCTGTCAGGTGGCCATAACCTCCCACTCCCAATATCCCAATCCCACGACTTCCCTTAAAACCAAGTCCAAAGTCTTCCCTGATCTTTTGACTTGCCCCTCCATATGGGCCTTTTTGCATGAATGTATCACTTCCCTCAAAAAAGAACGGTGGCACACTTTACCCTCCAATCTAACCCGACAACAGTTTTGAGCAGTCACTAGACTGCAGAAAAATACCGATTTGATTATAAAGCAATCTGACAAAGGAGGAAACCTGGTACTGATGACTCATCACCAATACCAGACTATGTGTCTCAATATTCTTTCCAACACTAATTGGTATTTACCCATTGAAAACCAATTCATTCAACAAACCATTGATGAATTTAGGGGACTCATCGGTTGGGCCTTCCTAGAGGGCCTCATCGATGATGACACCTATAAATTCATCAATGTACAATATCCACGTACTCCTACGTTTTATGCTTTGCCTAAAACTCATAAGAATCTTTCTGCACCTCCAGGTCGACCCATTGTCTCTGGTAAAGGTTCATTAACTGAGAACGCCAGCAAATTGGTGGATACTTTCCTCCTCCCCCACGTCATGAGACTACTGTCCTACATAAGGGACACAACTGATCTGTTGAAACAAATCGAGGGGATCCAGATCCCTCCAGACGCCCTCCTCGTGGCTATAGATGTCGAGGCTCTCTACTCGAGCATCCCCCACGAGCAGGGCGTCCGGACGGCTGGTTATTTTTTGATGGAACAGGATTACCATACCTGGCCTACCAATACCTTCATCTTAAAACTTCTAGAATTTATTTTGACAAAAAATTATTTTCTGTTTATGGACCAAATATATCTCCAAATTCAAGGCGTGGCCATGGGCACATCTTGTGCCCCCTCATACGCAAACTTATATCTCGGAGGTTGGGAACGAACAGTTTTCAGTGATGACCATATGGAACCATTCCTGGACCATGTACTAGGATGGTTTAGATTCATTGACGACCTCTTGGTAATTTGGACAGGTACAGAGCAACTTTTGCAAACCTTTATCGCAGAGCTCAATATTAACACCTTCAATCTTCATTTTACCTATTCCTATGATAGACACAGTATCCCTTTTCTAGATGTACAGATCATCAAGGACATCACTGGTCATCTTATCACGGACCTATATCGTAAACCTACTGCCGGCAACACATTGTTGCATGCTTCTAGTCTCCATCCCCGCCCTCTGGTTCGCAGTATCCCTTTTGCTCAGTATCTTAGACTGAGAAGAAACTGCACAGAGGACGACGACTTTCACAAACAGGCCAATGCCCTTCGTACACGGTTGCTAGCTAGGGGCTATAAACGCACTGTGCTAAGAAAAGCCTTTAACAAGGCCTCAGCCCTTGACCGACAAACACTTTTATATGGCCCCGCACGCCCCAAAAAACCATATATGACCAAGATCATTACCAAATTTTCCACTCATCACCAACAATTAAGAAAAATTTTGTCCAAACATTGGCACATCCTAACTGATCACCATACTCTTAAAAAATACATTAAAACAACTCCTGATCTTGTTTTCAAGAGGGCCACATCCTTGAGGGATAGATTAACACATAGCCACTACAGGACCCCCTCCCCTGATCTCAGGGGACCTAGGGGCACCTATAAATGTGGCAATTGCCCACACTGTCCCTGGATTCAAGAGGGACAACAATTTCTCCTTCCCAACGGCGAAATGTTTTTTCCCAGACACTCAGCCCATTGTGGCACGCGCGGAGTAATTTACCTTATGACATGTGCCTGTAATGCTTTTTACGTTGGGAAAACTATCAGGGAATTACGGCAGAGACTGGGGGACCACCTTTATGCCTCCACAAATGGCAAACTCACTACCGTGGGCCGCCATTTAGGCATCCATCATCGTTTCAATCTAGACTCTATTCGGTTCACTGTGTTGGATGTTATCCCTGAAGACCCCCGCGGGGGCAATTGGGACCGTGAAATCCTGAAACGTGAATCCTTCTGGATTGAACGACTTGATGCATGTGTTCCTCCGGGTATAAACGAGGCACATTCTTATAAATATTTTCTCGATTAACTTCGTCATTTTTTCCCACTTCCCTCCTCCCTTCCTTTCCCCCTCTCCCCCCCCCCCCCCCTCCACCCCCCAATCTCTGCCGTGACCCTATCCCACCAATAAAAATAATAAACACACAAGATAATAATAATAACAAAAATATAAAAAATCAAGCTTTACAATATTTGGATTGTACTGTCTAGGACTTAGGTTTTTCCCCATTTTTCCCCTCTCCCCCCTCCCCCCTCCCCTTCCCTCTCCTGATCATGGACTAATGGACTCTGAACAACAGTTGATTTATACTGTATTCATAAACCTTTTATTTATTAATGTTTTTTCCAGCGGCTGTATTTAAATGTTCTGTGACTGCTTGATTCTTTGTTATTAAAATCATGTATGATGCTGATTATGATGTTGTTTTATTTGTTTTGAGATGGGTCAAGATGCGTGTTTGTCCAGCTGGGGGGGCCCTTTGCGCCCCCACCGCTGGAAACCGCGCATCTCTCCCGTCCCATTTGCTGTTTCCTTTATCATATCTCTATTCAGATTTTTTCAGGAATTGCACTGGCTGCCCTGTCCTGGTTAGATGTGAGGAGTTTATTCTCCCCCTGTGGCGGGCTTGCGCTCCTCCGGCGGAGGGCTCGGCTTAACTCAGCCCTGCCTCCGCTTCGTTCTGATCAGTGCCTCGCACTGATCAATGCTGAGCTTTGCGCCTGCGCCGGACACGTTGCCCGCGCATGCGCAATAGTGGAGGACCGGACCCGGAAGCAATCGTGGCGGCTGATCCCGCCGTGGTTGACTTCCGGGTTGGAGGCACTTAAGACGCCTGAGACTCAGCTGTTTGAGCCTCGGTCGAACATTCAGCTCTGTGCGGACGCCACTGAAAATTGATGTAAGTACTTACACCATGCCTTTCTGTTACTAGGTGGGGGCGCCCCATTCTACAGGGTACCCCCCACCTCCCCTGGCGTTTTGAAAGCCTGTTTGATTGTCCCTTAACTTTAAAACTAGCCTCTCATGTCTGGTTTATTGATTTACATCCTTTACAGCGTTCTGCTATGACAGTGTAATGTGGCGGTTATGCCACTGACGGCACTAGGCACATCCCTTTGGGCCTGAATTGTTCCTGAGTCTAGGTGTTTGTTTAAAGCAATGATAGGTAAGGGAATTCCATCATTCAAAAATCCCCTCCTTACCAGCCTCACATATACTTTCCCATTTTATTTTCCTTCACCAGGTGAAATTGGGATATCTACCTCACCCTCACCTCCTGCTCTTTCTGCTTGTTCTTTCCCCTTCCCTTCCGTTCCCAATACCTCCTTCCCCCCCCCCCTCCTCCCCCCTTCCCCTTTCCTTCCCCCTCTACCCTTTTTTTCTCTTCTCCCCCCCTCTTTTCTCACTCCTTTTTTCTTTCCTTCTTTTTTTCTTTCCTTTTTTCTTTTTTTCTTTTTTTCTTTCCCCCCCCCCTTTTCTCCTCCCCCCCCCTCCCCTTCTTCTTTCCTGCTTCCTTTTCTTCCCTCCTTGTTCCCCCCTTGTCCTCCCATGCTCTTCCTTCTTTTTGTTCTTTGTCATCCCTGCATTTTCTTCTTCTCCTTCCTTTCCCCCTTTTTTCCCCCCCTTCCTCCTCCTCACTGTCCGCCCGCCTTATCTTTCTTCCTGTTTTCCTTCCCCTTTTCCCCACACCCCCCCACCCTTTCTTCCCTTCCCCCCTTTTTTCCCCTTTCTTCCCCCCCCCCCTTTTTTCCCCCATTTTTTCCCCTCCCTCTCCTGTTTTCCTCTCCCTGTTCTGGTCTCTGCTTTCCCTCTTCTCCCCCTTCTCACCTTGATCACGGCACTCCTTGGTGGCCCCGTAACAGTAATTATCACCTTTCCAAAAAAATTTTTTAAATTTCTAATAATTTCCCTTACAATAGCTATACCCTAAATTTGCCTCCCGGGCCCGCCACCGGGGGAACGCCTCATCGAGGGCGTCTCACAACATCATTCCAGGAAGACCCTCTTTGGTTTTAGTGTGGTGAGTGCAATTTGTAAACTTTAAGCATTTTCTCCAATTCTAATTCTGTATTGTGTATTTTCTATGAACTGTTCATATACTTAAGTCTGTTATGTTGATATTATTCTTCACCTTCATAGACTATATACTAACCAGACGCCTCCTGAAGAAGCGGCTGTGACCGCGAAACCGTTGAGGTTACGTCTGCAAGTATCACACCATATAAACCTTTGTCTATGCACCTTGTGGGCATTAGCTATATCAAAAATGTAGTGTCAACATTGCTGTGAACAATTATCATTGTTTTTGTCTCTGTATATTAATATGTATCAATGATGTCCCTTACGGGACTTTTTATCAATTTTGAAATAAATTTATACTTTTTTAAATCAAGTTTTCTTGCTATGGTACCGCAATAGTCCTCTTTTCTCTTTCTTGAGGGAGGCAGGACCCTATTGGAGAGGTCCCTGTTCTGATTCCTCCTTCAAATTTATATTTTGTAGTTACACATATCCAGGATGATGGTACCCATCAATGCTAGTCTATTCCTTTGTGTAAATTATGTGGCAAACCAATGCATTCCAGTAATGAGTTGAGCTGGAGACATTATCGCTGTAAGTTACAGTATTTAAAAAATATAGGATAGCTGGTCAGAAGATATAATTGGAGTAGGGTGTCTTGGAAGATGGGTGTGGTGTAGACAAGAATAGACAGGATAAGCTTAATAGGGTAATCATATATGCAATTGTTTAAATACAGTTAGGAATTTGTGTGAAATAGCACACTCTAAAAATATCTACAGTGCTTTGCAAAAGTATTCACCCCCTTGGCATTTTTCATCTTTTGTTGCCTCACAACATAGATTGTTTGAGGAATTGCATCATTTAATTTACAGAGCATGCCCACAACTTTGAAGATTTTTTTTTTTTTTTTATTGAGAAGCAAACAACAAATAGGACAAAATAACAGAAAAAGTCAATGTGCATAACTATTCACCCCCCTAAAGTCAATACTTTGTAGAGCCACCTTTTGCGGCTATCACAGCTCCAAGTTGCTGTGGATAAGTCTCTATGAGCTTGCCACATCTTACCACTGGGATTTTTGCCCATTCCTCCTTGCAAAACTGCTCCAGCTCCTTCAAGTTGGATGGTTTGCGCTTGTGAACAGCAATCTTTAAGTCTGACCTCAGATTTTTTATTGGATTTAGGTCTGGGCTTTGACTAGGCCATTCCAACACATTTACATGTATCCCCTTAAACCGCTCAAGTGTTACTTTAGCAGTGTGTTTGGGGTCATTGTCCTGCTGGAAGGTAGACATGTGCACACTGAAATATTTTGTTTCGGAATTTCGTCTTTGTCCGAAAAATAAATTTATTTAGTTACTCCCGAAATTCGTTTTTATTCATTTTGTTTTTCATTAAAAATTGCATTCGTCCGAAAATCCAAATTAATTAAGGTTGAATCTGTCATTGAAGGCTTATGGTGTCTGTCGAATGTTTCGCTGCTTTGTCGAATCTACGTCGTTCATGTTGAATGTATATAGTTCAAACAGAAAATGGACTGGTGATAGTGATCACTGATCAGACAGGTAACAAGATAGGGTATATAGAATCTATATAGAATCTCAATCTATAATATAGGATCTATAATAATAAATCCCCCCCCCCCCCACAACATGGGCAGCCTCTGAGGCTATCACAACACTAGCAACACTAGTATCACTATCAAGTTCACAACACTAACACAATAGCAGCAGATTATTATGAAAAAGTTAAGTTGAACTGTAGCTTGTTTCACTATTGTTCTGCTGCTGTGCTTATGCTTAATTGCTAAATAATTCAGGTTCTCTGACAAACAGACCAGCTAAGATTGACTGTCTTCTGAAATGATTCAGTGTGTGTGTCTCTCTCTGCTAGCAAATCGTAAGTGAAATTAAGTTGGTTGTACGTGTGTACTTCGTTCTAGCTATTTTACTGCTCTTCCTCTTTGGTTGCAATCAGCCAATAACATTCATCATTATCATTATTTTTATTTTACTTCCCCCACCCAATTCCAGCAGTGATCTTTTCTCTCTATGTCAAATCTTTTCTTTCTATGTCGAATCTTTTCTCTCTATGTAGAATAATCTTGGACTAATAGAGCTAAGGTTAGGCACATTCAACCACAGGTTCGATGGACACAGATTGTTATTGTTAGCATCATGTCAAATCTGCTATCTATATCGAACTGTTGTCACAACGAAAACGAAAATAAAGAATCTGTTTATATCTGATCTTTCGTTTTTCGGATTCTGCACTTTCGTTATCGTTTGTTAAAACGATAACGAAAATACCTGAAATTCGGCCGAAAATGCATTCGGACGAAAACGAATGCACATGTCTACTGAAGGGTGAACCTCCGTTTTAGCCTCAAATCACACAAAGAGTGGTACAGGTTTTGCTCAAGAATATCCCTGTATTTAGCACCATTCATCTTTCCCTTAACTCTGACCAGTTTCCCAGTCCTGACTGCTGAAAAACATCCCCACAGCATGATGCTGCCACCACCATGTTTCACTGTGGGGATGGTGTTCTTTGGGTGATGTGATGTGTTGGGTTTGCGCCAGACATAGCGTTTTCTTTGATGGCCAAAAAGTTAAATTTTAGTCTCATCAGACCAGAGCACCTTCCTCCATACATTTTGGGAGTCTCCCACACGCCTCTTCACAAACTCAAAATGTGCCATTTGCTATATACTACTCTAGCCATTTTTTTCTACTGCGCTTTTTACCTGTTCAATTGAACCGAATTTTTTTGTCATTATTGTTTTTATTGGATGTTGGAAGATACATTCCTTTGAATAAACCCCTTATCCGTTTGTTGGATTTACACCATGGGGAGGCTCTCTTTTTTCTTTTATATCTTGGGAACTGTCACTTATTGAATGGAGCGTGAATAATGACCCTAACCCTCTATATTTTTGATCAAGACGGCAAACAAGATTGCTGGGCATTCAGGCTCGATCTATTTTTCCCTTGATGAGTAGTTTCCAGGCCCTTATTTCAGCTGGAATTTTACATCGATTTGGACCGGCCCTACATCCACCGCTTGGTGGTACAAGCTCGTTTGACTCACCGCTCATGGCGTGTGCGTCCATCATTGCTGGTAAGAGTACCCCATCTTTCCCTACCTTTTGATGTGATCTAATAAGAAGGCAATAATCAGAATATCAGCTTTACCTTAGAGCATCTCAAGAAGCATATAGAGATCTGGGATACCAACACCATTGTACATCCACCTGTATGAACTTCATATATATACATTAATACGTACTCTATTTGCTAGACATTATGTCTGCATGACACAATTCCATTTGTGTTTTCTGATACCCATCATTGGGACTTATTGGGCACCTATTGTTTATATTGTCACTTATCCATTCATGTTCATATATAGATCTTACTTTTTATTTATTTTACTTTATTTTAGTTTTATATTTTGTGTGTTTTATCACTGTTTACACTCACCTTTTTGCATTCTTCATTGAGGTCTCACACCTATGCATTATGTTAACCCAATACATAGGTTATTTTTTTCATACATCTTATTGAATGTGTGAGATTCTCTGTCACTTTGGGTTGCACATTTTTGGTACGGTCAATAACACTGAAACATTTTACACGTCGGAATACTGATATTTCTCTTTCCACATATATCATAAAGTGACACATGCTAAAGTGTGGGCACAGTCGCATTGTTGCATGTAGATATATGTTTCACTATATATATCGTTTAATTGATTTTGTGATTTTGAATGTCACATTAGTGTTTAACGCACTATTTACACTTAGACACACATTCTGATCACTTTCAATATTTTACCTTTTTCCTAGCGCTACACTTTTTATTTACACTCTGCCATAAAGCCCAACTCTACGGAGCGTACGGCTTATTTTCATCCTATGTACAGATACTCCATTCTCTGCTGTGGAACTCTGCAGCTCCTCTAGGGTTACCTTAGGTCTCTGTGCTGCCTCTCTGATTAATGCCCTCCTTGCCCGGTCCATGAGTTTTGGTGTGCGACCGTCTCTTGGCAGGTTTGCTGTTGTGCCATGTTCTTTCCATTTGGTTATGATAGATTTGATGATGCTCCTAGGGATCATCAAAGATTTGGATATTTTTTTATAACCTAACCCTGACATGTACTTCTCAACAACATTGCCCTTACTTGTTTGGAGAGTTCCTTGGTCTTCATGGCAGTGTTTGGTTAGTGGTGGCTCTTGCTTAGGTGTTGCAGCCTGTGGGGCTTTTCAAAAAGGTGTGTATATGTAATGACAGATCATGTGACACTTACATTGCACACAGGTGGACATCATTTCACCAATTATGTTACTTCTGAAGGTAACTGTTTGCACCAGAGCTTTTTATGGGCTTCATAACAAAGGGGGTGAATACATACACACATGACAATTATCAGATTTTATTTCTGAAAAATAGTTTTACGTATATATTTTCAAATTTTACTTCACCAACTTAGACTATTGTGTTCTGATCTATCATACTTCAGATTAAAAAAACACTAAACTAAAAGCTGTAATGTAACATAATAGGTAAAAAGCCAAGGGGGTGAATACTTTTGCAAGGCACTATATGTGTATTTGTTTAATATATATATATATATATATATATATATATATATATATATATATATTTCTTGCCCAATTTTATTAAAAGTAGGTTCAGAAAAAAAACACAGTAACGAGAGTTTCCCACGCAGGGGTATTCAGCGTTTGTCTTCCATCCAAAGAAAACAAACATTCAGACCTTTCAGACCTGGATTGCACTTGCAGCACTGCTGCTCTGGCCTTACACTCCAGGCCCTTGTCTGTCTTCTACAGACTACTCATCAACCAGAGTTTGAACCATACACATAGCAGCCCCTTTGCTGTTCTGGCTCCCATCTCTCTCCTAGGTGGAGCTCGCCTGACTCCTGGGCCTGACCTCCTGTCTGCCGGGGTGGGGTCCAGAACCATGGTCAGGTCACTACTAAATGCTCAGCACACACCTGACCAATTAGTGTGTTGGTTGTTCACACAACCTGGACCCAGGATTGGAGGTTTCGTCCCACCCAGATCTCTTAGAAATCTCCAGGCTCCAGGTCCCAAAATTGACTTTAGAAAACAATGAGGAACCTGAAAAGCCCGTTTCCTCTGCATTAGGCAAACCCCCTGGAGACCCTCAACCTGCCTGGTTGAGAATCTAGGGTTATAATCTTCATTTAGACCCTGGAAGGGTACCGCACTGCCACAAAATGTATGTTTCTTTTTTTATGTACAAGTTGGTGATATAGTGTATATTAAATAGATTTTTGGTTATACAACTTTCCTGAGAGACTTAGTTGTTAAGACATTTTTTAGAACAAGAATAAAGTGTTACAAGTGTGTTTGTCAATCAAAATACATATTACGGCCTTTAGGACGTACTCAGTTCCCCCCTTTCATCAGACAAATAGCTGTAGTAAACAGTACTGAAGTGTTATACAAGGCTATCTGCTGTTGGAATTATGACGTCTGCATGTAACATAAAAAAGATGTCTTGAGAGACCTAATAGATACATTAATTCATAAATTCACATACACACTCACACAGACACACACAAGGAAGTATGACTGCATAAAGACATGTATTTGTACACTTTTTACATACTAACAAGCTTAAACGGGTGTTTTTGCTCCCTACTAAGTCACGTCACGTAAGTCCTTCTTATCCAGTACACATGGTGAAGCAGACATGCCTCTATAAGCTTGTCATAATTTTCTAGACATTTTTATAACTTCTGTTTTTATTTCTTGTATTTTAGTTTAACTTACACTGAATTGATATATTTATGTGACTTTTGTATTTATTTTCTATTTTGGATGCCATTGTGTGATAAATAAAATTGCACTGTATTTCAAATCAGCTGGTCAGCTCATTATATGTATTGAAATTTCCTTCAGATAATTATTAAATACTATAAGTGTTGCAAAATTCCACATTATCTAACAGTAAATTAGGTTTAAAATAAGCCTTCCCTGACCTCTGTAACTGCAGGTACTGTGGAATAATGTCATCATTCTAGCATCACAATAGAGACTATAAAGTTGAATTACTGTTTATTAAGAATTTTCAAATGCATAATGTCCATAGCCTGGCCACATGTTAATTTCAAATCAAGAAAGGATAAAAAACCTTATGTAGAGTTTAAACTCTCACAAAATAACTCCGTTTTTATAGAGCACAGTAAGTAAAAAAAGACCATCTTATATTTTGCAAAAAAAGTTTTCCCCTTCTACTTCAAAACACATCTATTTAAAGTGGCTCTTCGGTGTCCCCCAAACACACAATACTGTAGCTGCTGACTTTTAATAAAGAATCACTTACCTGTGCAGGTATCCAGCGCTGTCCTCACCCGGGCCAGTTCTTCGCCAGTCTTTGGGACTCCAGTGCATCCATGCTAACTGTGGGAATCTGGCTGTGACTCTTCGCAACTTCGGAACCATTGCATGTGAGGGCCTTGCTGCACTGTATGAATGGTCCTGCAGCTTTCTGGGGCCTGTGTTGTGGCCCAAGAGGCTGTTGGCAGAGAGGGGGTCTGAACTTTTACTTGGTTCACCTAGGCAATCCCAGCAGAAGTAGGAGTGGGTACCTGTCAAAACCAGGTACCCACTCCCCCCCCCAAAAAAAAATTTTTCAAAAATGTAAAGGAGGAGGGGGGCAGAAAATTGGAACTTCCCCTTTTGGATGAAGTTTCACTTTGAATTCTAATTTTTAAGAGTTTACAAGCTTAGACTGTATAAAACCTGACCATTTTCTGATTCCCGTAGATGTACAGGGGCTGTCAGTTCCTGCTTGGTAGGGGGTCTAACCATTCCCTACTTTATCCGAGACTAATCATTGTTTTTTCCTTTATGTTTAATTTGATCCAATATTTAGTGAAATGTGTCAGAGAGAAGAGTTCAAAGGGCAATCTTTCTGTTTACCTAATAAATCTACTTGATATATCATGGAGTACAACTTTTTTCCTTGGATATATATTTGAATTTTTCAAAGAAGATCAACCGTAGCAGCTCCTTTACTTTTCCCAGTATTTGATTTAATAAAACCATTTATTACCTGCATAAAGCTGTTTTGAAAAATTTGTAGTTCCATAATGGATTTTCATTGCCTGTAGAATAACCATTGAATGTGTAAATGTTCACCATAAGAATTAGCAAAGTTGCAGAGTGTGGTCAGGTGTATTTACTACATAGTAAAAAGTATCTCATTAATCTCTAATTGCAGTAAGTGCAAACAACTGGAAAACCTGCCTTGTGCCTAGTCACTGCCATTTACAAAGTGTTTGCGATCACTTAAAACCTCTTAAATGCTTTGCAAATTTTATTGAATCTATTCTATGTGTGTTTATCCCACCAGCAGCCTTCCTAATGATGCTAGAGTAAATGTACCCATCCACATCCAATACCCATATACATCTCAGTAATTAAACATAAAGGTTGTTTGGTGATTGGATCTCAGATGTAATGTTTGTGCTTTCTGAATCATTCTCTCTTTGATCAGAGTCTGCATCTTTAAGAGAACAAGGAAAGTGAAGAAGAACACAAATGCAAATGCTCTATTTGTATCATGGATTATAAAAATATAACTGTTTTACCAAGTTACAAATAAATGACCCTTCCTGTGATCAAGTCATGTAACAATAACATTTTTTTTATGCCCTAGCACATTGTTTTCTGTATCAGAACATAAAAACTGATAGTTAAATTAAAAACTCTACTTTGAAAAATAAAGTCTCATGCAATGTTTACAGTTCCGTAGTATATAATTCTGTGACTATGACTACATCCTATAAATTGTTTTTCTAATTTTATATGCCATAAATAGAGTGACCATAACTGTTAGGTTTTTTTGTTTTTTCTACAGTTGATCTGAAATAAAGAGATTTTGTCTTGAATTTGTGCAAACATTTTTTTGAAGGTAGTGTGTGTATTTAGGAAGTTTATAACTGTGAGGAGGAGGGAAGGAGTACATTCTGATTTTCATGCATTGGCCAGGGCCCCCCTGGCGGCTATTAAGACATGGATAATAAAAACATGAGTCTTGCTTGGCCATTTGTCCAAACCAATGCCAAAAAGAGCAGTTTCTGGGGTCGGAGGGTGATTTATCCCACTGGCAGAAGAAATAAGGCAAAGACATCTTTCCAGAATGTAAGGATCTTTGGGCAGTACCACCATATATGCCTAATGAATCCCATGTGTTCGCATTTCTTCCAACATAATGGGGAATGGGTGTCAGGGTGTCATTGAGCTAATACTTGTGGTGTAAGGTACCACCTTTTCAGAACTTTTTGTGCTGTTTCCCAGTGAGAGATGCATCGGGATAGTTTTTTGGGTTGAGATAGGGCTTGTTGCCATTGCAGGGTCGTGTAGGAGATTCCTAGATCACATTCCCAAGAGATCATAGTTGGGAGCTTGGCCGGTATCATCTTAGAGCATCAGGTTGTGTATATCAGGAAGATCCAATTTTTCTGAAGTAAAGAAAGTGTAGATTGATTTTAACAGTAGATCCTCCCCTTTTTTCATGGGGCACAGGAGGTGTCGGACTTGAAAATATTTATAGAAATCTTTGTGAGGGATGCTGAAAGTTTTTGTAAGGTCTTGGAAGGAGCGCATTTGACGTTGATCAAATAATTGAGCTACTAGTTTGAGATCCTGGCTTCTCCATGATGATATGTCTAGGTCTGGAATTACTATGGATAATGATGAAAGTGGGGTGTTTAAGTCAATTATTTTGTAGTCATGGCCAGCAAGCTTTAAGGTCCATGTCTGAAGTGTGGTGTTGGCTGTGTATAAAAAGGATCTTTGGGTTTTATGGGTAAGCGAAGAGGCCCCTAGCACAGCCTGGAGGTCATGGGTTATTGCTTGTTGCTCAATTTGGATCCATCTCTTGTCTCATGTGGGCAACCACCAGAATTTAGTTTGTTCTAAAATGGAAGCTTTATAATATTTAGCAAGATCAGGAGCTCCTAATCCTGCATGGGAAGCAAGTATAAACATAGAGTCTTTACCCACTCTAGCTTTTTTTATTGTCTCATATGAAAGTGTTCTCCATTTTTTGCAAAGTCTTAAGGTGTGCTGATAATATACGAAGGGACATAGATCGAAAAAAGTACAATACATGAGGAAAAATAAACATTTTGGAAAGGGCTATTATACCTGCCCAAGAGACTATAGCTTTGGATTAACTGTTAGAGAGTTCCGAGAGTTTACTGAGCAATAGAGAGTAGTTTGCTTTGAAAATGTGGTTGCCAGGGGAAGTTATTCTAATACCTAAATACGTTATCTGGGATGAGTGTGTCCAAGAGAAGGAAACCTCTGAAACTTGTTTTTGTAATGATGGAGGGAGTCGAAGTGGTAGCATAGATGATTTAGATTTGTTTACTTTATATAAGGAGATTGAACCAAACTTCCGTAATGTAGCGCCAGTAAAGAGTAGAAGGGATCAGTTAAGGCAGGGAGTATGTCATCTGCATATAATCCAATGATGTGTTCTTCATTGAATACAAATTTTTACAATATATTTAAATTGAAAACCTTGGTCTGTCCTTCAGCTGCAGGTATTCCTACATCTGACAGCACTGCTATCCAGGACTACAAATGTGAATACAGAGAGGTGCAAAAGCTGGGGAATGTTGAGTACATGCCTTTCCTATTTTAATTTTGTGAGCAGCCAATTTACATTTGATTTTAACATTAAAGCTTTCAACTCTACTGTAATTAGCGTGTGCTCTTTTTATTTGTTTATGTGTTATTTGTAGATTTCCCCAATCTTGTTAAGGATTTTTGGTTTAATCCACCTATGGACATGAACTGTTTTTGCTGATGGACTTTTTTCTGATGGACTTGGTCTTTTCTTACTTTACACAAACCTGTTTAATTAAATTTCTGTGGTCATATATATATATATTTTGAGTGAACTAAAACATTTTTTGGTTTTATTTCTAAAAAAAAATTCTGAAACAATGAGTTAAAAAAAAACAGAGCTCATCTCTTAAATCATATGTGGATATAAGCCATCTCTTTGTCTCTAGATACCAACTTTGAGCCCCTACATGCTTAGACCTACCATTTTACTGTTAGTATAGTAAAGAATAATATGGCACCCATTTTACAATCTTTTACAATCTGTCCTTCATTTTTAATTTTTGTGGGCTTGATTTTCTTTTTTTACATATTTTGTGATATTCTTGTTAACCTTCCAATGATGATGGTGTTCCTTCAATTGTGTCTCTGAAAGATCTTGACTAGGTTAGAACAGATATACCCGGTCAACCTCCTACTCCACTTCTATGCCATGCCATGCTGTGGCATTCCCTGTAAATAACCAGTCCACACCTGAAATGGAATTTAATAGCCATAACAGCTTTTTATTAGAAAGATTTTTTTAAATATATTTCTTTTACAAAATAATACAACTGTAGTACAGGTTAAAGGGGTTGTAAAGGTTTGTGGTTTTTTTATTTTTAAATAACAAACATGGTATAATTACCTCCTCTGTGCAAGGGTTTTGAACAGAATGGCCCCACGATCCTCCTCTTCTGGGTTTCCCCAGCGATGCTCCTGGCTCCTCCTTGCAACGAGTGCCCTCTCGGAGACCCGCATTCCAAGGGGGCACCCGTGCAGGGGGGGGTTTCCCAAGTCCTGTTGCTGCGTTCATTGACACAGACAGCAGGACTCGGCCCCGCCCCGGCTCCAGTGTCACTGGATTTGATTGACAGCAGCGGGAGCCAATGGCTGCTACTGCTATCAATCTATCCAATGACCCGAGACAGCGCTTGGAGCTGCTGGGCTCGTTTTCATCACTGGAAAGATCGGGTGCAGGTAAGTAAAAGGGGGGCTCTGGGGGGCTGCTGCACTACAGCAGGTTTTTCACCTTAATGCAAAGAATGCATTAAGGTGAAAAACCTCAAGGGTTTACAACCCCTTTAAGGTTGAAGCTCTTTGAAGGTACTAAGAACAAACATGGGGTTAATTTACTAAAACTTGTGCACCCAGAATCTGGTGCAGCTCTGCATAGCAACCAATCAGTTTTCTGGTTTTATTGTCAAAGCTTCATCAAACAAGCTGAACTTAGAAGCTGATTGGTTACCTTGCACAGCTGCTTCAGACTTCGCGTGCACCAGTTTTAGTAAATCTCCCCATAGTCTATGACTCTGTGAAACCACTCAAATATACTATACTATACAACCACAACACATGGGCACAATTTGCAAACTAACCACAGATATATCCTGATCCTTAAAATCACAAGTCATTTACCTGTTGACTGCAGTGAAATTGAACTCACCATATTGAAGGTGAGTTCCTGATTATTTCAAAACCAAAAAAATACTGCGCTATCCCTAAAAATAATCAATAAACAATAAATATGTGTCTGTGAAAACAAAAGATAGTTGATGCTGCTGCAACCATAAATGTGAGACAACCTCCACTTCAAAATACTGTATATAGTAATGAAGGCTCAACGTCAGCAGGTGTACAATGGGACACATTGAAGGCATTCCTGAGGGGTATTTTGATCCAGGGGGTGGCAGGAGTTAAGAGGAGGGCAAGGGAGTGGGAGGAGGGAATTAGGAGGGAACTGGAGATGGCAGAGAAGCAACTTATAGACAGCCCTACACCAGAGAGGCAGAAACTGTGGGAGGAGAAACAGGAGGCCTATAGAACAGCAGTCCTAAAGAGGGGTGAAAACAGGCAACTCTTCCAGAAACAACGGACTTTTGGGGAGGGAGAAAGTGTGGGACGTATGTTGGCCTATTTGGTAAAAACCAACTCCTCCTCCTCGGCGATCCCGGCAATCAGGACTCCAAGTGGCGAGATATCCTCTCAGAGCTCAGAAATCACAGACACATTTGAGAGGTATTACGCAAATTTATATAGGTCACATGGGCTCGTGGTGGAGGAGGATATGGAAAATTTCTTTAAGGATATACAGGTCCCCAAAGTTTCTGAAGTAGATAGGGAGTGCATGGACGCGCCAATTACCTTAGCTGAACTACAACAAGCTGTAAATGGAATGGCAAATCAAAAATCTCCAGGGCCGGACGGTCTCCCGGTGGAGACCTATAAGCGCTATGGGAAGATTCTTCTACCTGAGTTGCTGAAAACATTGAATTGGGCTCTGCAGGGAGGGTGTTTGCCTGTCTCCATGACCGAAACAAACATTATTCTGCTTCATAAAGAAGGGGGTGACCCATTGGAACCGTCGGCATACAGGCCTATCTCTCTGTTGTGTACAGACGCCAAAATCCTGGCAAGGGTACTGGCTGCTAGACTTAATAAAATTGTGCATAAACTGATTCACGTGGATCAAACGGGATTTATCTCCCATAGGACCACGAGTATGAACATCAGGAGGGCATATATGAATTTCCAGACCCCGACGGAGAACATGGGATCAAGAGCAGTGCTATCTCTGGATATAACCAAGGCCTTTGACAGCTTGGAATGGCCCTATCTCTGGCGGGTGCTGGAGGAATTTGGCTTGGGTCCTGTCTTTAGAAGGTGGTTAAAAATACTGTATGGGGGCCCAAGTGCGAAGGTCAGGGTAAATAAAGAATCCTCAGGGAAAATATGCCTGGAGAGGGGGACGAGACAGGGATGTCCCCTGTCCCCCCTGTTGTTCGCCCTCGCTATGGAGCCATTAGCAATTCATGTTAGGTCTAGCCCAATGATTGTAGGTTTTGTAAGGAAAATAGGAGAGGAGAGGATTGCCCTGTATGCCGACGATGTCCTACTGTTTCTTGGAGATACAGGCGGCTCTCTCAGGCAGGTAATGGACATAATGGAGAGGTTTGGCATTGTGTCAGGACTGGTGGTAAATTGGAGGAAGTCTGCACTAATGCCATTAGATAACCTTAGTGGTCCGGTACTGTCAGAAATTCCACATCTAAAAGTAGTCTCAACGATCCGCTACCTGGGCATAAACATGTCAAAAGACCCCAACCAGTTTATCGTAGACAACCTAGAGCCACTGCTGGGTAAATTCAGGTGCAAAATAGATATTTGGAGCCGGCTGCCCCTATCTGTAGCAGGAAGGGGCAACCTGATCAAGATGGTTTGGTTGCCCCAACTGCTGTATTTGTTACACAACTCACCGATGTGGGTGAACAAAAAGTGGTTCCAGAAGATTGACTCACTTTTTAGGGAGTTGTTGTGGAGAAGGGGGAAGGCCAGGATTAGCCTTCAGAACCTACAGTTACCAGTTAGAGAGGGTGGGATAGCCCTCCCGCATCCGAGGTGTTATTTTCTGGCAGCACAGTTGCAGCATATAGGGGGGGAAAATACGGGTAGTGGTTTGTTAACTCTGGAGGCACCCCATAAAACCTTAGTGGAAGCATTGGAGGCAGACTCGTTACTTGGTAGAGGCCCCACAACTAAGTTGGTGACAAAAGTTTGGAAGGCAACAAAGTTATTAATGGGATATGTTGGGTTTACAGAATATGCTCCCCTCTGGCATAACAGGAACCTACAGGAGATAGTGGTCATGGGGGAATTTAAGGAATGGGCGAGGTGGGGTATAATTAGACTATCCCAGTTGTATAGAGGGAGAGTATTGAAAACTTTTGAGGACCTCCAAAAGGAATATAGTATACCAAGACAAACATTCTTCAGATATTTACAAATGAGAGCGGCTCTGGAGGTACAGTTTAGGGTAAGTCCCCCAGCCTGGACTGATGCTGCACTACTGCAGAAGGTGATTAAGCCCGGGAAGATGAAGGGTTTTGTCTCTGGAATATATGCGCAACTGTGCAAGGTAGCAATCGTTAGATCAGAGCACCTCGGCTGCAGGGAGGGGTGGGAGAAGGACGTGGGGAAGTTGACGGATACACAATGGAGGGAAATACTGGAGGCAGGACAGGAGGTCTCAGTGGCACCTGCACAGAGACTCTCCCACTTAATGTTGCTACATAGAGCATACTACACCCCCAAAAAATTATTTTGCTTTGGTGTAAGGCCTGATGCCACGTGTCCCAGGTGTGGGGAGGAGGGTGACCTGATACATATGGTATGGAGGTGCCCCAAATTAGTACGTTACTGGCTAGGGGTTGTGGGCTCTATAGAGGGCAGGTGGGAGATCTCTCTGGAGACAGACGTTAGATTCTGTATCCTTGGTTTCAGAGCTTGGAGACGGGAGGAGATGGCGGTTAAAACAGCCATTTTGAGATGCCTCTATCAGGCCCGGAAACTTATTATGCAAAGATGGCAAACAGCTTTACCCCCTACAGTGGATGAATGGGCTAAAACAGTAAATGATGTAATATGGAAGGAGAGAGTCCTATACATTAGAAGAGGGAATCTTAAGAAGTTCGAAAAGATGTGGAACCCGTGGTTAACAAGCGTAGGGTGTCAAGAATAAAGGATGGATCTGGCTTAAGGGGGGGGAGAGTAAGGGAGGGTAGGGGGGGTCAGGGTGAAAATATCCACATGTCATTTTAAATATACCGTATGCAGATTAGTTTGTGGATGGGTTTTGTAGTGGTATTGGTTGTGGGGGGGAACGTAGGGGGAACCTACGACCTCCTCAATAGTGGAGCACGTCCACTTGAACCTGTAGTTGTTTTAATATGGTGTATGTTAATTAAGAATTGTCAATAAAGATTATTTAAGAGAAAAAAAAAAAATACTGTATATAGAAAGGCTGCGCTGCTACTAATTAGGTGAGTGTGATCATGAACCATTTATATGACCACTACTGGTGCACCCTTATGTGATATAAAACAATGAAAAAAAACTATATTGCTTAGACAAATATTAAAACTTGTTTCCCACAGATTAAAACATGTAAGGTTAATCTTTCAATATGGACAATCAAACACCCAGCAGAATAGGCAAAGTCCATACAAAAACGTTCCTTGCTGAGAATGTTTTTGCAGGAAAAAGGAGAAAACACCACTCTTCTAATGATGTGAGGCATGCAATGTTGTCACCCTGAAGAAGGTGATGATAGGAAAATTCCTCCACCTCAAAACAATCTGCCCCTTACCAGATCATTTGATCTCTTGTTACAGAGATCATGTGTGCAAGTGCCTGTCGTCTTCCTGGGGAAGATGACAGGTTTGTCGAAACGGCGTAGGGAGGAGCGACGTGCTAACATCACCACCATCCATCGCTGATCCCGGAAGCTACGGGCAGCAGCTGTGACTAGGCCGGCATATGTTTTGTATACATGCGATTTGAAGCTACTACATTGTAAGTGTATTTCTTTTTTATTTAATAAATGTTAATAGTATTACGCTATGGAGCTTTTTCTTTTATATTTATCCTTGGGATCTGAGCGTTAATACACCATCCAGTGGACCCCCTGAGCAGTGACCCTTGGAGCCATATTTCCAGTAGAGACCCAGTCTCGGGGGGACACAGCCACTTGCACACATGATCTCTGTAACAAGAGATCAAATGATCTGGTAAGGGGCAGATTGTTTTGAGGTGGAGGAATTTTCCTAATTATTTCACACAAACACCAAATTAACCACCTCCAAAGACTCCAAACTGCTTTCTGGCTGATGTGACTTTCATAATATCAATCTGCATAGGAGCATAGGGTTAAATTCTCTTGTATTGTGCAGAACACCATTTGGGCTTGAAGCACTCTGATCCGACTCTTTTTGAAGCCCCTTCTTATCAGTCTACTCCCACTTGACTCTAATTGCCTCTTGGTAGGCATGTACTTATTGTTTTAAATTATTTTGTTCTGGGTCCACATTTCCTCTTACTCTGGGCCTACCCGTCATGGCTGCAGTGCACAAATGGTCACTATGTTTCACTAAGTAAAGGATCATATGCAGGTGATCCATGGTTTGCTGGCTTCTATTGTTTTCTCTATTTTTGTTTTAAAGTCCCCCTCGATCTAAGGTCCATTAAGACATCAGCATCTGGAAATTTTGGGGGCCACAATTTCATTTCATGGGCTTCTATCAATAGCCAACAATTTCTTTTCGAAAAAGATATATATATTTTTTTGTTTCCCCTGCACATGATTGGGTATTCAGAATAAATATAGCTTTATCTTATATTCTAACATTCATATTGCAAAATGAAAATATAATTTGTGAGCAGCCTCTTCTGCTTTAGTAAATTAACCCCAATTTCTTATA
Source organism: Lithobates clamitans (assembly GCA_037952925.1). NCBI lineage: Eukaryota > Metazoa > Chordata > Amphibia > Anura > Ranidae > Lithobates > Lithobates clamitans. The sequence continues at coordinate 2,691,053 of JBBGZY010001281.1, read as the reverse complement.
AGTCAAATTTTTCTTCTTTTTTTTATATGTGACCTGAGTGTTTCTTGGACAATTTTTGGAGCAGTCTCCTTAACAGTAATATTTCTATTTCTACTTGTGACATTTAGGGCACTGATTTACTACTACCACTAAACACATCTGCACTACCATCTGCATGCTTCACCCACATGATTTATAACCCCATTGATCAATACTACAATTTTAACACTAGATGAACTTTTGACACAAACCATTTTTTTCATTTAGTCTGCTTTATTGATTTAATTTGTTTTACATATATACATATCTATCACTGTATCTATTTCAGCATTTCATCTATAACAGAACTAATGTTCCACCATTTTTCATAAGTATGTAGTTTCCACTGTATGAGTTTAATCAACACATGATGTATTTTATGATCTACTGCAACCATTTCAACAAATGAGCTTTTCAACACATTCTTTGTGTCTTTTGCATCAAACTGTAAATACAAAGAGAAGTGAAATAATATTTCTGAAGTCAACACATTCAAACCAACCATTTAAGTTTTAATGCAATTGGTGGCTATTGTGCAGGTGTCTATTTAATTTAGATGACAATCTTCTCATGTGGCTGATTCCAAATATCTGCTGATTGGGTGCAGACCCAGATGATTCTACATTACAATTCTTAAGGCAGAAAGAGAGCTGACAATTTGGAAAATCTTGTCTCTCCAGCACTTTCCCCTCCCACCTCTATACTCTAAACAGGAACACTTGTATAACCAAAACGTTTTGTTTAGGGTTGGCACAGGAGACATTGTGAGATGATCAGATTGTGATGGCATGCTTGACAGTTCTCTGACATCTATGACTAGCTAATGCTGACGTTCAGATACATAGAGGCTTTTTATTTTTGTTGTGCCATTCAACATAATATAGTGAACGTCCTTCCCACTGCAAACAAGTGGGGACAATTGTTAATAATGTACACTAAAAAAGACCCTACAATAACCTTACAGGTCGACATTAATACCTGACAATATACAGCAAAAGCTGTACATTTTTTAACTTATAGTAGTCCTTGAGCTAAATCAAGTGACTTTGTCTAGGCTGAAATTATTAGTGAGGGGACGTACTGGACACCTTTGCTGCCATGGTGCTATATGCTGGGTCTCCAGACTCCCCTGTGTCTTTAAGGAGGGGGGCGGCTCGCTCCAGGCTCACCAGCCTTCTGCCTATCCATTAGAACAGGGGTCTCAAACTGATGGCCCTCCAGCTGTTGCGGAACTACAAGTTCCATCATGCCTCTGCCTGGGGGAGTTATGCTTGTAACTGTCAGACTTGCAATGCCTCATGGGACTTGTAGTTCCGCAACAGCTGGAGGGCCGCCAGTTTGAGACCCCTGCATTAGAATGTATGTGCTTCCACTGTGGAGGCTCTTAACATTTAGAGTTAGGACTACACACAATTCTGAGGTGCTTTGATGGGGCTCTGTAGCTTTTGCATGTATTTGAAAATTTGTGCAAACTAAACCCCTATTTTTAACACATGCTCTTAAACAGGACAATTCAGTTGGTTAGCAGGCTGTTCAGTAAGTTGAGCCCTGGAATTTCTCTGGTTTTGTTTTGCATGCGTTGCCCTTGCATGTGCTCCTTGCTGCAAAGACCAGTTATAGGTGAGGGCAGTGGCCATTTGTTTGTAGTGTTGAAATATTGGTGAGAGGATGAGCTGGACACCTTTGCTGCCATGACACCTTTGCTGCCTCTGTGCCTTTAAGGACGGGGGGCTCCCTCCAGGCTCACCTGCCTTCTGCCTATCCATTATAATGCATATGCTTCCACTGTGGAGGCTCTCAAAATTTAGAGTTAGGACTACAGATAATACTGGGGTGCCTTGACAGGACTCTGTAGCAAATGTCAAGTCACTTTGCCTAGGCTGAAATTATTAGTGAGGGGACGTACTGGACACCTTTGCTGCCATGGTGCTATATGCTGGGTCTCCAGACTCCCCTGTGCCTTTAAGGAGGGATGGGATCCCTCCAGGCTCACCTGCCTTCTGCCTATCCATTATAATGTATGTGCTTCCACTGTGGAGGCTCTCAAAATTTAGAGATAGGACTACAGATAATTCTGGGGTGCCTTGACAGGACTCTGTAACTTATGCATGTATTTGCAAATGCGTGCTGACTAAACCCCTGTTTTTATTGGACAATTTTGTTGGTTAGCAGGCTGGTCGGTAAGTTGAGCTGGGAATTTCTTTGGTTTTGTTTTGAAATTATGTCATTAGCCTGCTGCAGGCAGGAGGAAACATAGCTTCAGTCTCCTCTCCCCAAGTGAATGATTATACATTGTAACAAGTCACAAAGTGAGAGTACGCGACAATTGGCTAATCTGGGTCAGAAATTTGTTAACACAGCCAGGTACTGCACAGGCACCAGGATGTAATTATTGTATCAAGTTTGAGCAAGCATCTCAGCCCAGGAAGTAGCTGCTGACCCTGAATAGTGCCTGAACACAGATGGGTCCATCCATCTGTAGAGAAAAGAGAAAAAGACATTGTTAAGGGAAAAGAAGACTAAAAATATGCTTCCTCCCACCCGCAGCAGGCTAATGAGCAGCTGACTATCTAATGCTAGATTCACTTTAAGTTACCGCATTTCAACAATTCCTCTCCTTAAACAACATTCGGTTTTATAAGGTGAAAAAAAGTTCTCCCTTATTAAACCATAATTTCATTTTTGAATATTTATATCTAAATTATAAAATTTATAAAACACATTTCAAAAACACCCGTAATAAAATACTAATATTCAGAAAAAGTATAGTACTTTGCTATAAATTCAATTAGCAACATTAGAGTGGGCTAGGTATAGCAACAGTTAATGAGAGGCCAGAACGGGCAGTCGGTGCAGGCAGAGAGGGCCGGCGTCTTACATATGATTGACAATAAAGCTTTTTGAAGCTGTAACCAGATGAAGTAATTATCTGTGAACACAAAAAAAAAAGTTAGTACTAATAGTCTCAATGCTGCCAGTCACAACTCTTCCAGGCTGTTGTAGATCTCTAGATTGCTATTCATGAAAGAGATTGCTTTCAGTCATTACATCTCTTTTTCATTGGACCAGGGCTATAATTGTCACACAGTGCCATGTCACCTTGATTAGTCATACATATTCCTGTTTGTTTGATTCTGTCATTAAATGCACAGCCTAAAGGGAGTTGAATATAGATGTGTATAAATATACACTAGATTTATGTTGACATATATAACGTCCATACAAGACTGGATTGACTGTCGATGCATGCCCAACACAGAGGAAACCTCTAAGGGGCTACTGAAATGCAACTTTTGAGACACAGTCCTTTTTGCATTCTCCTTGATTTTAAAGACAGTTCAATGGAATGTTCATCTGTGACACCACCCTAGTATATACGTACAATCTGTTTCCTAACAAAACACCCCTGAGGAAAGGAAATAAACTGAAACACGTCGGGTGAAGGACAATACTGGGTGTTATGCTTGGATTATGGTGTTTCTGGACACAGATTTGTATGCATGCCATGTTTCTGTTTATGTGAAAATGTTTTTAAACTTATTTTGCTAAATAAATACTGTTTGCTACTAAATATACAATTTTTCTATATATTTCTCTTAAATACATAAGTGCCTATAAAGTCCGCTTAGGGGTATTCATTTTGTTTCTAACAATTTTTTCGATGTGGCACTATATTAACGAGGATACACTCGCCAATTTTATTTTTACATATATATATAAAAAATGGAACCTCTTAAAAACAAGAAAAAATCATCACAACTCATTAGTGTAGTGTTATTTATGGTACATAATAAAAAGTACATTTTAAAATTATGTTATTTTATGGCAAATTATTCTAGGAGGAGGTTTCAGCACTTGTAAAGTTCCAACCCTTCTTTCTTGTTTGTATACTAAATTTATGGGGATGGGGATCTTCAACTGAGCGCATGTTCTTTTTCATGAAATGAGATAAGGACCTTCTCCAGACCCATAATGTCAGTGCAGCGCCCTGTAGCAAATATATTACTCAAGCAATCTCCTCCAGGCCCGCAGCCCAGCAGCCGCTGAGGCCCAGACTACAGCTTTCCTCTGGCTGTCTCCCAGGGGCAAAAGCCTTCAAGGAGAACTGGCACCTTTCCTAGAGGGAAAGAACAATCTGTTCAGGCCTTCTGCACATTGATCACCTCTCCATTCACCTTATGGATGCTTCCTTCCAGGGATTGGCAGGGGCAATGATTCAACTGATCATTTTAATCTCCCAGGCCTTTGCACTGGAAACTTCTTTGGGAGGTAGGTGGGAGCAATTAAAGTCTCTGTTAGGGAAACCCTGAACAGACTTACACAATCAATCACTGCTCCATTCATTACAATGGAGCCAAACACTAAATATACCTAGCATCTTAACCAGAAGAGGGCGCTACGTTATTATTTTATGTCATTCACTAAAATAAAAGATTTTGATACAAACAGGTTTTTATATTTATACATACTGTAAGTGTTATGTGACAACCGTTCTCATTGGTACATTTAAAAGAGAAGTATGATTTTTTTTAATTTCCTATTCATACTTACCTAGGTGGGTGCAGCATCAGACCGATGCTGCAGCTGTCCCCTGCTGTCTTTGCACTGAGAACCGAGCCACCAAACATCGTTCAATAGCCAGTGCGGCTCTTCTGCTTGATTCCAAGCATGCGTGGACTTTTGTGCGTCAGAATTGTGTACACACGTTTGGAATTTCCGACAACAAGTCTTGGTGTCAGAAAATTTGAGAACCTGCTCTTAAACAATTGTTGTTGGAAATTCCGACAACAAATGTTCTATGGAACATACACACGGTCGGACTTTCCGACAACACGCTAACATCCAACATTTGTTGCCGGAAAATCCTATCGTGTGCACAGGATATAAGAGTTACAGTATATTAAAGCCTAACTGACCTTTCAATTTAACGCTAAATAAATCCCAGATGCAAAGTCATGCAGTTCATTTTATTGAAAGCACCCACAGCACGAGTAGAAAAACCTGTTTTTTGCCAGTATGTTGTAAAGAAGGACCCTTGCTCCCTGTAAAGAAGCAGCAGTGGTCTCTCTGCAGAGGTCTAATACACCCCGCTGCTGTGTCAGTTCGGCGATCAGCAGAGTTTATGCTTCTTGCTAATTGAAAAACTCTAGCTGTGACTCAGCACGGAGTGTCAGACCTCTGCAATGATCATTTCTTGGAAACAGAAAGCAAGGATCTTTCTCTACAGGTGGGGGACAGGATTTTCTACACAGACATTGCCTGCTTTCAAAGAAAATGAATTGTAAGGCTGTCCACACCTTTTATTTATTGCATCTTAAATGCATTTAGCTTATTACAATGAGACGTTCAGTTGTGCTTTCAAAATTTACAATTTAATAATCTTTAATTGGCAGCATCATTCTTAAAAATAAAAACACACTATGAATTACAGAATACGCAAGTAAGAACTTGGCTGCACAGGCAAAGAGAATTTCACTAGTGAAACTTGCTAATAACAATATACAAAAATAAGCAATATAGCCCCTCAAGTTATGGGGAATGTTTCCTTTGACACATGTATATTGTATGTAAACATATATAAATCCCAAACTGTAGACACAGCCAGATAAAGGGAAACAAAATCTACACACAGAACATTATCCTCTACCTGTATTGCGGTCAAGGCCGCTTCTTCAGGGGGCAGACTGCGGAGGTAAATGATCAAATTGGACAAAAGCACATCTAAAATGAACAATCAATACAAAAAGTACACAAAAGATATAGAAAATATATAGAAAATACATATACATGTAATAATAGCAAAAACCAGGCTGAGCACCAGGGCTTGCCCACAATGGGATGACACGGAGCCACATGACAACTCAACCCCAGACCCTGGGTGGAACCCATCTCCAGGGGCAAATGTGGGAGCGTGCTTGTCTCGAGAGAACAAAGTGCAAAAATATTAACCTGAACAGGGGCATGTAAATTAATAAGAGTATGTCAATAAAGCCATTGCACATTCATATTGAGCCAGTGACTTAAGCTGGCCATAGATGGAGTGATTTTCTGTGGTTGCAGAAAAGAAAATAACTCAATTCCCCCATCAACACAGTCAGCATTGATGGGGGAGCCCCTCCCACAGAGCCATTGTGTTCTACTGGAGGGGGGAGCCGTCCCCACTGCGAGAACACAGTGATTATTGCTAGCGGCTATAACAGCCACTAGCAATAATCTTATGTAAAATCCGACAGGCTAGTTGTACTCAAGTTGATCAATCGATCAACTTGGATACATTCAACCTGCCCATACATGATTCGAATCTCGACCAGTCCCTCCTGAACTGGCCAGTAAAGGAACCATCTATGGTCGGCTTTACTTACAGAAGACAGACTATACTCACCAAATATATTCACTGTTAGTGTAAGGTCATAACAAGCCTCTACCCTGGAAATGGGTTTCACCCAGGGTCTGGGGTTTTGCATGTGGCTCCATGTAATTCCCTTGTGGGTAAACACCAACACTCAGCCTAGTTTTTGCTGTTTTTACATGTATATGTATGTTCTATATCTTTTGGATATTGATTTTTTTTGTATTGATTGTTCATTTTGATGTGCGGCCCAGACTGTGAAATATGTAGAGGATTATATTGTGTTTGGAGATTTTTTTTCCCTTTCTCTTGCCGTGTTTCTATCTACAGTTTGAAGTGTACTGTGAAGGGAAAGACTCTGCATAAGTTGAGGGAATTTATTGCATATTTTAATTGTTCATATTGATGCATGTTTGATTTTTTTTTTTATAAGATTACGTTTGTAATAGAATTATATTTTATTATATAAATTGTCGTTTTGGTTCATGGAGTACCGAAAATGTCCATGTGTACTAATACACAATAGTTACAAATGGCAGAAAATCCTGTGTAGAATTAGAATCACCATCTTCCACAAATCATTAGCAAATAATTAAGACCCCATTAATTCTTCTCAAATTTTTATGGACTCTGGAGATTCGCATTTTATGCTGATTTTACTGTAGATTTATTTTTTTTATTTTTTTTGTGCTGCTCTAATATGATGAAAGTATCAGAACATTTTGCAGTAGCTCCTATCCTGTATTGAGGAAAAAAAATCAATTTAATTCCCTACTCCCAAATCACATTTAATGCAGTCAGAGATTATGCCAGCCACTATACACCTATAGCTCCAGGCAACAACCCCTGCGCACAACCTTCCTTCATCCATATACTTAATATATGAACTGTGAAAAGGAAACCAAAAGCCTTTCCTAATCTTTTTAAAGCAACTTTCTTTACACATTTTTTTTAAAAAGTTTTCTTTAATAAAATAATAGAGTGATCTCATTTACCAAAACAATGTATTTAACGTGAATGAATAGGGGTACGTTTTTCAGTCAAGATTTCTTATTTTGTATATTTATAATGCATGTGCTTTCCCCCTGGAAAGTGCTGTTTCCTAAGTCCCATACAATGCACTTTGATACCTCTATTGTTCTAGACGTTTTTCAACCCCTTGCCTTTGTGTGCATACGTTTCTAGGGGTTCTATGTATTTATGAAAAAAATATATTGATGTAGGCCCCAACAATTTAATTCCACAGCTATGTTAAGGGAGTCAATTTGAGAAATATAAGGGAAAAGAACGCAAACTCTGTTATAATGTACCCTAAAACTCCATAAAATGTGGAATCTTTATTAATAACAATGGCAGTAAGACTACTACCAACACAATTTTTTTTAGTTAACACTTCCTGCCCGTAGGACGTCATTCAGATATCTTTTTTTTCAGCAGGTGATTCCCTGCACAGCAAAAGCCATTATAGCGGTTAAACTGCTAAAGCCACTTGATTGCGTTTACAGGCGTCCGCCCTCCGGTGCTTCTCCAGGCTCGCCTGTGCAATCGGCGAGCCGGAGAATGAATCCGCCGGTGGTGGCAGTTTATCATAGAGCTTACCATGGACCAAATGGTCCCCGGCCAACTCTATGACCCTCGAAAGCCGGACGTCACTTCCGGAGCCGGCTGATGTAAACACTGTCTTTCTTTTTTTTTGCTGGGAACCCTTATATTGTTTTTTTTTGTTTTTTTCTCAGGCTTTCCAGCATAGAGGTGAGCTCTGGGTAATTATAGACCCCAGATCTCTCTGTAAAGAGAACCTGGCATGCCTTTATTACTATTACAAGGGATGTTTACATTCCTTGTAGTAGGAATAAAAGTGATCAAAAAAAAGTTTTTGAAGGGAAAGTGTAAAAAAAAAAAAGAAGAAAAAAACAATAAAAAAAAAAAAGCGCACCCCTCCCCTCATGCTTGCACGCAGAAGCGAACACATACGTAGGTCGCTTCTACATATGTAAACGGCATTCAAACTACATATGTGAGTTATCGCCGTGAACATTAGCTTGAGAGCCAATAATTCTAGCACAATTATAAGCTGTTAACCTGTAAAAAGTGTCGCCTATGGAGATTATTAAGTACCAAAGTTTGGTGCCATTACACGAGTGTGCGCAATTTTAAAGCGTGACATGTTAGGTATCTATTTACACAGAGTAATATCATCTTTCACATAATACAAAAAAAATTGGCTATCTTTAGTTTTTGTTTTTTTTATTCATGAAAGTGTTTTTTTCCCTTAAAAAATTGCTGAGCAAATACTGTGTGACATAAAAAATTACAATGACCCCCATTTGATTCCCTATGGTCTCTGCTAAAAAATACATATACCAGGCATACCCCATTTTTAAGTACACAATTGGGTTTATTTACTAAAGCTGGAAAGTGCAAAATCAGGTTCACTTCTGCATAGAAACCAATGAGCTTCTAACCCCAGCTTGTTCAATTAAGCTTTGGTAATAAAACCCGGAAGCTGATTAGTTTCTATGCAGAAGGGAGCCTGATTTTGCACTTTCCAGCTTTAGTAAATAAACCTCATTATGTACTTAAAAGTGGGGTATGCCTATATATATATATATATATATATATATATATATATATATATATATATATATATATATATATAATGTTTATAGGTTAACGATATATGAAAATGTCATATTTTCCCCTTTCAGCCAGCAGGTGGCAGGTTCCAGGCAAGTGCAGCAGTTATTGGCAGCTCATTTAAAAGCTATACTGTGATATAGACCTGGAAATCAGTGAGATCAGATTACACAAACTGTATAATGACTCACAGAACAGGAACATGCAGTCAGGACCACAGGAACTCTTTCCCTGTCCATAAATATACTATGTTTCACAATGGTTTTATTTTTGCTATTATTAGTCTTGTGTGTCCTTTTGTTCCTTGTTGCTGATTGTGAAAGATGCACCCTTTTAGTGAAAAGTACTAGTATTTTCAGAATGATTTGAGCAATGAACATCTTCCAAATGCATCTGGCTATAAAAAAAAAACAGAATGTTGCTTGTTGTTTCATTTTCTGAGAGAACGCATACCTAAACATTTAGAAATGTCCTTGTGCCATCTCGTAGGTCAGCTACTCTTTAAATACACGTTTTGAAGTTCCTGCAGTTACAAAAGATGTGATCTTTGTTGCCCCGTTGCTCTAGATGAATATGAATAGAAAAACCCAGCTGTTTAGAAATTTGTTGGGCAAGATATTTATCTCAAAACATCTTGTGGTGGCTTCAGAGGAGCTAAACCAGATCAGACATTTGTCTGCTCAACACATGGCATGGCTAAAGCTTAATTAAAATGAACAATTCTATTTAGATACTGCTCTTTATAGGCTATTACTGTGGGTGTTATACAAGATTGATTCTACTCTTCTCATATACACCAATGTATACTTATATTTGAAAGTGGTTGTAAACTCTTCCATATACCCAGTGAAGGGACTGGCCCTTCTACACAAGTTTTACCTGTTTATCTGCAGTCTTCTCTTTTCTACATCCGTTCAAAGCCCAGAATTTATAAAGCCTGAAAAAATGGGGGTGGAGAGCTGAAACTACACTCTGCAGCGCTCAGTGAAGAGAGCTCTGAGAACTGATTGGAGGGAAGAGACACCCCCCCCCCCACCTTTCACACAGGAACACATGAGGCTGTGAATCAACTGGAGCTCCCTCCCCTGCACTTTTTTTTTTTTTATTCTTTATTTTCCATTTTTAATGCCCTCATGAATTCCTCTATTGTAATTGGTACGTCTAGTTCTCTAGCTATCTCCTCGGTCATCCTTGGCATTTCTGTTTCTTTAATAAATTCCCTAGCCGCCTCCCATTTCTTTTGGGCATTTTCTGCGGTGGATTTCCCTTCTAATTGGTATAGGCTCTCATAATATTCCTTGAAAACCTGTGTGATTTTCTGTGGGGTGTTAACCCTTTCATCTCTCTGCGTTTTAAGTCGTGTAATATGATTCCGTGCACTGGTTTCTCCAAGAGCATTTGCTAGCATTCTCCCTGGCTTATTCCCAAATTCATAAAATGTCCGCCTCCTTCGAGTTAATTTAGCTTTTGCTTTGTCAATAAGCAAAAGATTAAGCTTTTCCCATAGGCCAACTAATTCCCCCTGTCACCTTTTTTGGCTTGGTGTCAGGAAATCTTTTCAGAAGTGATTCATGCTAACAGCAGAGGAATGAAGCAGCAGACAAAAATTTCACTTAGTGCTCTTAATTGAGACAGGTACACACTATAGAGGGATACACTTTTAATCATATTTCATGTCTGAGGTGTACAACCACTTTTCTAGAAATAGGAAGTCCTATGAATGGAAAATGTATGAAATATTGGAAAACGTTACTAGGGCGGATTTAGCAAAGAAACCATTGTCACCCAATTTGTGTTCACTTTAAATATTAAAGTGTAACTCCACTTTTGTTGAGAAAAAAGAATCCCTCTCGGGGGGGGGGGGGGGATGAATATATACATTGCAAGGATTTTTAACAAGCTTTGTTGCAGATTCCTACCTTTTGTTATTCAGAAGAAATCACGGTATGTTCCTCTGTGCCCCTGTACTGATTGAGTCTAATGGGAGTGGTTTAATAATTAACAACCATTTGCTGCTGAATCAGGGCTCTAATGAGGTATGTTGCAGGGTCTGCATCCCTTTAGACCTAATTTCCTTTTGGAAGTATCTTACGAAAAATGACATTCTTGTTGCAGGGGAAGCCAAAAATCTGACTTGTAGCTTGTAGTGCAGACTTCTGGGAAAATCAGTGAGCCAATCACACAAGCAGGAAATGATGTTTCTGGGGGGGCGTTCTGTACACATTCTTTGTACAGAACACCTCCAGTTCGCCATACTGCATTGCGCTTTACTGGAAATTCCAGAGCTGCAGATTGAAAAGGAAAGGTAATTTTTAATAACAGTCAACTGCAGTATAACTTGTGTCACAATTGTATACGCTATATTATTATTTTTTCTTGTAGCGATGTAGTTGCTGCTAGTAACAGACGATCCACCAATTCACCCTGCTGCCAGACTTCATACATCACATGCAGAGACAATGAACAATCTTTTGCTGGTTTTGTTTTTGTTGTTTTATGGGGCGGTACAACTTGGACAGGGAATAGGTATATGGGATGCCCATAGAACATATAATTGCCATTATATTTTAAGATTTAAGCAAAACAGCATAATGTTAGAGCCAGAAGATTAGATGTGCATTTGTTACTGAGTATGAATCTCCTCCTGCATCTCCATGCAGACTGTTGCTCCTCCTTTGCTTAAGCGCTTCTGCAGACTATTCCCTCTAAGAATTCCCCATCCATCACCGTGTGAAGGATGAAGACATCAATTTTGACCGTGTAAAAATGATGGTCTTAAAACCCTTTCACCTAATGCCCAAACTTGTTTCCTCCTACACAGACTTGTTTTCTCCTGCTCAAACTTGTAGTTACTGAGTTAAAGTCATGTCACATCTTCTTTTTAGCAATAAGGGCTCACTCTGAATAAGCCCCTAATTAGGCTCTGGTTGCTCGCTGCTACTAGGCCTGAGGCCTGCAGTACCTCTCCTCGAAGGCCTATTAGTTTAAAAGCTTTGCTATGGATGGAGGACTACTGTTACCAGCCAGCCCAACTTGCAAATCCTGTGCCCTCAGGGCACATCGATTTGACACAGATCCCCACAGTCTCTCACTGATCCAGGACTCTGTAAATGACAAAGACTTTGCTAATGACCGTTTAGAAGCAAAGTTCCCTCACAGACTTCAAGGCACATCCAGCCCTCCACTGTGGTACACTCACCGACCTTTCTCTGCCCCGAGTCCTTGATGAGGAACTTAACCGGACCATGCATTCCGACAGCTTCACCTGCCCCTCTGCTCCAAGAGTTCATTACCACCGACCGTGTGGTGACAAAGACATTGCCAATGACCGTGTAGAGGCAAAGTTCCCTCACAGTTTTCCCTGGGCCTCCTCCTGCGATCGGTACACCCCCCCAGATGGGGGTGTCCTCCTGCTGCTGCCTAGTATTTCATTCCTCACTTCACTCAGCCGACATCTCCCGGCAGTGGCATGTTACCTCAGCTTATATAGGAGGCCCACCCCCTGCGAATACCAGACGGGGATTGGTCAGGGCTCCCACATGAGCTGTCTGCCACTCCAGTTGTAGGCCCAGCCCCTCTTCTAGAATATTCTCCCTGGAAGCAGGGGAGGCGCCTCAGAACTGGAGCACAGGTGGTCACTCCCACTGCTACTCTAACCACTCCCAGCCCCTAGATCAAAACAGACAGGCCTAGCTTGCAGCATAGGCCTGCCTAAATTTGCCTGTGCTGACAATCCCTAGTAAAAAACTATTACTAGCACCTACCTATAGGTATTGGGTGCTAAATTTTTTATTAGCTATTTTTTTTCCCATGACAGCAGAGTTATCCTTTGAATCAAACTGATCCAATAGAAGTGAAATTACATATGCTTTGAAGTGAATAGAGGTTGGTCTTAAAAGAATTCATTTAGCAAATTACCCCCTAGTTTTTTAGCATAATCATACAAGGGAAAAGAGTGTTTGCAGGAAATCATTAAAATACAAGGGAAATCATGACTAGACACACAAATTCTATAATACTGCACAGCGATGTACAGAAACACATGCACACTCTTCAGCTCTCAGATGTCTGCGGTACCACTGGTCTTTATTATTGTCAATGTTGCTTATTTCAAACAAGAATCTTCTCTCCTATATTTTTGTTCTCTCTTACAATTGTACAAGGCCTTGAATTTTTGGTGGCAGATCTATGACCTGCCTTCTTTAGCACTGCCCCTGCGGTTCACAGTGATCTATGCCACATATGGTAGCCCAGTGGGAATTCTAACCCTGTTCAGACACCATCAGGCAAGATATCTATCTTCCTGGCCATGCTTTCATTCACAAGGCAGCCTGCAGCTGGCTGTACCCTGGGTAGACTGCACCCCACACCCTAGTCACACCACTGGGTTGGCAATGCGTTTTTCAAGAGGCTTAATAAAGGGGTGGACTTGCTGTGAAACACATCACTGGCCAGATCCCTTTCCTTCATGTGTGCCTCCTTACTGTGCTGTGTTTGCACATCTTCTCTCTGATCTGGCTCAGGCTTCATTGCGCCAGTATCATTTATTTATTTATTTTCATACCTTGCTGGTCTAAATATCTACATTGCTACAACACTTTTTTTGCTCAAGCTATAGATGTCATCTGAGGCTATTTTCTCCATGCATCTAAGGCATGGACTTCTTCATGTGAGTAGATTGTCCTTTATTTTAATATATTTTTTTTTTCACAACTAACACTTCCTTTGCGCTCTATATAGCTCTATGTATTGATATTGGCAGAATGACTTTTTGCAATTTAGAGTGCTTATTCTATTTTGGGAATTATATAAAAAAAAATAGCAATGAATTTTTCACATTTGTTTATCTCTATTTTTAGTCACTTCTAATACCAAATATATTATACATAAAAAAGGGTTATTATCCAGAAATAATTTATCTAACTTTTAACTTGAAATTAAAATAGTAAAATAATATTTTGAACAAGATTTGTTTTTTTAATTAGAAGACTTTTTAAGCTCCCATGATATTTCAGTGGTTTTGCCTCTAAGTAGACCATTTCCTGACCTTTTTCTTTTGCTGTCATAATTGTCAACAAATTATTAACCGTGCCTCATAAACTACAGTCTAGTCAGGAATAATGGGTGCTTATAATTTTTAATCTGCTTTTGCTGAATGTGTTATAGATGACAAATGTCCTTGTCATTTGATGTTCATAAAGCAGTTATTAATAATTATTAGCAACTAGTCATGTAGGAGACTAGGGGTTATTCTGACACCAAAAGACCACATCTGGATTGTAGAGTTTCTATTGTCCTAGACAACTCCCCTGGGTGTTTAAGTACATGCATGCATGGTGGTGAAGGATTTATACAGAAGCAATCCTAAAATATATTCTGCTTGAAACTGAAATGTACAGTGTGTATACTTTTTGTCATATTAAAACAATAGTGATATTCATTAATAACCCTTGGTTTGCAATTACATTTTTTGCACATCAATTACATCAAATACAACGGGCACGATACAGGTCAATGTAAAATTGTGTTATTTTTCTATAAATTCAGACTTGGCTAGGATTCATCCTATATTACCTTAGGATTTTGCTTTCTATCCTTTTCCCACTTTACGAAAACATGTTTTCCTACTATTTACAGTTGTGCAGTGTTAAACTGGCCATAGATGGATCAAAATTTGTCTGGTTCAGCAGAGACAGGCCAAATTTCCATCCATGTGGCACCACTTCTGCTTGACAGAAGTCAATTTGTTTGAATTCTTTCAAATAGGGTTGTTGAACTTTTTTTCTTGATCAGCAGCTGTAGCCCAGTCCCACTGTCAGAATACAATGGCACAGCAGGGAGCATTTCTCCAGCCACCTCACCTCCATCCACCTCACCTGTGTGGGTGAGAGAATTCCCATCCACACAAAGCCAGCCTTAAAGCGGGGTTCCACTCAAATTTTTAACTTAATCTTACCCCCTTTAGTTAATTGCATAGATGTTCAAATGCCACACGAAAACTTTTTTTATCGCTGTATTTACCTTTATATTGTACTTTATTGTGGCACTTCCTGTCTCTCCTCCCATGGGAGTAGGCGTGTTTATTGTCTTTCCCCGGCGCCGCACTGTCTCCTTGGAGCTTAGTGATCATGCATGTGAACAAGCTGTGAATGAACAGCATTCACCGCATCCAGGAAATCAATGCTTGTGGGCTTCACATGCCCACAAGCAAGATGGAAACAGCCAGCATCACATTTTTTAAGTTATTCTTCAGTACGAAAACAGACAGAGGTAGAAATATTACACCCAAACTGTGACTATTATTTTGGGGTTAGCAAAGTGTCTCAATAACCTAAAAAAAAAAAAAAAAATGGTCACCGGACTCCCGCTTTAAGCCCCGTACACACGGGCAGAATGTTGGGAGACATTTGCCGGTTCAAAAAAAAAAAGACCAACATTCTGTCTGTGTGTATGTCGGCCTGTCTGACAGCAGCCGACCAGCTCCAGATCAGCACTCTCAGCCAGTGGCAGAGAGCACTGATCGGAGTGTTCTGGCGGGGGGCCTTCCCCCTGTCAGAACACAATAGCTCAGCAGGGGAGATCGTTGGACTAACCTTGCATGGTTAGTACAGTGTCTCCGACCGGAGCTGACAGTACTTTTTCATGCAACCCAGCTATAGTTTGTACCCGGCTTTAGAAGCTCACAGAGTGCAATGAAATTGGAGTAAGCTAATTCAGGACAGGAGTGGAGCCTGCACAATTGTGCAAGACTGAAGGTAAGACTGGAGATCAGATTTAACAAAAATACAAACAGCAACAAAAAGCCTGATCAAGCCAAAACTGAAAAAGTATTAATTAAAAGAATATCATTTATAAAGAAAAAAGGAGAACTTTATGGCTGGGTTCACACTATTGCGAATTGGATGAGCGGTTGCCACACATTTAATTCGCATAGCAGGAGATTGTGACCGGATCTCTATGGAGTCCTGTGCATCTTTTGGTCCGATTCAGGTCCGAATTCAGCAAAAAATGTGGGCTGAAATCCGACCTGAAACAGTGAATGGAGACGCACCAGACTGCATTCTCCAGTGTGAACCCAGTCTAAAGGGTACCTCTACATTTGTGGGAAAAATAGCAAAGTTCAGCAAATATTCTATAAATTGATTGTAGCTTTCTGCAGTCCTTCAACACAGAGTTGAAAGCTGTAGCCAAAGTGCACCATACAATGCTAGAAATAATTTAAAAATACTGGCAACTATGAGCTTTTCTTTCAAACATGATCTATTGTTTGTAATTCTAAGAGAAACCTGCAAGATAAGATTTATATTGGGAAGTCTCTGCATAGAAAATCAACCCATGGCGTAACTCAGTAAATGGTATATAATAAACATTTTGGAAAATGTAGAATATTCTTAGCCCTTTTGCCCATAACAAATGTATCTATGTATACCTTTCAGTTTTATTACACCACATTGGTGGCTTATTTCACAATTTATTACAATGAGGCATTTATTAAATTTATTGAATCTGAGGATTCATTACCACAATCATTTGCAGTTTTGGACCCAGGTATATATATATATATATATATATATATATATATATATATATATATATATAGTAAAATGTAACAGATGTTCATATCAGATGTTTCATCATCAAGCAGTCAAAGTGGCTATACACTAATAACATACATGTTAAGATTTAGCATAATTTCTTTTGTTTAGGCTTTTGTTAGCTTCCTCACAATAAACTGTACTTGGTAATTTCTGGCTGATTACAACTAAAGTGGCTTAATCAAGCTGATAGGTCCATGCAGGGTCAATTGGTTTGCCTAGGATCCTGAAACAATGGTTTGTTAATTCTCCAATAAATATCTGTAGTCAACTCCAGTTTATATAGTTGTGAGCTTTAATTGCTGTTGATTAGATTCGATTTTATCACTCTCATATTTGTTAGCATTATTCTGATGATTTACTGAAATAGCTTTTTGTTTCCTTATTTTCACCTAGTCTAGATATCTTCTGTTCACTTTTAACATCAACTCATGTAAAGTAAAATATTGATGAAAATAGGAAACTCCCTTGCATACAGTTGGATATTTTGAAGAAAACATAGGGGTGCATAGGGGTAAGTCCTTTAGTAAATGATTATATATTCCTACATTACTGCAATACAAGCAATAGTAGTTATTGCAATGAATGTTCTTTGTACAGTCTTTATGATAAAAATTTCGTATGAGTGAATGGTAATCTTAATAGCCCTGGAAGCATGAATATGTGTATTGCTGAAACAGGTTAGGAAAAGAGCCAGACACATTTCTTCAACCTATATGCAAATGACAAATAAATATTGGTTCTAGCAGCTTCTCAATTTATAATGCATACAGACCATGATGAGACTTGGCAATTTATTTCATCCTTTATTGAGTAAATATACTTCGGGTGAACATTAGAAGGAATAAGAAACAATTCACCGTGCCCAAGCTCATTCTTTAGGCTACTGCTTTTTTTCTATTCATGACAGTGTCTCAACATATCCAGTCCATCAGTCTTCCCTTTAAGAGCAGCAACCAGACCTTCTAGATTGTATGTAGCTTACCAATTACGTATTCTAATGTACAGGTGATACTCGAAAAATTAGAATATCGTTAAAAAATTCATTTATTTCACTAAAGCAACTTAAAAGGTGAAACTAATATATGAGATAGACTCATTACATGCAAAGCAAGATAGTTCAGGCTGTGATTTGTCATAATTGTGATGATTATGGCTTACAGCTCATGAAAACCCCAAATCCACAATCTCAGAAAATTAGAATATTGTGAAAAGGTGCAATATTCTAGGCTCAAAGTGTCCCACTTTAATCAGCTAATTAAGCCATAACACCTGCAAAGTGTTCCAGAGCCTTTAAATGGTCTCTCAGTCTGGTTAATAGGAATCACAATCATGGGAAAGACTGCTGACCTGACAGTTGTGCAGAAAACCATCATCGATACCCTCCATAAGGAGGGAAGGCCTCAAAAGGTAATTGCAAAATAAGTTGGATGTTCCCAAAGTGCTGTATCAAAGCACATTAATAGAAAGTTATGTGGAAGGGAAAAGTGTGGAACAAAAAAGGTGCACAAGCAGCAGAGATGACCGCAGCCTGGAGAGGATTGTCAGAAAAAGGCCATTCAAAAGTGTTGGGGACTTTCACAAGGAGTGGACTGAGGCTGGAGTCAGTGCATCAAGAGCCGCCACACACAGATGGATCCTGGACATGGGCTTCAAATGTCGTATTCCTCTTGTCAAGCCACTCCTGAACAACAAACAATGTCAGAAGCGTTTTACCTGGGCTAAAGAAAAACAGACCTGGTCTGTTGCTCAGTGGTCCAAAGTCCTCTTTTCTGATGAGAGCAAATTTTGCATCTCATTTGGAAACCAAGGACCCAGAGTATGGAGGAAGACTGGAGAGGCACACTGCAAGATGCTTGAAGTCCAGTGTGAAGTCTACTGAGGACCCGGTGCAGCATCGCAGGACACCCCCACTCCTGTGGCCACTAGTGTCCACAGTGTAGCCACTGTGACCCGCTATCCAAGGTCCCTCCTTCAGTTGCCCCCGCCCCCCCCCGGGACACCACCGCAGCCGCAGTCTAACCACCTCATTCTAGCCGCTAGATTCGGTGGGACAGACCACGGCTGCGACCCAGTTCCAGCAGCCAGCCACCCACACCCCCTCCCATTATTGTCCTACAGAGCACGGGCCACTCCACACCTGAAATCACCCATCCTGCGACCACTGGACCTCACCGCAGGGGCTCTGGTTATCCACCGGAGGCCAATCAACTTTAATCATCATAGACGCAGCCATCGCACCACCTACCTGTAAGTAGCATCAGATCCCCCCCCCTTCGTCCGCTGGACCATCCATTCAGGTAAGCACAGGGGTACGTTAGCAGTTGATCCAGGGATTCCCGATCGCCCCTCGGGGGGTCAGGAAGGAATTTTTTCCTCTGCTGCACCATTGGCACTCGCAGCCAGGGGTTTTTCGCCTTCCTCTGGATCAACGACAGGGGGTAGGTTAGCCGTACCTCCTCAAGTACCTCCGCACCAACTCCAGCCCATCACCACACCGCTCCAGTAGCAGTGGTAGTCATCGGACCCCTCCATCCACCTGCAAGCGCATCACCACCACATCAGTACCACCATCAGAACACCCTTCCTACAAGCAACGCTGTCTTCCTCATCATGTGCAACTTCAAGAAACACTGCCGTAACTTTACCGACCGCCACTCAAAAGAGATTAAAAAAAGAACAATTACTAAGGATCAACCCTCAATCAACCAGGAAATGCAGGGAGACACCGACCCAACCGCAACAACTAACATGCGCCCTGATCAACACCAGATCTGCAATCAAGCACAGGCTGGAAATCCACGACTTCGTCATCGAAAATAATATTGATTGTCTCTTCATTACAGAAAGCTGGCTAACACCTGACTGCAACACCATCCTAACTGAACTGGTGCCCAAGAACTACAGTATCCTAACCGAGCATAGAATCTGAAAAAAAGGAGGAGGCCTAGCAGTGATTTTCAAATCACATCTTGGGTTCACCAAACCAAACTTACAAAACCCAGTGCCTTTCATGGAAACACTCTCACTGCATCTTCAAACAAGACCTCAGGACACCGTTCACATACTACTATGCTACAGACCACCAGGACCAAAGACCAATCTCCTTACGCTGCTCACTGAATTCTTCTCAATACACACCTTGAAAACCAAAAACCTTCTGGTACTTGGTGATTTTAACCTCTGGGCAAATTCTGCCCAAGCGGCCATCGCAACCGCCTGCGTCAGCCAAATGGAAGAACTTGGCCTTCAAAAACTGATAAATTCTCCCACCCATGGGTCAGGACACACTTTAGATCTCATCTTCAAACAGAATATGGACATCAAAGTACTTGACAACACTCCACTACCATGGACGGACCACCATGCTATTAAATTTATAATCACCACTAACGGCATCCTCCAAAAACAGAAACACGCAACAGCAACTCACTGGAATAGATCTCAGAAGAAACTTCACTCCAATCTCTTCAAAACTACATTATCAAGCAAAATTCTTTTGCTAAACTCAAATCTCTCAACCGAACAAACACTCAACTTCCTAAACAATACATTACTACAAGCAGCAGACTCCGTGGCACCAAAACGCAGAACACTTATCCGCAAAAAAAACTCCAGTTGGTTTAATGGTACTCTCACACTACTCAAGCAAGAACGCAGAAGAGCTGAGAGAGCATGGAGAAGAAATCCCACCAAGGAAAACCATGCTAACTACAAAACACACACTGTGAAATACCACAAGGCAATCTTCAAAGCCAAAAAAGAACATTTCTCAAACACCATCTCATCCGCCTTAAACCGCCCACGTGAACTTTTCAAAATAGTTGCTCAGTCAATGAACCCGACCTGCTTAGAGCCCCCATCAAACGATACTCAAGAATTCTGCAATAAGTTATCAGACTTCTTCATCGACAAGATCGACTTCATTCGAAAATCAATCCATCAAAAAATAACAACCAACCTCACTCAACCAAAGCAAAAAGAGGATAGCGTTACGAACTTCACTCAACCGCCAAATTTCTTTCTGTCCCCAATCACCACGGACATGACTAAAAACATCATCAGAAGCCTTCAAGACAGCACATCACCGAACGACATCATTCCCACTAAACTGTTTAAAGAATGTGCCGACATCCTGGCCGGTACCCTAACACATCTCATAAATCAATCATTCAAAGAAGGGATTGTGCCAACCTCCCTCAAGCAAGGCATCGTCAAACCCCTGCTTAAGAAACCCAATCTTGACCCCAAGGACCCTAACTGCCGCAGACCAATAACCAGCCTCAACACCATCTCCAAGATTCTAGAGAAAGCAGTAGTACAGCAGCTACAACACCACCTGGATTCACACCAACTCCTGGACCCTCTGCAATCAGGCTTTCGCCCAGGTCACGGCACAGAAACAGCACTTCTGAAGATATGGGATGACGCCCTTGAAGCAGCAGACGACGGAGAACCGAGTCTCCTGGTACTGTTAGACCTCAGCGCAGCATTCGATACAGTGGACCACAATACTTTACTTGTCCGCCTCGCTGAAGTTGCAGGAGCTACAGATTCTGCTCTAAAATGGTTTACATCCTTCTTAGAGAATCGCTCCCAGACAGTGAAACTAGGAACCTTCACCTCGGAAACCCGGGCAGTCTCCTGTGGAGTCCCTCAAGGCTCACCCTTGTCACCAATACTATTCAACATCTACATCCACCCACTTCTCAATATCATCAGGAAAACCGATCTCTGCTTCCACTCATACGCTGACGACACCCAACTCTACCTTCGCATCAACGGGCAAAAAGACCTTCATCAGCAATTACAGAAATGCCTCACTTTAATAGATGACTGGATGACAAGTAGCTCCCTCAAACTCAACGGTTCAAAAACAGAACTTCTTCTCCTTCAAGCTAACAAAAATTCCACAACAAAGACTCCGTGGACACCTCCCACCATCCTCGGACAGACCATCTCTCCAAGCACCAAAGCCAAGAGCCTCGGAGTCATTTTCGACTCAGGAATGACAATGGATGCACAAATAGGATCAGTGGTGAGAGGGTCCCACCATCTCCTCCGCCAGCTACGCAGACTAATCCCCTTCATCCCAGAAGAGGACAAAGCAGCAGTTGTGGGAACAATCATCAATTCCCGACTCGACTACGCAAATTCCCTCTACGTAGGACTTCCCCAATATCAGCTTGTGCGCTTACAACTCATCCAAAACACGGCGGCAAGACTGTTAACAGTAAAAAAAAACCCTGGGAATCCATCTCCCCATCCCTAAAGAGCCTACACTGGCTAACCGTGAAGAATCGGATCACATTCAAGACCCTCTGCCTCACCCACAAATGTATACAAGGAAATGCTCCGCTATATCTCCGGGAGATAATAAAACACTACACACCGAATCGCAGTCTTCGATCAGCCAACCAAAACCTCCTTATCATTCCCAAATACAAATACAAAGCAAAGGGAGAACGAAGATTCGCAGTCCAAGGACCCCGACTATGGAATGCTCTTCCTACCAACATCCGCATGGAAGAAAACCACCAGGCCTTCAGGAAAAAATTAAAGACCTTCCTCTTCTAACAAGCTGACAACAGAGAATGTATCTCAGCGCCTTGAGGCGATTCAGTTCGCATTTGCTGCGCTTTACAAATCATTCATTCATTCATGAAGTTTCCACAGTTTGTGTTGATTTGGGGAGCGATGTCATCTGCTGGTGTTGGACCACTGTGCTTCATTAAGTCCAGGGTCAATGCAGCTGTCTACCAGGAGATTTTGTAGCACTTCATGCTTCCTTCCACAGACGAGCTCTATAGGGAAGCTGGTCTTCTATAACACCTCAGCAGTGCCACAGGCTGATAGCTTCCATGCCACGCCCCATTGAGGCAGTAATTGCTGCAAAAGGGTCCCAAACCAAGTACTGAGTACATATGCATACTTATACTTTTCAGAGGTCCAATATTGTTCTATGTACAATCCCTGTTTCATTGATTGCATGTAATATTTAAATTTTCTGTGATTGTGGATTTGGGGTTTTCATGAGCTGTAAGCCACAATCATCACAATTATGACAAATCACAGCTCGAACCATCTTGCTTTGCATGTAATGAGTCTATCTCATATATTAGTTTCACCTTTTAAGTTGCATTAGCAAAATAAATTAACTTTAGCACGATATTTTAATTTTTCGAGTATCACCTGTACATTACATCAATGGCAACGTTAATTCACCACGTTTGCTAACTGTTTAGGCATTCCAACATGGCCCATTACAATAGGTACAAAACACTCTGCTCCTGATCATCTATGTGCCTTACTGCTTACACTTATCTGACATTTAGGAAAACTCTTCACAAAAGTTAATTTACACAGGAGATTATTTGTAATCAGATTGGTGAATTATGTGCTACAGAGTGTTATTGAATATTGAATGGTTCATATTGGAAGGTCTGTATTTGGTATAAAATTGGGACCTCCATTTGTATTTTGGCATCATTCATTTTAAAATATATTTGCAACTGACCCCAAGGAAACTGATAATATAAGCAGTCTAAACCTCTCCATATAGTCCGAGTAAATAACACACACATACTGTACACACACATGCAAACACATAATAATAATATTTTACTTACCTTTATAACAGATGATGGGTTAATATCTAAGAGTTAGCACATTGTCACATAGTCATAGTGTTTAATCAGGTTAACAATTCAATGTGCAATGAGACTTTCAAATTTGGAGGCTCAGCTCCGGAAGTTTATTATAACATTGAGCTACCTAGGCAGAGCACCTACTGCTAATTTCATTTCTCTGTAGTAGGCAAAAAATGTCCATTCTGTGAATTTTATTCTTGGTTTTAGTCCTGTTCAAGGAAACAGCTTGATACAAAAAATAAATAATCTAGTCTTAGGAAATTTCTTTAAGATTCATTTTAAAAAGGAAAGATGGGAAACTCCCCAAGGTCCATCAACTTAAATTCTATTCAGGGTAGCTCATTTATAGTATAAATAATGGTAAGAGTATATTTTTTGTGGGAAAACCAGGGCACCATGCCTACATTTGCAAAAATCCTTGTTCAGCACTTTAGTGAAAATTGCACATGGCAGCAGCATTGTTCTTCTTGGGCCACAATGACTACAGACCATTGTTAAAATATTTAGGTGCTCCCTGGACATCCATCTACATAAACACAAAAAATATTATTATAAGTGATCTTTTAATGTATACATTAGATGCAGGGGAAGCTGCATACTCTGCTGTTTAACAAAGATGATGTTCTAGGGATGTCAAATCCCTTGTTGGATGCATTTAGAAACCAAGCTGCAGCATTCAGGTCTATTTGCAACCAGTATTCATGGCTACCAACTGATTCACGGCCACCAACTGACTTAATAGAATTCACATTGCAGACTTTGCAAATATTAAAAATGGCATGCAAAATGGACTGTGTTCACTGATATGCAGTTAAGATTTGAATGCAATGGTTTCAAGCACACATGGGAATGTGAGCCTTTTAAAACATATCTAAAGCAAATAGTTTTATTTCTTTCTTTTGAATGGAGTGTGGAAGTTTGAATATCATTATCAAGTTTTTATTACTCTTTTAGTGAATCTTCTTATCTGTTTCTCCTGTTAAACATTATCTCTGGATTAGAGAGGAATGGGAAATCCAAAATATTACAGTTGTTCATTTTACATCCTGTTGCTCTTCCAGGACAGGAAATGATGGGAAACTCACCAGTGGATACACAGGGTTTTAATTACATTTATATATACAATGCCTTGAAAAGGTATTCAAACCCCTTGAAATTTTTCACATTTTGTCATGTTACAACCAAAAATGTAAATGTATTTTATTGGGATTTTTTGTGATAGACCAACACAAAGTGGAACATAATTGTGAAGTGGAAGGAAAATGATAAATGGTTTTCAAGTTTTTTACAAATAAATATGTAAAAATTGTGGCGTGCATTTGCATTCAGTCAATACTTTGTAGAACCACCTTTCTCTGCAATTACAGCTACAAGTCTTTTTGGGGATGTCTTTACCAGCTTTGCATATCTAGAGAGTGAAATTTTTGACCATTCTTCTCAAGCTCAAGCTCTATCAGGTTGGATGAAGAGCATCTTTGAACAGCAATTTTCAAGTCTTGTCACAGATTCTCTGTTGGATTTAGGTCTGGACTTTGACTGGGCCATTCTAACACATGAATATGCTTTGATCTAAACCATTCCATTGTAGCTCTGGCTGCATGTTTAGGGTTTTCTTCTAAGATTGCTCTGTATTTGGCTCCATCAATCCTCCCATTAACTCTGACCAGCTTTCCTGTCTCTGCTGAAGAAAAGCATCCCCACACCATGATGCTGCCACGACCATGTTTTACGGTGGGAATAGTGTGTTCAGGGTGATGTGCAGTGTTAGTTTTCCTCCACATAGCGTTTTGCTTTTAGGCCAAAAAGTTCAATTTTGGTCTCATCTGACCAGAGCAACTTCTTCCATATATTTGCCATGTCCCCCACATGGCTTCTCGCAAACTGCAAATGTGACTTTTTTTGGCTTTCTTTCAACAATGGCTTTCTTCTTTTCACTCTTCCATAAATGCGGGATTTGTGGAGTGCACAACTAATAGTTGTCCTGTGGACAGATTCTCCCACCTGAGCTGTGGATCTCTACAGCTCCTCTAGAGTTACCATGGGCCTCTTGGCTGCTTCTCTGATTAATGCTCTCCTTGTCCGGTCTGTCAGTTTAGATAGATGGCCATGTCTTGGTAGGTTTGCAGTTGTGCCATACTCTTTCCATTTTTGGATGATGGATTGAACAGTGCTCTGTGAGATATTCAAAGCTTGGGAGATTTTTTATAACCTAACCCTGCTTTAAACTTTTCCACAACGTTATCCCTGACCTGTCTGGTGTGTTCCTTGGCCTTTATGATGTTGTTTGTTCATTAATGTTCTCTAAGAAGTCTCTGAGGGCTTCACAGAATAGCTGTGTTTATACTGAGATTAAATGACACCCGTGGACTCTATTTACCAATTAGGTGACTTCTGAAGGCAATTGGTTCCACTATATTTTAGTTAGGTATCAAAGTTAGGCTCCTTTCACACTGAGGCGTTTTGCAGGTGCTAAAGTGCTAAAAATAGCGCCTGCAAAGCGCCCCTAAAGAGACGCTCAATGCACTCCAGTGTGAAAGCCCCAAGGGCTTTCACACTGGAGCGGTGCGCTTGCAGGGCGGTCAAAAAAGTCCTGCAAGACGCATCTTTGGAGCGCTGTAGGAGCAGTGTATTTACCTCTCCCAAAGCGCCCCTTCCCATTGAAAACAATCGGGCAGCTCTGTAAACCTGCCCGCAAAGCACCGCTGCAGCGGCGCTTTGCGGGCGGTTTTAACTCTTTTTCGGCCGCTAGTGGGGGGGTTAAAACCGCCCTGCTAGCGCCGCTAAAACAACGGTAAAGCTGCGCTAAATATAGTACCACCAGCGCCTCAGTGTGAAAGTAGCCTAAAGGGGGCTGAAGACAAATGCACGCCACACTTTTCAGATATTTATTTGTAAAAAATTTTGAAAACCATTTATCATTTTCCTTCCACTTCGCGCTGGTCTATCACATAAAATCCCAATAAAATTAATTTACGTTTTTGGTTGTAACATGCAAAAATTTGGAAAATTTTAGGGGGTATGAATACTTTTTCAAGGTATTGTATATACTAATTTACCAAGAGTATTGGGACGACTGCCTTTACACACACATTTAATGGCCACTTAGTTCCAGTGAAGGAAACCCTTATGCCCTGTACACACGTTTGGATTTTCCAACGGAAAATGTTTGATCGGAGCTTGTTGTCGGAAATTTTGACCATGTGTAGGCTCCATCGGACATTTTCCATCGGAATTTACGTCACACAAAATTTGAGATCTGGATCTCAAATTTTCCGACAACAAAATCCATTCTCGTAAATTCCGAATGTGTGTACACAATTCCGATGCACAAAGTTCCATGCATGCTCAGAATCAAGCAGAAAAGCCGCACTGGCTATTGAACTTCATTTTTCCCAGCTCGTCGTACGTGTTCGTCACTGCGTTCTTGACGTTCAGAATTTCCGACAAGATTTGTGTGACCGTGTGTATGCAAGACAAGTTTGACCCAACATCCGTCGGAAAAAAAACATGGGTTTTGTTGTCGGAATGTCCAATCGCGTGTATGGGGCATTAAGGCACCAGCATACCAAGTAATTTTGAACAATTTCATGCTCCCAACTTTGTGGGAACAGTTTGGGGATGGCTCCTTCCTGTTCCAACAGGACTGTGCACCAGTGCACAAAGCAAGGTCTATAAAGACATGAATGAGCATGTTTGGGGTGGAGGAACTTGACTGACCTGAACTGAGTCCTGACCTCAACCCGATAGAACATCTTTGGGATGAATTAGAGCGGAGACTGCTTCTGGAAGAATGGTCAAACATTCCCGTAGACACACTCCTAAAGCGTGGGCTAACACAATATTGAACTCTACGGACTAAGACTGGCATGCCATTAAAGTTCATGTGCATGTAAAGGCAGGTGTCCCAATACTTTTGGTAATATAGTATATATATGGGTGTAGCACCATCCTAGTTAGGCTGCTAGGCAAATTTAGTTTTGGTTCCTGCTGTAACTAGAAGGGCAGTAATTGTTGGGTCTGGTCTTTTCAGGGCTTCACAGACTGCTGGGAATTTGACTGATTTCCTCTGCCTCTAGAACACAGCTGTCAAACTGGTGGCCCTCCAGCTGTTGCAGAACAAGTCCCATGATGCATTGCAAAGCTGACAGTTACAAGCATGACCCACAGGCAGAGGAATGATGGGACATGTAGTTTTGAAACAGCTGGAGGGCCGCCAGTTTGACACCCCTGCTCTAGAAGAAGTTTCTCGAGCTTAGCCTGAATATTGAGCAGAGCCTAGCCAATCCCTGGTGGGGTGTGCCCACTTGGTGGCTGGGATGCTATTGAATAGTCTGGGGCCATGAGGAGGTTGTCTCTTTCCGTCCTGAATTAATAGAACTGTGAGCTGACAGAAGGGGAGCCGCTTGCCCCCAGAGCCTTTTGGACTGAATTCTGGGTCACTTTACCATAAACGGCACCTATGAACTGATCCTCTTCTAGGATTCTGTGAGCAGAGCATCCTCTCTGTACTGCACCCTAAAACTACTTCATGGTCTCCAGCTCCATGGTCTCCTGTTTCAGTCTATCTGTAATTGTGCTCCTGTTACGGAAAAAAGAGAGAAGTGTCCTCTGCAGAAATGTGCTCAAGCAACTGGAGTATCCCCCATCACCCCTAATCCCCTCACCAATTTCTACAAGCAATAAAATACAAAATGGCAAATGCCTAGACTGTCCACTAGCTGGAGTGAATAGACTGTTGCTGCATGCCTAGCTTCCTCTGCACTGTTCTGTTGAAAGAACCAGTCAAATCTACAGTGGCCTCTGTGAGGGTAGTGCTACACATATATATATATATATATATATATATATATATATATATATATATATATATATATATATATATATTCTTGTGTGTAAAATGTATTAAGTTGTGCTAATGTATTTAAAACTTTATTGTGCTGTATATCTCCTACTTAAAGTGGATGTGAACCCTCACATATACTCAGTGAAGTGAACAGCCTCAGATGATACACAGATGAAAAAAATCTCCCTACATAAGTTTTACATGTATATCTGCTGTCTTCAGCTTTCTATTTTCTTCCTGCTTCAGCAGTGGGAGGGGAGTCTGGGCATATACTGTGTGACAGCTGATTGGAGGAAAGGCACACCCCCCCCCCTCACCTCCACATAGGCAGAGGAAAGAAGAAACTTGCAGAGCTGTACTGTGAATAGACCAGCTCTGCTAATCTATTTATAGCACCCTCCCCGACACAAATTTCCAGCTGCTTTTATCTTGTTGGTTGGAGGACTTGCCAGAAGTTATCATGCTGATAACAAAGGAACGGAGCAGCAGAAACACTGGACTTAGGGCTTTGGAGAGAGATAAGTAAACACTACAGATATACAGTATCTCACAAAAGTGAGTGCACCCCTAACATTTTGGTAAATATTTTATTATATCTTTTCATGTGACAACAATGAAGAAATGACACTTTGCTACAATGTAAAGTAGTGAGTGTACAGCTACTATAACAGTGTAAATTTGCTGTCCCCTCAAAATAACGCAACATACAGCCATTAATGTCTAAACTGCTGGCAACAAAAGTGAGTACACCCCTTTGTGTAAATGTCCAAATTGGGCCCAATTAGTCTCCCCAGTGTCATGTGACTCGTTAGTGTTACAAGATCTCAGGTGTGAATGGGGAGCAGGTGTGTTAAATTTGGTGTTATCACTCTCACTCTCTCTTACTGGTCACTAGAAGTTCAACATGGCACCTCATGGCAAAGAACTCTCTGAAGATCTGAAAAAAAGAATTGTTGCTCTACATAAAGATGGCCTAGGCTATAAGAAGATTGCCAAGACCCTGAAAATGTGCTGCAGCACAGTGGCCAAGACCATACAGCAGCTTAACAGAACATGTTCCACTCAGAACAGGCCTCACCATGGTCGACCAAAGAAGTTGAGTGCACATGCTTAGCGTCATATCCAGAGGTTGTCTTTGGGAAATAGACGTATGAGTGATGCCAGCAATGCTGCAGAGGTTAAAGTGGTGGGGGGTCAGCCTGTCAGTGCTCAGACCATACGCTGCACACTGAATTAAATTGATCTGCATGGCTGTCGTCCCAGAAGGAAGCCTCTTCTAAAGATGATGCACAAGAAAGCCCGCAAACAGTTTGCTGAAGACAAACAGATTAAGGACATGGATTACTGGAACCATGTCCTGTGGTCTGATGAGACCAAGATAAACTTATTTGGTTCAGATGGTGTCAAGCGTGTGTGGCGGCAACCAGCTGAGGAGTACAAAGACAAGTGTGTCTGGTCTACAGTCAAGCATGGTAGTGGGAGTGTCATGGTCTGGGAGTGTCATGGTCTGGGGCTGCATGAGTGCTGCCAGCACTGAGGAGCTACAGTTCATTGAGGGAACCATGAATGCCAACATGTATTGTGACATACTGAAGCAGAGCATGATCCCCTCCCTTCAGAGACTGGGCTGCAGGGCAGTATTCCAACGTGATAACGACCCCAAACACAACTCTAAGATAACCACTGCCTTGCTAAAGAAGCTGAGGGTAAAGGTGATGGACTGGCCAAGCATGTCTCCAGACCTAATCCCTATTGAGCATCTGTGGGGCATCCTCAAATGGAAGGTGTAGGAGCGCAAGATCTCTAACATCCACCAGCTCTGTGATGTCGTCATGGAGGAGTGGAAGAGGACTCCAGTGGCAACCTGTGAAACTCTGGTGAACTCCATGCCCAAGAGGGTTAAGGCAGTTCTGGAAAATAATGGTGTCCACACAAAATATTGACACTTTGGGCCCAATTTGGACATTTTTATTTCGGGGTGTACTCACTTTTGTTGCCAGCGGTTTAGACATGAATGGCTGTGTGTTGAGTTATTTTGAGGGGACAGCAAATTTTCACTGTTATACAAGCTGTACACTCACTACTTTACATTGTAGCAAAGTGTCATTTCTTCAGTGTTGTCACATGAAAAGATATAATAAAATATTTTAAAACATTGGAGGAGTGTACTCACTTTTGTGAGATACTGTATGTGCCCAGCTCAAATTTCTTTTTTTTTTCTTTTCAAAGATTTTTATTGGTTTTGAACACGAAGATGAACAATAAGTACAATCTTTCTATAGTTACTTTATGGCAACAAACACATAAGAACATTATGGAACAGGATAGTCGACCAGGATCATGGGGAGAAGACCTCCGGCACCCCTATTGGGAGCAATCTGTGCCTGGAGGATTCCCCCGTTGATCTCAAAGAAGCTAAAGACCTCCTGGGCAGTAGTTAATTGATAACGTTGGGTCAATTAGCTCAGTGAGGAAAGCTATATGACAGACTATCGTTCCAGATTCAAACCTGGCAAAAAGCCATATTGAGTTGGAAAGTACTTAAGATGGGAGGAGATAGGGAGAAGAGGGTGAAAAGAGAGAGTAACAGAGAGAAAAGGTGGAGAAGAGAGAGATCCACTCTTACCGGGAGGGAGCCGAGTGGCCATCCCCAGCAGCTTCTGGTTTGGCCTGGAATCCTGGGCGTAGAGGAACCCCCACATACAGGGACCAGGGTTCCCAGATTGCTTCGAACTTTGGGACCGTGTCCATTAATATGCTGGCAAGTTTCTCCTGCGACATGATCCAAGAGATCTTACATTTGCTGAGAGGGTTACCATGGGTTGTTTCCACACTTTAGCTATGGTCATCTTGGCCCCTAGCAGCATAAAATGTATTAATTTGCAGCTTGCTTTGGGAATTCCAGGGAGATTGGAGTTCAGGAGAGCTATAGCTGGGGTTCTCGGGAGCTGGTGAGTAGTCACAGTTTGGATCAGGGTGGCCTAATTCTAGGGCACTCCCCCCAAGTATGGGCCATAGTGCCTGTGAGCTGGTAGCCCAGCTCAAATTTCATGAATGACTTTAAAGAAACATTAAAGCTTATTTGTTTTCTTTTAAAATAATAAACATGTTATACTTACCTGTTCTGTGCAATGGTTTTGCACAGAGCAACCTCGATCCTCTTCCTCTTGAGCCCCCCGCTAATGCTCCTGACTCCTCCTCTTTGGCGAGTGTTCCTATAGGAAACTTCTTCGTATAGCGTCACTCGTGCAGGCTCGCTCCCGAGCTGTCTTGTCCACATTCATTGACACAGACAGTGTGGCTCAGCCCCCCCCCCCCCCCCCCCCGTTTCCTCATCACAGAATATGATTGACAGCATCTGGAGCCAATAATTCCCACTGCTATCAATCTGTCCAGTGAGGAGGGACAGAGCTGAGTGAGCTCTAAGGCTTTAGAACCACTTTAATAGTGCTGCATAGTGATTGTGCTTTGCTGATTTCCTCCTTCGGAACAAATTTCTCAGCCTGCTCAAACTGATGGACTTGCTGACTTTACCTCAGCATCCGTTCAACAGATATAATGATTATTTTCTCTCATGTACCAAATGGAAAATCTACAAATCGGTATATAAAATGCAGCCATGAGAACACAGAGCAGCAATTTTTTTTAAAGTATAAAGGTCACATTTAAAAATGACTTCAGCTAAACATTATAATAATAACCGCTAATGCGTACTCTCATATGACACAATATAGTTTCCCCCAATAAAACTGTTCAGATTAGTATGTGAATTTGATTTTTGACTATAATCTGGGGCACCGGATAAAAAAAAAATCTGCAATATGTATTATATATAAGTTATGGTGAAGTCCAACAATAGTCATATAAAAAAGTCTGGGCACATTATTCTTATGATCAACTAAAAATAATCGTTTTATACATGCTGAGCAAATGCTGATTCACTATAAAATACAGTCATGAGAAAGGGGAATTTAAAAATAAAACGAAATTCCTCTAAACATGATTAGATGTTTGAAGCAAACCAAGGCTCACTAAGCCAGCACGAAATACCCTGCTTTAGCAAATCACCCCCTACATATACATAATCTGTACAATCTGTAGAATCTGTAGAATTTTAATGCAGGTGGTTAATGGCCATCTACTTTTAAAATACAATGAAGCAGGTTTAATGAAAAATAGTATTAACAGTGTAACGGTGACCCTTCTTTTAAAAAAAAAAAAAAAAAGTTTTGCTCACGCTGATTGGGTGTTTGAAATAAAAGCAGATCGATTGGGCACTGTAAAGCTGTTCCTTCTCAAAGTAACCCCCTTTTAGTAATTCACATCTGTATGTTATGTATAACCACACTTGATGTATTTCTCTCAGTGGGCTTTCACAAATAGATTTCCCATTGGGCTCTTCATTCTTCAGCTCAATACAGCATTCATTAGCTATATATAGTAAAGGTCACTAGGCCATCATCATGAAGCGACAGTATACTGCATATGCTTTACAGAGACAATAATGCTATAATTGTACTTTACAAATAAAGACACAGTGGGCTTAAAACTGTATCTGTGGTAACAATCAATCTCAACATCATATTTCTAGAGTAGGTTAGAAAATAAAATGCATTAGGATGAATGTTGTAGAAACACCAGTATTAGACTGGGAGTAATAATACAGCATACTTTACCCAATCAGCCATAATTTTATGACCACCCACCTAATACTGTGTAGCAAGGGCCGCTGGTGCTGAATATTTTTTTGGGGGGGCTGCAAACCCCCCCCGTGAGAGATAACCAGGAACACGACGATCAAACATGGAAGATGGACCAGAAGGAGACGATCAGAGGCCTCCTTACCTTAGGAGGCAGATGACATAGATCCGGGGTAGGGCTGCTGCTCCTCGCTCCAGCAACTCCTCACATCTGGGTCGTTGCTTCTCCTCCAGGAAGACTCCCAGCCAATTGGGTCTCAGGACCCGCTTTCTGATTGGCCGGAAGGAGAATCAAGAAGACAATAGCGAATAATAATTCACTATTGTCACACAACTGGGTGAGCTCAGAGCGCAGTGCTCTGCGCCTTGAGCTCACCATTTTTTTAAGCCTCAGGCTCTAATCATGTGCTTCAAAAAGAACCTCAGGCTCTAATCATGTGCTTAAAAAAAAAAAAAGAAACCCCATTGAAATCCACGCGTCCAGCACCCTGCATGTAGATTAGGAGCTGGACACATGGAGTAGGGGGGTGGCGCCTCTGTGCCCCTTATGGATGGGCCGTCACTGCTGAGTAGATCCCCTTTTGGTACCAAAACAGCCCCAACCTATTGAGGCTTGGGCACGAGTAGATCTGTGAAGATATGCTGTGGTATCTGGTGCCATGCCGTTAATAGCAGATCCTTCAAGTCCTGTAATGTGCAAGATGGGACCTCCATGGATTGAACTTGTTTTTCTAGCACATCCCACAGATGCTCGATTGCATTGAGATCTGGAAAATTTGAAAGCCAAGTCAGAACCTCAAACTCATTGTGTTTTTCAAACCATTCTTGAACCACTTTTTCAGTGTGGCAGAGTGCATTTGCATTATCCTGCTGAAAGAGGCCACTGTCATCAGGTAATACCATTTCCATGAAAGGGTGTACTTGGTCAGCAACAATGTTTAGGGAGGTCATCCATGTCAAGTAACAACCACACGAATAGCAGGACACAAGGTTTCCCAGAAGAACATTGCCCAAAGCATCGCAAGCCTCCACCAGCTTGCCTTCTTCTGATACTACATCTTGGTGCCATCTTGCCCCCATGTAAAGGACGCACACACACATACACGGCCATCCACATGATCTAAACTAAATGTGATTCATCAGACCGGGTCACCCTATTCCGTTAATCTGCAGTCCAATTCTGATGCTCGTGTGCACATTGTAGGCACTTTTGGCTGTGGCTGTAGACCTGTCTACAGTATGCAAAAAAAATGCTTCTTCAACAGAACAGTTATATTCACATTATTTGTAGGCATAATAAGAGATGATATGCAAAAACATATGTTAGAAAACAATATAGAATTAACATGGATTGAAAACATGAGCTTTTGAATGCCATACTGCTCTGTTTTTCAACATTGATAATCACTTGACCTCCGGATGATTTTACCCCCTTTTTGAAAAGGCCATTTTTTGCTATTTAGCACTGAGCTAATTTAACTGGTAATTGCCTGATCATACAATGCTATACCCAAACAAAATTTACATAATTTTTTTTTGCACAAATAGAGCTTTCTTTTGGTGGTATTTGATCATCACTGGGTTTTTTATTTTTTGCTAAATAAACAAAAACGTACCGAAAAAAAAAAAAACATATCCCAATTTTTTTTAAAAATCAATTTTTTTAATAAATGTTAGCCAAAATGTATTTTTCTACATGTCTTTGGTGAAACAAAACCAAAGTTTGACCTACAAACTATGGTATATATACTGGATTTTTTTTTTGTACTACTAATTGCGGTGATCAGTGACTTGCGATTGTGCTGTGGGCAATCTGACAATAACTGGCGCTGGTGACATCACCAGTGACATTAATACAGTGATCAGTGATAATACTATACACTGTCACTGGCTGGGAAGGGGTTAACATCTAGGGCGATCAAGGGATTAAATGTGTGCTTAACTATGTGTAATGTGTGTAAAGTGTGCTGCTTTTACTAATAGATCTTTAAGTTTCTCATCCCTGCTTGGCACGGATGAGAAACAGAGAGATCGTTCTCCCTGTACAGAGCTGTGTGTTGATTGTCAACACAGAGCTCTGTGCTGTGATTGTACACAACCGATTAGCAGGTCCCTCACGGGCACCATTGGGGGGGGGGTGCATGTGCATGCCCAGCACACGGAAGCAGGCAGCAAAGTATATCCCTTATTAAAGCTATTATTTATTATTTCCTATATAATACCTGCCGTAGATCACCTAAACCTCAGCATCCCTTGTCATGAGTACACGTATTACCTCCAATTGTGTAAATATTTCCTAACACATTATTATTTTTATATAGCTAAACATACCTTAATTTAACCATATTCTGTTTTGAAAAAAAAAAGCATTGCATAGTGGTGTGCTTTACAAAACATGCATCGTGATCAGTTGGCTTTGGGATCCCAAAGCAAGCATAAAAAAAATTAATAAAGAATAAAATTAAGGTGAGCTACGTCATGTGACCTGTCAAAATCATGTGATCAGCCTCTCCACTAGTCATGGACTTCTGTCTGTTGTGTTAAGCTGAGAAAACATATAATCCAAGGCTGTGCAACATTTTTAATGGGCTGCAAAATGAAGGACATGGTGTGGTGCAATACTGCACAGTATAGTGAAAAGTTAATAGCAGTATCCATTCTCCACTACAAATAGGCCCCTCAGTGTTATCCCTTTCAAATATCAGCAATGATTTTGGAAACGAAACAGAAATACTTTTTGAACCCCACAAAAGTACCCCCTGGGGTAAAGAGTGATCTGCTTGCAGTACTAAAGTTGATATATAAAAAAATCCAAGTTTGGCTCCACTTTGAAGGGAGGGTTGTACCTAATGTATGGTCTGCGCTCAGAACCCTAGTGACCCAAAAGAAGACATAGATTAATATGAAGACTGACATAGGTGCTTGTAGGCACCTTGCACTTTAGCACTGTTGCTACAGAAATATTTAAAGTAAGGTTAGGTTCAGTCTAAAGGTAGATTGACCCGTTTTATTTGTTTGTTTGTTTTTTTTAATTCTTTATTTATTTAAGAGTAAAGAGTCTTGAATGTAAACATGTTCAACGATTCGCAGACATGCAGAACAGTACATTATGAGGTATCATTACAGAATAGGGCATATAATGTATGACACAAATATAGTAGTATAGCCATCTTTCCACTCAAGTTACCATTTTTTGTAAATTTGAAGGTCCAGAAAGTACCTTAGAAAAGAGAATAAATTTGAAGTAGGAAGAAAGAAGATTAGAGAAGAGAGGGAGTAACATGGGAGAATGGATGGGGGGTGTGAGGGAGGGGAAACGGAGCAGAAGCTGGTCCAAGCACCCTCCTCCCCTCCCACTGTCCAAGTGGCCATCTATGTGTATTCTGAGAAATATTAGAGCTCAGGTTGAAGTCTCCGGTGAAGAAGGAAGTGGAGTTTGATCCCTGTAAATGAACCAGGGTCTCCAGGTTATCTAATATTTCTCTTTTTGATCCTTCAGAGCCATGATAAGTTGTTCCACTAGCATAAGACTGTGAGATGGTGGGCAACTAAAGCCACACATGGGAATCATTCCCATCAAACAGTGCAAAAGACAGCCCTGAAGAAGGGGGAGTCCATTCCCCCGAAAGGTACATGTCCATGAACCATATTTTAGAAGTCACATTTCTCTGGACACCGGGCACTCCTTTCTTTTTATACAAGTCTACATGCTGAAACCACCTTAAGGTTGCACAGAATAGGCAGTAGCCCAATCCTGAGAGGGCTCAACATCACCATCCATCACTGGACACTATCCACCGTAAGACGTTTCTTCCCTATTGCCCACACGAATACCTACTCAGTCCAGCACAGTCCCCAACACAAGCTTGAGGGTGTCCCTCTCCCTTCCATCCTGAGCATTTTCCATACATGATGCTCTAACAAAGCTACCAGTATTGTGAAGGATCCTACCCATCCCTCCCACAGATTTTTCCCCCAGGCTGTGAGAGCCCTCAACTCTAATCCCCTCTGAACTTGCTGCTACAAAGACTCAATAAGAAATATGCAGTGCTTGGGCAGTACACTACAAATCATTTTGCACTTCGTACTGATTGCCCCGAAATATCTCTTTTGCACAATCTCATGCACAGTAATTATGTAGATCTTATATATAGCCATTCACTCACGGTATATGTACAGTTACATAGTTTACAGATGTATGTTGTTTTTTTTTTATTTACTGTGTTGTATTTTTGTACATTTACAATTATGTTTAGTTAGTATGTTGCTCAATGGTCCTGTGAGATACAATATTTCATTCTACTGCGTGTCCTTATGTGTAGGAGAATGACAATAGAACTTGACTTGACTAGAAAAGAGACAGAGACCTAAATAGGTTGAGTTCATCAAGTTGGGAAGGGATATTAATGGTGAAGGTCCAAAGAAGATCAAATCATCGGCATAGATAGGCAATTTGTGGGTGCCCAGATTGGTTTGAAGGCTCTAGATATCCACATCGTTCTCAAGAAGGACTCTAGATTAAATATGAATATCAATCAAGAAAGCGGATAGCCCTGGCGCATCCCGTTCCATAAGACAAAAGGTTTTGAAAGCACCTCATTAACCATTATAGCAGCTGATGGTCTGGAATAAAGGGCAGGCAGCCATTGGCGCTTAAGCCAACGTGTTCCAAGTTGGTCTGAAGAAATTCCCAATTGACTCTATCAAATGCTTTTTCAGCATCAGTTGATAAGAGGAGCAGAAGGAGCATTCTTCACTTGGGCATAGTGGATCACATTTATAACTCTTTGCATGTTGTCCCTATTTTCTCTACCAGGGGTAAACCCTGTTTAGTGAGGGTGTATTAATTTATATGATATGAGGGAGCAGTCTAGTAGTTAAAATCTGCGTAAATATATAATTTTTTTCAAATAACAGTTTTATTAGTTATCTCAGCAGGTAAATGAACATAGACAGAACTTAGTAAGTTCCAGGCATTACTAAAGCAGGAATATAGCCAGTATAGACATTGTAGCAGTAATTGGTGCAGGATAATTGCTAAATCATACTATGAACTGTTAGATACTAATTGAAGTTTGCCATAGGCTATGTGAGAGCCTAAGGAGTGTGAGAGGAGACGGAAAGGAAGAGATAGAAAAGAGGGAAGGGATAAGGAAAGTTGAAGTAAGGTAAGAAGACGATGGGAAAGTAAGGCAGTAGCTCAACCATCGGCTCAGGATGGGTCCTCCTGGCGGTGCCACTCCTCCCAGACCTTATTGTGCATTTCCAACCTATCCTGTAATCTAGCTGTCATTTTTTCCATTAGCTCCACATCTTTTATTCTGGCGTACAGATCTTCTTGGGAGGATGGGGAGCGCTGTTTCCAGTTGAGGGCAACCAGGCATCGTGCAGCTGTCAGGATACGTCTAAGTAGTTTCTTGGATGTTTTGGAAATTTGTAATGGTGATATGCCAAGTAGGAAAAATGTTGGCGTCATGGGGACCTGTACCAAAAGGAGGTGGGACAACAAGTGCTGAGTCCCCGTCCAGAATCGCATCTTGGGGCAGCTCCAATAATTGTGGTAGAGGGTGCCTTTGTCTCCCTGGCAGCGCCAGCACCTATCAGAGCTAGAGAGGTAGACAGCGTGGAGTACGTCTGGTGTCAGGTACCAAATGTAAAGAATTTTCTAAGCATTCTCTTTGTAGAGCGTACAGAAGGAGCTTTTAGCCGCCTTGGACCAGATCGTCTGCCACATCTTCTCAGGGATTTCTTCTCCCAGTAGCTTTTCCCAATGGACCATGTAGGTATATTTACCCTAATTTGGTATAGAGTAGGAATTAAGTAGTCGGTATATGATGGAGATCAGACCCCGGCATGCAGAGCCCTCTAACATTAAGCTCTCGAAGGGGGATGGCGCTGAAGATTGGAGATTTGGGGCAAAGGATTGGGCATAGTGGCGTATTTGCAGATATCCCTAGAACACCTGGCGAAGTAAGTCATATTTTTCTTGGAGTTCAGTGAATGTTAGTAATTTACGCAATCTAGGGTATACCAAGTGGCCAAAGTGGAATAAGTTCCGCGTTTCCCAGTGTGAAGCCATCTGGTGAGTGGGACCAGGAGGAATCTTGGGGTTGCAGAGGAAAGAGGTTAACAGTGACTTTTCTGAGCTGAGCTCATGTGCGTGGGACATTTTGCGCCAGAGCAATCTGAGTTGAGACATAGACCCCAAAAGCCTACCAGGGTCCACCTCCCCATTCGCATTCCAGAGTAAGCTATTTGGGTGTATAGGTGCGAGTCATATCTTTTTAATCTCTGTCCATTTATTATAGGATCGTTGGGGGAACCAGGAGGTCAGGGCGCACAGTTGAGTCGCTTGATAATATTTTACCAGGTCAGGAAACACTAGCCCCCCATCGGAGCGGGACACCATCAAGATTGAGCAGGGTATCCTGTGTCTCCTGTAGTTCCAGACAAAGCGTATCAAATCTGCTTGAAGCTTTGTTAGTTGTGTATAAGGGACAGGAATAGGCAGCATCTGGAATAGATACAGGAGTTTAGGGAGAATGGTCATCTTCACAGAGGCCACTCTCCCCAGAAGGGATATATGGTGGGTCTTCCATTTTTGCAGTAGATCTCTTATGGAGCGAAACAGGGGTGGGAAGTTCACTTGGTAGAAGGTGGCAAAGGTCAGGGTGATATGAACCCCTAGATATTTCAGGGCTGAGGTCTTCCAATTATAGGGGAAGCACTGCTGCAGGTGGTGCACTTCAGCTGCCGGGATGCTGATTGGGAGTGCCTCCGATTTGGTCGCATTTATTTTATATCCTGAGAGGGACCTTAAGGTCTCGAGTTCAGCATGCAAGTTAGGCAGGGAGACCCTAGGTTGGGTCAGGGCTAGTATGACATCATCCGCGAACAGTGCTAGTTTAAACTCCTTCCCTCTGACTGTAATACCCCGAATGTCTGAGTTTCTGCGGATGGATGCTGCCAGGGGTTCAACACATTGTGCAACCAGTGCAAACAATAGAGGTGTGAGTGGGCACCCCTGGCTGGTCCCATTTGCAGTCGAGAAAGAGGGAGACAGAGCAAAAGGAGTTTTCACTTGGGATGTAGGGTTTATATAGGAGGTGTAAAATAGCCCGTAGAAAGGGTCCCCGAAATTCCATGTGGAGTAATGTGGCAAACAGGAAAGTCCAGCCAAGGCGGTCGAAGGCCTTTTCCAAATCCAGACCGAGGACTAAGGACTCCAGGCCATCCCTGTTTACCACATCTATCAAGTCAATAACCCTTCTTGTGTTGTCCCCTGCCTGACGGAGAGGGACAAAGCCCACCTGAGTTTGGTTAAAAATTTTCAGATCAGAGTTTAAAAGTTCTATAGGCCTATAGCTAGCACATAAAGAGGGGTCCTTGTCAGGTTTCAGTATCAAAGTGAGGAATGATCTTTGCATGTCTGAGGGGATGGGAGTTTGCTGAAGCAAGGCGTTAAAGAGTTTACACATATGTGGCAGAAGTAGGGGAAGAAAGGATATAATATAATACTCATAGGGGAGGCTGTCTGGACCGTGGGGATTTACGCGTGGGTAGGGTTTTGATGGTGGACATGAATTCCTCTACCGTGATGGGTGCGTTGAGGGAGAGGAGGTCTGAGGCCTGAACCCGGGAGATTCCACTATGTTCTAGATAGTGGTTCATGCGGTCAGTTAGTTCGGGGGGAGGGGAGTCATGAAGGATCTCGGGGTTGTTGTATAGAGTGGTGTAGAACTCCTCAAAGGAGTGGACAATGTCCTGGGGATGAGATAGTAGGCAGCCCATTCTGTTTTTAATTTGATGTGGTGTAGTAGTGTGAGAGCGTTCAGCCAATTTCCGAGCTAATAGAGAGTGGGCTTTGTTACCCTTATCATAGTACAGTTGTTTTAGTCTAGACAGGGTCTTTTCTACTTGGCATAGTGCCAGGTCTTTAAGAGTCATACTGAGAGGGATGATTTTTTTGAGTAGGGGTAGGAATGGGGAGGTTTGTAGTCAAAGTTCTAAGGCCCCAAGTTCCCTCTCAGCTTGTGCTTTGGTGGCTCTCATGTCTTTCTTTATGGCTGAAGCGAGCGCAATGCAGTGACCCTGAAGAACTGCCTTATGGGCTTCCCAAAGAGTGGAAGAGGATATGTCAGGGGTGTTCTCGGTGAAGTAGAGTTTCAGTGTTGATTCTAATTCCATTTTGGAGGGGAGGTGTTGTAAGAGGAAGGTGTTCAGCTGCCAGTGACACGGTTTCTGATTAGGGGCACCTAAGTCCAGTGTCAGCAGAATGGGGGCATGGTCCGACCAGGGGATTGGGAGAATCTGTGTAGCGCGGGTGATGTGTAACATGGCATTATTAACAAAGAGGTGGTCAATTCATGAATGCATGCAATGGGGGGCAGAATAAAATGTGTACTGACGATCCCCGGGGTGGAGAACCCGCCAGGAGTCAAATAGGACATAGCGCCTAGTGATGTGACGAAAAAGTTTCGAGTCTCTAGAGGCTTGAGTGTGCGAATCCCTAGGGTTCACCACGTGGCGGTCAAGCACTGAGGCGTGGGATAGGTTAAAGTCCACGTCTACTATTAAAAATTTGTTGGGTGTTCGGAAGAGGCGTGGAAACACTTAAGAAAATTAATCTGGTGGACGTTCAGGGCATAGAGGGTGCAAAAAGTGATTGTCTGCACCTGCCATTGTCCGCACAGGATAATATAGTGTCCTCACGGGTCAATGAAAGACTCAGAGCATGTAAACGGGGATCAACGTTTAAAAAGAATGGCTACACTGGCCCGTTTGTGGGGGTTAAATGCCTGAAAGACCTGAGGGTAATGTCTGGAAGCGAATGCAAAGGAGTCCCCCTTATTGAAGTTAGTCTCCTGAATCAGGATGATATCTGCCCCCAACTGCCTGAACTCCCTAAGCGCCAGATGTCTTTTCCTGTTGGAGTTTAGCCATGGTGATGGGTATGTGCAAACTTAAAAGCACTTATCTGGTGGGATGCCATGGTGCCATGGCCGGGAGTGCGCCATCTCCTGGAGAGGATGCGGATGGTTGCTGGGAGCGTCGGGTGAGCCAGTGGAGGAGAAAGAGGAAGAAGAACAGAGACAGGGAGAGAAGAAAGAAGTGGATCAATACTACATACAGTAGGCAAAGCTAACATTGTGAATAAGCTCTGTATAGCCTGTGATATACAGGGCCAATTAAGTTCCTATATGACCTCCCGGCCAGGAGTACGTAACAGGCCAGGGGGACACAGAGGACCGCAGTGATAATTATCAAAAGTCAACAATAAAGTATCGTCTAGTGATCAGAGGGGGAACCATTCTCAAATCTCTATTGAGTAACGCCCATTGAGCTAAACAAGGGTAAAACAAGTGCCTAAGGGGGGCATGTGTAAGGCTGTAGGGTGGGCCAGGAATGTCAACCAGGGGGAGGTGCGAACCATGGGCAGGTGTGCCAGGTGGGGAGGCCCTGCTTCAGTCAGCCATTTTTTGGTTTGGCAGCTTTATGGGGGGTGTCTGGACCCCGAGAATGGTTTAGCTGGGGGGGACCTTCTCCCTTACTGTGGGCGGGGTGGCCACCAGGTCCCATTCCTGGAATTGGGAGACAAGAATCCCCAGAACGTCACAAAAAGCTTTGAGGTATTCCGGATAGCGTAGCACGGCAGATTGTCCTTGTCCTCTTGCTGTGAGGCTGAAAGGGAATCCCCAGCGGTACGTGATGTCTTCTTCCTGCAGCTAGAGGAGAAGGGGTTGGACGAGCCTGTGCTTTTGCAGGGTAATCCAAGAGA
Organism: Lithobates clamitans; assembly: GCA_037952925.1. Lineage (NCBI taxonomy): Eukaryota > Metazoa > Chordata > Amphibia > Anura > Ranidae > Lithobates > Lithobates clamitans. Next base: position 2,648,483 of record JBBGZY010001281.1, on the reverse strand, counting down.
GGTCCGGGTATAACTGTACCGGTGCGTTTTCAAAGACTACTTTGTGGATAGAGCAGGCCTTGCGCATGATGTCCTCTTTCAGAGGGTAAGAGTGAACTCTGCAAATTACATCACGGGGTTTGGAGGCAGGGCCTTTAGGGCGCAGGGCACGGTGTGTTCTATCCATTTCAATGTGTTTGTCCGGGGGTTCTCCCAGAAGGTCGTTGAACAGGGTTTGCAAGGTGATTTGCAGGTCTTCTGGGCCCTCCGATTCAGGCAGGCCCCTGACTTGGATATTGTTCGTGCGTCCCTGGTTGGCCAGGTCCTTAACATGGCGCTGCATGTCTCTCAGCAGTATGCGATGGTCTGCACTTTGTAGTTGAGTGCGGTGTACTGCCAACTTAGTTTCTTCTATTTCCTCCTCTGCCATCTCCACTCTGTCTGTTAAGTGTTTGAAAGTAGCATGCAGTGTTTGAATCTCTGCAGGACAAGTAGATTTAACACCTTCAATGAGTTGTTTAAAGTCCTCTTTGGTATGGCTTGGAAATATGATTGGCAGGAGCGGTGCATCTGGTGGTGGGGGTCCACCGCCGTCTGCGGCCGTAAGAAGTGAGGAAGAGGGGATGGCAATTGAGGTTGCAGGGAAGCGATGGTCTGGGCCTGCATTTTGGGCCTCATTTGGGGTTCCCATGGGTCACTCCATGCCCTGGTCTGGGATGGAAAGGAGGGCCACCTCGTTGGATCCCCAGGAGAGCTGACTGCCTGGGCGTAGGTAGCAGTGAAGTCTCTGTGATTTGGGGGAGGCAGGATCAGGGGAGTAGGCCTGGCGTGACGTGAGTCTCCCCTGGGGCTCTGCCTGTGAGAGCTCAGAGACCTGTGTGTGCATGGGGCCTGGTAGGGGTGGGAAGTCCTCTGAAGGAGAAGGGGAGCTAGGACCCACTGCAGCCAGGCCGGGGTCTGAATCTGTGTGCAGCAACCGCGGGAAGGTGTCTGTACACGTGTCTGTGTACAAGGTGGGGGTTAGGCCCAGTGGAACTGGCTGTGTCCCATGTGGTTCCACTGCCTGGGAGGCCGGGTGCTGGGGGTGACTCACTGTGTCCATCAGGGATGGTCGCATTCTGGGTGCCAGCCATGCAGACTCAGTTGTGCTCCGCAGATGGGCCGGAGCTTGGAAAGCTTGATGTGCTGGAGACCACATGGAGGAGGTGGAGGCAGCCAGTGCCATCTTGTCCATCCCACCGGGCGACATGGGAGCCAGTGAAAAGTAGCCCCGGAAGGTCATGGAAGAATCAGGTGGATGATCTACTGCTGCCTCCGGGTATCAAGCAATTGGTCTGATCCAGCCTTTGGTGAGTATAGGGCCATGTGTTTTTGGACCCTCTTGACTAATTGTCATGATACCACATCTGTGTTGATACTTATTTGGTTCATTATACCCCCTACAGATGTACTACACACGCATCTACCCCTGATGAAGCGAGCATGGTCTTGCAAAACGCATTGGGATACTTTTTATGCATGTGTACTCTGCAATTTACATTTTATACCTTGATACATGTAATGACATTTTCTACCGTATGTATCATTTCAGTGGCTTGGCTATGATTCATGTTTATGTTTGCATGACTATTTTAATACATTTTGAGACTGCATTTACTCTATTACCCTACTACAACTGCACTCTGAACAGTCTATTCCCCTTTATAAATCAATCCCTTAAAGTTTGACAGTGTCTGGAATCTGCAGGAAAGGATAGAAATGTGGTAAATGGTTATATGTTTAGTGATTTTGGTGACTACTCATTAACAAAGTACTTATGTATTCTGTTTCTTTTAGTCATTCCTTTTCTGGCAGTTTAAAGCACTAAGCATATTTGTGTTTCTTTTTCATTCTTTTGTTTTTTTATGATTGTTTAATTTAATTGATCACTTGTATTTGGCCAAATTCTAGTCAATGCCTAAAGTATGTACTGTAGAAATAATACAAATGTGTCTTTTGTCTGTGCTGAGTGCTTGTCAGCACTCCGCACCAGGCCTTTAATCCCAGGACTTAAATAATTCAGGTAACACTTGATTACTCCAAACCATCAAATAAATAAAAATGAGTGCAGCGCTAAAACAGATTGAGTGAAAAACATATACTAAAAAATCGTGATAACACAATTGACCCACCATACATTGTATTATTAAACCAACAGATCTCTATAGAGAATTTTTTTTAACATTTAACATTTTTTAACACTTGATTACTCCAGAATGGAACATCAAGTGCTTTTGAACAGCACAATATTAAAAAGCCTATCTGTGTTAGTACTAAAGTATTTCACGAGAACATAACTATACCATATTCCTCCTGCAGCAAAGAAAAAAATAAAAAAAAAAAAAAAATAAAACAAGCACGTTTGTTTCCCAAGAGTGAGTGATTGGCAAACACAAAATAGCTAGCCAGCAATTGGCTATACATTTTCAAGTATCCTGTGTCAGATTTTTTGTCTTAAAGGTTGACATTTTGTATCAAGGGAATCTGACACCAAGAAGGAATGCTCGGCTATACAGAAGTTACTTATTTACCAAAACTGTTACTCTGAAAAATGAGCTTGTGTTAAAAAACCCCCATACCTGCAGGAACACCATACAGAAACTTAAGTGCATGATTGGTTGTTTAAAACAACTGCAGATTCAAGGCCAATTATAGTCATTTTAATATTGTTTTAGATATATGGGAAAAGGTCAGCCTTATCAGTGTGTTCAAAAAGACACTATGTATGGTTTGTGAATTTCGTAGACATCTTCATACATATGGGCTGCCTTTTTTATCTTACTGCTGAAAAAAACAAAAACAGTATTGACTGGTAGCCAGAGACCATGTGACCCAGACTGACAGCTGGGGAATAGCAGCTTTTGTTTGAATGAAACCAAAAGTGTTTTTGCTTAAAATACCGGTAATAATAATAATAATAATACTGTTATTTGGTAGTGTATGCATATGCCCTCCTGATGTGATTTTTAATGAAAAATCCTATTTAGGTAAATCCTTCAGGTCATAATTTGCCACAATTCAGGTCATATTTGCCATAATTTGGTGGGGGTTATGACATTTCCAAATAGAAAGTTTGGATCTGATTATTATCAATATATGATTTTTTTTTATTATTCGCTTTTTGATGTGTTTATAAAAGTCTTGTTTAGGCTGAATTTCACAATTTCCATTAATTAGCATCTAAAAATGCCACATAATTAACTGGAATTTATTATCGTATTATATTGCACTCTTTGGCTGTTTGCTGCATTTTATTGCAATTCCTCATATGTACTGTATAACAGTGCAAAATTGGAACTTGAGAAAAAATATTTCAGGATTACAATGCATTAGCATACATAATGAACGTGCAAGTTTTGTGCTAGGGTTTACCAAAAAAAGTCCACTTTGTGTCCAACTTTCAAATATGCATTCCTTGTGTTTCTAGTTCAACAGCCTAGAGTTTCACTTTGAAAACTGGTGAACCAAAATACTGAATACCGGATTCAGTTTGCATTTTTTTTTTATAAATAAGCCCCTTAGCTTAGTATAATTGTGTTTACTTCAAAAACATGGTCACGTCTAGCGGAAGGTAAAAAAAAAAAAAAAAACTGTAGTCCTGAATTTCTAAGGTAGAATGAGTGCACTCTGTAATACTGTCATATTGCCACATATGTGAGAGCTATGCTTCAATCGAGTTTTGTGTGTGTTTTTTTTTTCATAATATAGCAAAAATTTCATAATCAGATTGACAATACACAACCAATGACCATTAGAAAGAAAATGTGTTTTGGTTATAAAAATCTTATATCATAATGGAAGATAAAAAAAAAAAATAGGAAAATAAATTATGAGCATAAGAACAATGTAAGTTCATTGCACAATAATAATAATATAACCTGAAATAAAATTATCTGCTGCAGGCAACCAGTGATTGTAACATACTGTACAATGTGAAGTATTAACTTTGGTTAAATAGTAGTATATTAAGCAGAAAAAGCAGTGCATATATATCTTGTCTTTTTTCATTAATTGGAAACATCCAATGGAATATGATGGAGCAGTCAAATAATACAGATTGTAAGAGCATTCAATATCTGTTCCTCTTCTATCTGGATGCAGCAATTCACTTATCTGCAGCTTCCGCATGGTAACAAGAAACATGTAAGCACTTTATACTGCACACAGCAGATACTTCAAGAGCTAGTGCAAGCATAAGGAAAAAATACATTAACAAGTACATTTTACAAAGTTGACTTCTTTCCAATGCTTTGCTTTAAAAATCACATTTGCGTAAAAAGAGTAATAAAAGGTTATTATTCTCTTGCCTGAAAAATTGAGACTTGGACATGCAGTCAATCAATTATATTTATAAAGTAGCGAATGTGACGTTCACCAAACATTCACTGCAGATGAATTTTGTGCATGTAACCCCTTACAGGTTGTACGTAGGTATTATGGAACATATGTGAAATATAATAGTGTGAATAAAGAGTGCCAAAACCCAGTGATTGCGTTCCTTTCATTCAAGTCTCTAACAATTTTCTAGTATTGATTACAAAACAATAGCAGCATAAATTTAAAAAGTCAATGTGATTTCTGCCAGAAAAAAAAGGTGCTTTCTTCCTGTTTCAGTCTAATCTATAAAACTGTGACCTACCTTTACATGCGAATGATTCCCTTTAGGGATTGGCTTACTAAAGAATTCATTTTATTGCTGGCTCATTGATCCTGTTCTCAGTTCAGTCAAGCAAGGTTTGCTTAAAGGCAAGAAGTACCTAAATAAATGCTTGGAAATGTAGAAATTCAATACTGTAGCAAGGCAACTGATTATAAGAATGTGCATATTGCTTTCAATGTGGACGCAGCCATTTTGAATAATTGTTTGCATTATTCAGACAGCAGAGCAGGGTTAGAGAGCTTAGATCCATTCATCTTTTTTTCTGTATCAAAGATTAAAAAAAAAAAACCTCTGATTTGTACCCTTTGACTAGTAATTAAAGGCAGTAATTATTAAAAGTGAGCCAAAAGTGATTTATCTCTAGCTTCAATCTGATCTGAAACCTTTTTAAATTTGGTATAGATTTGGTTTAGTCAATAAAGTGTGTATTTACTATGAAGTCATTTTACTGTTTTTAATGAGTATATGTTTAGTTCAACCATTTAGCTTTAAAAAAATAAATAAAATACAATTAGAGTTACTTGTGCCGGCATAACACCTATTGCTTTGGTAAATGTTTTCCTAAGCATGAATACATTCCATATTTATGTAGGTTCTTTTTTTGTCATTGCAATTGTAATAAAAATAATATTATAAGGGAACCTGTCACCAACAGAAAAGCAATTGGACATGTAGCAGTTCAGTATAGAGATAGAGGGCCTGATCCACTAAAGTTGATCAGTTGTCTGTGAGGGTAAGCAGTGCTTACAGTCCCTTACCACCATTAGAATACTCACTGGGGTCGATTTACTAAAGCAGCAGAGAATGTTTACTTTTCATTTTTACTTAGCTTAGTGAATGAGGTAAGGTTAAGTGAAAAATCTCTTTATGAAAAAATACTTAATCATATGCAAGTAAAAAAGCAAAGAACAACACAAAAAAACAAAAAAAAAACAAGATTCTTGCTTGCACCCTTTTTGGATGATTGAAGTCAGTACAACTTCACCTAAGTGAAAATTCAGTTTGCAAAATGAACACATTCTACTCCTTTACCAACTCAATTCCACAGTCTCCAGCATTGCTAAACTCACCCATGCACTTCTATATGGATGAATATGACTATTGGACAATCTCTGAGATACAGCTGATTAGAGGTGATCAAATAACAAATAAAGAAGTAATGAAATTTTTATATTGAGGAATTTAACGCACATGGTATTTACAAAAATATGAAAAAAAATATCACTGGATTTATCACTGTTTTTAGATTTTTTTTTAAATGTAATTAATATTTGATAAATGTATTTAAAATAAATCCAAACACTTCCTTATTTTACAATAGATTGTTTACATAATTAGATAAAAGAACAGTATAAATGTGTTCGCTAATGTAACCACATGTTAAATCCTATCTATATTTTATTAAATTGAAAGAGTAGATTGCCCATTCTATTGATTTCAGTGCAGTAAGGCTTTTTTTCAAACTGTGCACATGCCTTCATACACCTTTGCCACCTTTACTGCACAACAACATAGACATTTACCACGGATTCATCTAAGAAACGCCTGCAAGCGATGGCCAACAAGCATGCGCAATTCCGGGCATGCCTGTGGTATGGAAGTCGAAGTATTTTTCCAGTTAGCTGTGTGGTTGTCCCACTATGTATCTGTCCATACTCTTGAATGCAGGCAGAATGCAATATCATGAATATTAATGCTCCTTTTAACACATGATTTTATTGTTCTACACTATATTTAGAGAACAGCACTGGATCATGTGTATGTTATGCCTAATTGTGTAGGGTGTAGATATATTATGTAGCATGGATTGTAGTGAGCATGCATATAAGCATACACAGTGTGAAAAGCTTTGCTTCACTGAAACCAACAAGCAGTGGACATTCTAATCAATTGAGTAAAAAATAAAGGATTTTAAATATAATTTATATCAGCAAGTGAACCAATTAAAAAAAATTATATATGACTAAATGATATTTCTTTTGGTAATTACAGGAAAATACTATGTCTTGGATTTATTATTACAGGTTTTATTTTAATATTGCAGCACCTTTTTATATATCAGAAAAACCTATTTTTCAGATTAGGATACCTTTTTTTTTTTTTTTTTAACTGACCAGTTATAGTAAGCTTCAACCTAGAAAATAATCATTGAGCAAGGCCGTATCTGCAGAGCAGGGGAGCCTCATTTGGCAAGTAAGAGAGAGTGAACCTTGCTCACAGCATGATCCACACATTTGTAAATCAGGCCCATTGTGGGTCCATAGTATAAACATATTATGGCATAATATAAAGAGTATTACTGTGTATTCATCATATGAATTCACACAGGGCACCAGAGTAAGATCTCAGATAGTAAGTCCATCTATCTGATGCTGCAGTAAGCCATGCACACAATAATAAAAAAAATCTATACTTTAAGCATGCTTATTTGAATATTTAGATTATCTTAATTAATCCACATGCTTTGCTGCATCTAAAATGCCACTATGAGCCAGCCTGTACCACATCCACAGACATACTACAAGGAATGACAGTGTAAAATACCTAGGATGGGCTGGAAAGATACCATAGGCTCAGGAAGACTTGGAAGACGGAGCACACAGAGTAAAGAGGTTGTGACTGACACAGAAACAGATCCATCAATAACGATACACAGACAGGGGATATTGTACTTCCCAGGTCTCCATATTAAACTTTGCAGCTCTGCATCCTCATGCCTCTTGTACACTTCCCCATTGCCAGCCTCCTTTCTCTCTACTTTTCTCTGCATAGTTTTTCTTCTCATCTCCTTCTGTCTCTCTCGGTCTCTGAAAAGGGTCCTCTGGTCAGCACTGATTAATAAGTGTTTTTGTCAAGTGTTGTATAATGGAGCATGGCTGGTGACCCAGCAACGACTGAATCTTCAGCTGGTTTATTGTAGCGAGCTGAAAAAGGGGCTTTAGGACACAGACCCCAAGCACTGACCCCGCATCCATTCTGTCCATGCCCTTATTCTTTCACAGGCTCATAGTCCTGGAGACCCCATTGTTTAGCTAATGACAATAGAAATTTAGAAAGAACATTAAGAAAAAAAAAATTGTGTCGTCTCCATTTTCACACACAATGAAACTTCCCCCATTTGTGGCGATGTGCATACACATGTAGCCATAGATGTGTTTATTTTATTTTTTTCTTTCGCATATAGGTTTGTATATGATTTTAGTAAATGGATATATATAGGTCATTATTCCCCACTCACATAGGAAAAAAATAAATCACTACTATATACACCTCTGCTGCAATTAATTATTACCCTCGAACGACACTATTTATGCAGAGGAGGTCAATCACAAAATGCAAACAAGAAGCGACATGGAGAGGACTCTGTGAAGACTGATACCGTAATCTGCTATGCTTATGGCTTAGATTTAGGATCTCAGAAATCTCTGATTGTATGATGCAATACCGATGCATGTAACATTGCTGTTTGTAGTACCATTTATAGTTCCTGGTTATCTCTCTATAGCTGTAGTAGCTAAAATGTGTATTTGTTTTTTTTATATATATATATATATTACAATCTAAAATATATATAATATTCTCAAAACACTAACAAAAACATAAACATGAGAGAGATAGATAGATAGATAGATAGATAGATAGATAGATAGATAGATAGATAGATAGATAGATAGATAGATAGATAGATAGATAGATAGATAGATAGATAGATAGATAGATAGATAGGCAAGCACTTTAGCAACAGTTTTACGAAAGTAAAAGGATTTCTGAAAAGACGTGATCCTAACATGATTTGAATAGAAAGATAAAAAAAACATAGTGGGATCAAAGTATTTGGATGTGCTAAACCATTCCATTGTTCACGTCCACCATTGATATGCTAATGCAGCCAATGGCACAATAACAAAGAACACCTTGCAGTTTAAAAGACTTTTGTGCCCTCGCCAGAGAAGTTTATTATCAACTAATTAGCAACAACCTCTTGCAATGAGTTAGGTTACATTTTGCTAAGCTTTGAACAAACAAGGTGAACTGAGACATTTCAGCATGATAGGCTTGCAATGCAGAGGAGAATCCTTAAAAATTAATGTCTTCTGTACACTGTGTTGCTACCTTCAGTCTAGAAACTGGGCACTGGTAGCATTGGATTGCACTAGATTCTTCCTGTGCTTTCTGATAGGTGTCCAGATCCAGCCATTGCAAATACTGTGTGCTATGGGGATCACAGGGCAAAGTGCATATTATATATTTTCATATATATATATATATATATATATATATATATATATATATATATATATATATATATACACAAAGGCTGGTGCTGAAAATGTAGTTTTAAAACAGAATGAGTAACACATATCACTGGTTTTAATACCCAAATATAGTGGCACTGATTACATTGCAAGATAACACTAATATGTGAAATAAGAACGCAATATCAGTACATTTTGACTTTAAGTGTGTATTGAATGTCACATTTTGTCTCACTGCAGAAGATTCTAGGTGTTTAGTTACGTCTTTTGTATTATACAGCAAGCTATCACTCCATTTGCTTATCTCATGTTTCATCCACTGTCCTACATGCTTAATAATATCTATGAATGAAGATGACATAGGAGCACATACGTACACTGATTGATCCATTGGGCCATTGGAATAAGAAAGACTGAATTCACTCAGTAGGTGGGTGACATGGAGCAGTGGGTCCATCTATGCTGTCCTTTTTTTTTTCCTTCTATCTTTTAGAGCTTGCTATAGGTTCAGCTGAGCATTCTGCATGGGTCGGTATGCACAAAGCCAGCTATTTCATTAAATGCATTTGCTTTAATGTCATTTTTACTGATCCACTTTCTTAACAGTAAGCAAGTTGGACCTGCATTAAACGAGACTCAATAAATACCTTCATTTCTATGTCTGCAAAAGTGCATTGCTGTGTTGGTGTATAATACTGCATACGTGATCGGAACACAATTTTATGTAGGTTAGCAATCACTGTTATGATTCATGCTTAAAGCTTGCCCAGTAGGTGGATTGTATGCCTATAGCTTCAGGCCCTTCATTACAAATATGCTTAGCAAATGCTTCTTCAGAATACAAATGCATTCAGGTTAAGTTCCCAACTTCCCATAAAAGACGTCTGAGGTCAGAGGACTTAATGGAACTCTATGTACAGATGTTACAGATGACCTCTGCTGACTTCTGTGTTTGGGCAGATTGCTTTTCAGTGCATGCAAGCTTCAACAAGGATTATATTAGAAAAATATATACTTGGTGTGGTACAGAATAAAAAAATAATATAATTCAATTAAAGCAAAATAAACAACTAAGAAACAAAAACAAATTTAAAAGAGAGAGGTCTTCTGCATAAAACGGGGGCAGTTAAAATGCTCTTTTGTGCCTCCAGCCCTGGGGTGGTTAAATAGGCTGCTGATGCATGAGAAGTGACTGATTTAACTCATTGGGATGCAGAAAGCGGCCAGCCCTCTTTTGAAAAAAAAAAAAAAAAAAAAGCAGAGGGAAGGAGTGAGAAGCGGGGAGATGCTGATAGAAGGACAGGCAGCCAAGAGCCTTCCACTCATTACAATCAAAAGCAAACCACAAAATGAAACTTCTTCTCCTGGGCTGAAGCTTCCTCGCTCTCCTGATGGGAAAAAAAAAGTCCTGCAATGTGCAATTATCCAGGAAACACAGAAGCTATGGATAACCAGATCCTTAAGGCTGCTGGCTGATGGGGATTACTCAGCATTAATCAATCACTGTAAGTAGAGCGTTTCTGTGCATTTTCAGCCTCTTTCATTATCTACTGTATACACACACACATGCTTTGTTCACACCAGCCTTGACTTCTGCTGCATTGTTCTGGCACTGCAGATCTGATGGTTGTTGCATTGCAGATACAAACAGACGTTCAGTGAGTGTAAATGGGATCCATTGATTTTTTTTTTTTTTCATGCTCTATAGTGCAAACTGCTAGTTTCTGCAATGCTTTTTTATGGGCACCCTAGCTTTACTATTAATTGCACATTATCTACATCAGTCCAAAGCAGGTGGTCCAGTGTATGCTTAGTGCTTTCTGCCCAAATACTGTGTTATACATTTATCTGATTCATTTGAGGCATCACTTTGTTAGGGAGAAATCTTGGCCCTCTTATCTGGAATCCCAGGGAGTCTCTCGGTTTAGTTTCGCTATTGGGAGAACTGTCTCTTCACGCCATGCAAATGTGCAATGAATTCCAATGGCCCCCATGCTTCCTTTGTGTGGTGCTGAAGCTGTTAGGCTGCTTTGTGTAGGGGAGAGAGAAAATGGCGAGGGCTATTGTGTACAGGACATTTTCTTCCGGTACAAAGGTTTCTGCGAGTCTTGTTTTTTTCGCTGGTTTTAGGGGGAGACAGAAAGTGGATACAGAGGGTGTCAGGGAGAAAAGCACCACATGAAAAGAAGGAGAAATCAATGGCCTTTAATGACTTGCTCATCTAACAATAATTTGGGTCAGATTATGCTAAAAAGCTCAGTGAAGTCTTTTAACACTATCTATCTATCTATCTATCTATCTATCTATCTATCTATCTATCTATCTATCTATCTATCTATCTATCTATCTATCTATCTATCTGATTCTACAGCAGCTTATTTTATTATTAACTTATTTAAATATTCCTGTAGTAACAATCCTTTGATATGTGTCAGAAAGAAGTGTCACCAGCACACCAGGATCTCCAAAATTGGGTCCAAAACTTTAATCACATAGTATCAAAAAATAAAAGCAACGTTTCAGAGCCACGCAGGACCCCTTCTATCAAGCATGTGAAGGGGTCCTGCATGGCTCTGAAACGTCCCTTTTATTTTTTGATACTATGTGATTGAAGTTTTGGACTGAATTTTGGAGCTCCTGGTGTGCTGGTGACACTTCCTTCTCATGATTGCAGTGGGTTCCAGACGTTGGTCATTTCAGCACCCATTCTAAGATACAGCCGTTTGTGCAGAAACGTGTGCATTGGGAGTATTACATTGGAGATTGATATGTGTGCCACATGTTTTGGCTGATGTTTATGGTGTTGCACTTTGCAAACAATTAAAATGACACTGTACTGATACAGTAAACCCAACATTCCTGACCATTTCTGCGATAAGCAGCCAGCAGTTTTATGATTATTATTTAATATAAGATAGGTGTGTTGCTGTCCCCTGATTCTATGAATGTATTTCAATGATGGCTTCTGCGACAGTTTCATGTTGCATCATACAGGCTAGTGTTGAAATTCCTACATACCTTTGTGAATAGACCTTGGACAGCGAAGTCACTAAATCACTGCAGTGATGATGACTAATTGAATTATCCAAACGTGCTGCAGGAAGAACTTGTTCCTGCATTGTCACCCTACAGCAAATAGCCCCATTTCCCTACACAGCACAGGAATGCCTCTAGAGCTGCTGTTATTGTAGTTGCTACTTGCTGAGCAGCCATCTTTGAATTAGGATCATGACTGGCAGGACAATTCATATTAAAATGTACAGTATATTAGGTTGCCAAGTGAAAATGTCAATATATATCAGGTCATTTGTTCAATTGGTTCAAGACAGACAGAATAGTAATTCTGTATCTGGGTAAAATTTTTAGGCAGAGTGAAATCTAATAATCCTCTATGCTCAGTGTGTGTGTGTGTGTGTGTGTGTGTGTTTGTGTATGTGTGTGTGCGTGTGTGCGTATGTATGTGTGTGTGTGTATGTATGTGTGTGTGTGTGTGCGTGTATATGTGTGTGTGTGTGTGAGTGTGTGTGTGTCAGTTATGGTATACCGGTAATTAGAATATTTTACGTTTAATGTTGCTAATATGCTGTCCTCTTTATTTGTGATATAGTTAGACAGATATAGGGGTGGACTGACAGACATAAACCCTTATTTTTGCAAAATGACTTTGGAAATTTGTTCTTGTGAGATTGGTTGAAATAGGCCTCAAGGGGCATGGCTACAGGCATTGTATGGAGTGACAGCTAGTATGGATATATTAAACACTGACCTAAATTCTCCCAATGTGAACATCCCAGAGGAATTATGCAATGTGTGACTTTCTTTAAATAAGTTGTGCCTACACATTTCAGTTTCATGATGCACCATTCCATAAAATGATCATGCTGATTTTTCTAAAGTCTACCAACAGTCGTTTAGAGTTCTGGTATGGTTTTACATTTTTTGTGTTCAAATGCTAGAAGAAGTATTGTGAATAGCAGTTGGTCTGTTGGCTGTAAGCATTTTTTTATGCTGTTTGTGAAATGGAATAGACTGTGGCTTGTGATTTAGCTGCCTTTGATAGAATGAAATCATAGTGCTGTTTAATGCAATTTTGCCCTGAATATTTCAATATAAAAAGTGTACGATAACCCTTTAAACAGGGAGGTTAAGCACTTCTTACAGAGTGATTAGGAAGCATTTTCCTTTATCCTTCCATTGGTTTTTAAGCTTTGCCAGATAAGTACTTTGGTATTTAAGCGTGCACAGCACTCACTGCAAGCACTTTTGGACCTTCGCAGTTAGAAGGGGGGTAGGTGATATTAAAATCCACAAGACTGAGATCCGTAATCAATAAGTAGACGTGGAAAAGCTGATAGAGGGTTTCGTCCTTGATTGGGCACTGCCATCAGATGGGGAATGTGCAGAGTCCAGATTGTGTCGGGCTTTATGTGGTTTCAAGGACACACAGAGATGATGAGGACTTTGGGAGCCAACATCTGCCTGGCTGATGACGTCAACGGTCCCGTGTAATCCTCTTGTGCTGAAGGCAGTTGCCTTATTTGTTTGGCTGTAGAGCCATTAATCCCTAATTCTGGATCAGCAAGCGAGGGGAAAAGACCGCACCACTGCATCCGTCATTCCCCTAAACATGACCACAGATGCACCCTTTTTAAGGCGAGAGCTGCAGGGATGGACTGTTATGCTGCTATGTCTCCATAAAATGGTATTGTAAACATTTTAAAGACTAATTTATGTCTATTTTCCATTTTTTTTTAAATGATGCCATGTTGAGATCATGAGTGTAATTAAAGAGGCTTATCTCATATTTATTTTATAAGTATTTTAGATCAGGTTCGGGCAGTCTGTGCTGTTAGCTCCCCTTATTTTTTTCTGTTTTTATGCATCATGTATAAATCGTATTTCTGATGCATCATGTTTTTTTTTTTTTTTTTAACAGGAAGAAAAGTTTAAGTTATGGCTATGTGGGCTTTGTTGTTCTCTAGCATGCTTTTTGAAAAAAATGTTGCCTCCCTTCTGTGAAATATGTTGTATTAATGTCATTGCTTTGTCTCTGTTTCACAAGGTTTAACCCGGATCTGTCAGGTGAAGAGTCGGATCATGTCGGTCGCTTTTGCAATGCTTATTCTACAGTACTATTCGTGGGTACCGCTTGGAAATTAAGCCCAAGGATCCACCCATTGCTACTGCTGAGAATGGATCTGCAGCTGACTCATAATATTATTTTTTTGCTCCTGACGCCAAGTCACAGATCCACCAAGAGAGGTCATCTTTGGCCATTCTTAGGGCTTTCCTTGCTGCTCACAAATTGAATTCACAATGGTAAATGTATATCAGCTTTGGTGCAGGCTTTTTTTACAATATCAGTCAATATGGATATCAAATCAGTTTAAACATTTAAATGGCAGTAGAAGGCTTAGGTTCCTCAAATGCTTTTTTTTTTTTTTTCCGGCTAGAGTAATTGTAGCCAGGCCATATGGGCTTCCCATACTCTCTTGGGAATGGGCAGGTGCGATTGAGTTAATTTTTTCTCATTACACAGAAAGATGACACGTCCCGACCTTTCCTATAAGATCATCGGGTCAATTCCAGACTGCTGCTGAAAGCCACCGTGTTTCAGAGGAAGAGTCATCATAGCTGAATGTATCTAATGTGCCAAATTCTTAATGCATCACATCTCAGGAAAAAGTCATATATCTAAAAGGTGCAAGGGCCATAAAAAAAGACACTCATGCAGTATATGTTGGAGCTTAGCACTAAGGACTAAGGATTGCCTGCAACCTATTTAAAAGGAGCGTATAAAACCGGACCTATAGCACTGCAGTGAGTCGCATTGCATAGAGGTGTAATGCCTGGCAGTAAAGAGGACGGAAAGGGAGGCTTGGCTGTCCTTCCAGTGATGCAGAACCTTTGGCTACTTTGTTCTGACCCAAGTCTCTGACTCTCCGTGTTCACAGCGGACCTTGATTTAATGTCATACAATTAAGGCACGCGGTGAATGCCAAGAGTGGAGCCTAAAGACCACAGCAAGACCTCCTCCTCTGCACAAGAGAAGACCCTACAGCGCATTAGCCCTAATTGATTTGAGTGCACCAGACTTGGAAATGGAAATGCGACAGCAGAAATGCATTTATGTATAATTATAGGACAAATGTACGTGGAGACATGCAATTACTTGCATTTAACATCCACTGTGCACAAGCCCATTGTTTACCACATGTGTAGTTAGACATGTATGTATTCTATATATATATTTTGATGTGCTGTGACATTATCTTTGTTTTTACTGATCACTTTTATTCGCTAGAATGTATGAACTGGTAGAAAGCAATGTAGACAAATAAATAATGTTTTTTTGGAGAGTGATGGAGCTGATATGAAAGAATGTAGTGTCATAATTTCTTGTTCATTGAGACAATGCAAATGTTTTATTAATTGTATGCAGTATGTGAAAATATGACGAGCCTAGTAATATGCAAAATAGGCCTGCCTGTGTGTCTATAGATACCCCTTCCACAGCACTCCTAACAATAGGAAAACGCTGCTGTGCGCTGTCCAGTGTGCTGAATTCAGCACTCTGTCTATCATAAGGCCATCAGCAGTGCACAGCCAGAAAGGATGAATTCACACAAGCGTGACTAATAGCTACCCCTAAACGACATACCATGGAACAACAGGATATAGGTTGGAATAAATACGAAACAGACTGCACCCAAGCTGTCTTGCAGATAATCAATGTCTTCGAGCACGTCATAGGGCTTCTGTGCCAAGTACACTCAGTATTATAGACAGTGCTAAATGCGATTCAAAACTGTTTTCTTCAAATATCTTCAACGCATTGTGAAACAGGGGACACATTCTGGAATAATTCAATAATTTGTGTAATGACAGTGAAAGAATTTTTTTTTTGCCTGGCTAGTTTATCTCAGATAAGACTGTAGCAATGCGGCATTTTGTAGAGGTGGGAGAAAAAAAAAAAAGGGGGAACTGATATCTGGCAAGGCAACTACGTAATATCAATGCTGAGCCTCAACAAAAGAATCATTTACTGAACCTGGCTTGGTATTTGAAGGCAGTCATTTACAAACCAATGTAAATCAGTCCTTTAACACTGTATATGGAAGCTGTAATTCTGTCCTGCTTTATTCACAGTTACAGTATTCCATTAATGGAGAATACAATTCTAGCACACACTGTCAGGCTATGGCAAAGCTAGCTGAGCCTTGTAGTTCTACAGTATCAAGTCAGCCAAATATTGTGCATAGCGTGGTCCTGTGTTGTTATTAAACAAAGGTATGATAGATCTTAGTAATTTAAAAATAATAATCACACATAGATTGCATGTAGATTTTCAGTATGTTAGAAATAAATGGCTGCAGCACTGCCCAACATCGCTTATGGCGTTATTTGCATAAATATACCTTTAGACGTTTTGTTTTTTATCAGAAAAGAAAGCTATTGTCCATGCCAATGAAACTGAAAAAAAAAATACTATACATTACAGACCGTATGGAGAAAAAAAAAAAATCAGCGGAATTATACCACCAAGACCAGATTTTACTGTGGTAGTAAAATGACGCAGCACCTATTAAATATTAATGGCGTTATATAATATCATTGATTATACTATAAATAGCATATAGTTGATAGTAGACTTCTTACAGACACAATTAGAAGGGGTTTTATCTTCCCTATTACACAGGATTTATAAGATGTAGAGAGGGGTCCAAATTTAGAACACATAGATCTTATTCTTATACCACTTAATAGACTTGATTGCATAATGGGCATTACTATTTTCTTACTACATGTAGAATGGGTAATACAAAAATAATAATGCCTATATATTATCTAATTCAGCACTCCTTTTTGACTGCAGTAAGAACACAAAATTGCAAAAAAAAAAAAAATACCCCAGCTGAGAGAGCAAGCAATATTATTTATAAGTACAGTTTCAGCAATAGGAATGTGTATGCAGTAGCGCCCTCTATAGGACAATGCCAACACAATCCGTAGCACAGGCTCTTGTGGGGGATTATAGTTGTGGCCATGGAGATATTAAAAATGCAAGCAGTCATGCAAATGATACAGAGGATAAAAGGCACGTCAGTACTGATTGAATGTAATGTATTAAGGTTTTATAGCAGTCATATTGTGGGCTGGAAAGGTCATCCAGAGCCAGTATGTGCAGACACAAGTGTGCAACATAGGAAGTACTACATGTCATGTATGAAGACAAGCATTACACCTGATTAAGACTATGGGGCACAATTATAAATGTAAGAAATTACTACCTCAACCGAGTTTTCCTTACATATTGTATATATTTTCGTTTTAGGGGTTCTTATATTTTTGCTGGTTTAATTATGAGTGAATTTGCCAAAGTCTATTAAAAACCATGAAAGGATGTGTCTTTTGTCTGAATTCCTGTGCATTTTGCCTTTTTAAGAAGTCGTAGACAATTTGTTTAAGGCTATATGACCACTGGAACATTGGTGTGCATGCTCCTACTTGTCTATCTGCATTTCTTCTTTACTAAACATTTTTAGATAAATATGAGCAATTTTCACAGCATAATGGGTTTTAATAAATAGAGAATTCATCAATTTTCTGAAATGTGCTCCCTTTCAGCTGATTACATTTGTTGCAGAACAGTGCAATTATTGTGTTTGGCATTCTGGCAAATTCTGTCATTGTTGTGTGGAACCTGCCTTTTATTGCTTTGACATTATGTATTGAAATCTATACACAGGGCTGGATTTGCCACTAGGCCACATAGGCTGTGGCCTAGGGTGCCATGGTTGGTGGGGTGGTACTAGGCCCACTTGTATGTGCCTTTGGCTAGGTGCAATGTTTGGGGAGCAAAGTGAGTACAGGTAATTTTTCAAAGTCACAACATTCTAAAGGGCCTGTAGGAGCTTTCCCCCTGACCTCATCCTCCCTTGTACTTAAAGAGATGCAACATTATAACCATCTGGAGCTTCAGCTCTGGGAGAAGAGCAGCCGCAGCACAGGACTCCACCCACCTCTCCTTCTGCGGGAGGACAGAGACTACACAACAGGGGACATCTTCTCTGCTTCATCTGTAAGTGTGTATAGTGCAGTACTGTGTGCGTATAATGTATATTGTGTGCATGTTTGTATGTGTGTGTGTGTATATTGTTTGTATGTGTATTGCATACTGTGTGTATGTTTGTGTGTTTGTGTATAGTGCATAATAAGTGTATGTTTGCTTGTATAGTTTGTACTGTGTGTGTATGTCTGTGTAGACTGCGTGTGTAAGTGTACACATACAGTTCAAGACTCTGTATTTGTGTGTCTAGTGCATATTGTGTGCATGTCATTATGTGTATAGTGCAGATTTTGTGTATTTTTGTGTAAATAGTGCAAGACAATAAGTATGTATGTACTGTATGTATACTGCATATTGTGTGTATGTTGTTGTGCACATAGTACAGGTTGTAAGTATGTTGGTGTGTATAGTGCATATTGTATGAATGTCAATGTGTCTGTAGTAACGTTTTTGTACGTTTGTGTGTATAGTGCACATTATATGCAGCTCTGTATGTAAAGTGCAGATTGCGTGTTTTTGTTTTTTTTTTACAAACAAATGCACTTGTCTTTTAGGCCTCAGTTGCTCAGTATCATTTATCATTTTAGCTGAAAACAAATTTATTAAGCGGGTTACAAAACCTGTGCCTGCTGCCATTGTTGCTCCCAGAGAAATGAAGTATTATGGTCATTAGGAAATCACCCCTTACATTGGTGGTTAGTGTAGCATCTCCTTTATTAGTGGCCAGAGGTAAATAGCTCATGTGGGACTGCACATTCTCCATTGACCCCCAGTGTAAGGGGGTACTTCATTCCTGGCCACCAATGTTACATGGCATTAACATTAACTAGTAAAGTACTGGAACGTTTATACTAATTATTAATACAAATTGTCTTTCGATAAGGGCATGCTTTTAACATACGTTAAACCACTGGACTGTGTGTTCTGTGTTGTATGAGCTCTGCAGTGTGTTACACGTGTGCTGTATGTGCCATGCTGTGTGTTACATGTGTGCTGTATGTGCCATGCTGTGTGGTATATTTGTGCTGTATATTCCCTGCTGTGTGTTACATGTGTGCTGTATGTGTCATGCCATGCGTTACATGTGTGCTGTTTGTGTCCTACTGTGTACTATACATGTGTGCTGTGCCGTTTTTGTCCTGCTGTGTGCTACATGTGTGCTGTATGTGCCATGCTGTGTTACATGTGTGCTGTGCTGTATGTGTCATGCTGTGTAAAACATGGGTGCTGTGCTGTATATGCCCTACTGTGTGTTACATGTGTGCTGTGCTGTATGTGCTCTGCTGTGTGTTACATGTGTGCTGTGCCATTTTTGTCCTGCTGTGTGCTACATGTGTACTGTGCTGTATGTGCCATGCTGTGTGTTACATGTGTGCTGTGCTGTATATGCCCTACTGTGTGTTACATGTGTGCTGTGCTGTATATGCTCTGCTGCGTGTTACATGTGTGCTCTGCTGTTTTTGTCCTGCTGTGTGCTACATGTGTGCTGTGCTATATGTGCCATGCTGTGTGCTACATGTGTGCTGTGCTATATGTGCCATGCTGTGTGTAACATGGGTGCTGTGCTGTATATCCACTACTGTGCGTTACATGTGTGCTGTGCTATATGCGCCATGCTGTGTGCTACATGTGTGCTGTGCTATATGTGCCATGCTGTGTGCTACATGTGTGCTGTGCTATATGCGCCATGCTGTGTGCTACATGTGTGCTGTGCTATATGCGCCATGCTGTGTGCTACATGTGTGCTGTGCTATATGTGCCATGCTGTGTGCTACATGTGTCCTGTGCTATATGTGCCATGCTGTGTGCTACATGTGTGCTGTGCTTTATGTGCCATGCTGTGTGCTACATGTGTGCTGTGCTATATGCGCCATGCTGTGTGCTACATGTGTGCTGTGCTATATGTGCCATGCTGTGTGCTACATGTGTGCTGTGCTATATGTGCCATGCTGTGTGCTACATGTGTGCTGTGCTATATGTGCCATGCTGTGTATAACATGGGTGCTGTGCTGTACATCCACTACTGTGTGTTATATGTGTGCTGTGCTATATGCACAATGCTGTGTGTTACATGTTTGCATCCTGCTGTGTGCTACATGTGTGCTGTGCTGTATGTGCCATGTTGTGTGTTACATACGGCAGGCCATGTCATTCCATATATCCTACTATATTTTACTCTGGGGAGCTGCACTGTATACACTATGCTGTGCAATACATACTCTGGACCATTAGATTTTGTATTCCTAGATGCATGTTACAGAATCTGGATCACGGCTCACTGCACACCACATACTGCAGACTGCTATACACTGTATGCTTGTTTTGTATGCT
This sequence comes from Lithobates clamitans, assembly GCA_037952925.1. NCBI lineage: Eukaryota > Metazoa > Chordata > Amphibia > Anura > Ranidae > Lithobates > Lithobates clamitans. The sequence goes on along the minus strand of JBBGZY010001281.1, from coordinate 2,628,148 downwards.
GCAGACCACAGTGCTCAGTACATTTCATGCTGCACAATGAGGGAGGGGGTTGGGAGGCATAGCTGGCCTAAAGTAGAAAATAGTATAAATCCATTATTATATATATGAAATGTATCTTGTTTTCAACGACATCAGCATTTTTGATGGAGTAATTTGAGTGAAATTAAATTCCCATGGTTTGTATTCAGCAATTCACTAATCATCATGTTTTCAGTAAATCAGAATCCAGATTAGGTATGTAGTTCTAGGTTGGTCCCTGTGAGGTGCGAGATTAAAATAAAAGGAACCATAGTAGATATTCGTTCAGTGCTGATTACATAGTGCTACTGGCATCCATATATATGAATGAGCGATCTAATAATAGCCTTCTGGAATGCCGTATTTCCCTTTGGATCACTTTTGGTTCTACGATGGTTCAAGATTGATTAAAGTATTAACTAAGCATGCAATAAACAGACTGGCTGAAATAGTTATTATTATTAAAGGCATTCATAGGGAGACCGCATGCAGAAAGAAAACAGCAATTTTATTTCTGTACAAGGCTGTATGAATATGTCAGTGGAGAGATATACTAACCCACTGCAACCAATGAGAATTCAGTTTTCCAAAATGTTGTTGCTCTGTGCACATAAAAGCTAAACTTTGATTGGCTGTCTTGTGTTACACTATTCCACAGTTTTATTCAATATTAAATAAAACGCACTACATACTTTAAATGGTGCAGAGTCGAGTGCAATGTAATGCTTGCTACTGTATGCTCTTATTTTCCAGCTATATAGCTCTTGCAATCTTTTCAGTTGTCATGCTTCAAACCTGATTTACTATACAATATAGGAATATACACATTCACCATCTCATAAAAGGACCCACAAGGCAAGCCAAACAACCCAGTCATACTATCATAGTATTTGCTATGTGTGCAGAGACCTGCACAACAGTTATAGAACATTTACACAAATTCACTCACAAATGTGGGACTCCAGTGGCTGAATGTACACCAGCTACGGTATGGTTTACTGAAAATAAAGAATGGGTTTTATCCAATGTTATTCGGTCTGTCTTACATCTGTGAGCTTTTTTTAACTTCATTCATATGTCACGTAAGAACATTACTGCACAAAGAGTGTTCTAATATCATTTAAGCTGACTGAGACACTGAAAATAAAGAAACCATACAGCACGTTCTGCAAGTGAATCATAATACATAAACACACGAATGCTTTGCTGATGGCAATGCATGGTTACACGTTGTTCATATGATGCTGCTTGCGAATGCATGTTGTACTAATAAATAATCATGCTTACGTAATTTCTCCATGTACACATATTGCTCCTTTATTTAGGGCATGTTATTTTCCGGCTTTAAATTTTTTTGCTTTTTTTTTTGTTATCTACATAAAAGGTACCAAACATACAGTATAATATGAGGCACCAAAAACAGTATTATTTTGCTGCTCAGTGTACACTGTAAATGGGGACTGAAACATGCAATTAAAAATGAGTCTGTCTGTACAGATCAATATTAGGGCTCTGTTTCCTGGGGCACATTTACATTGGGGCTCTTTACCTAGGACATACCTGTAACGGGGCTCTTTACCTAGGACATACCTGTAATGGGGCTCTTTACCTAGGACAGACCTGTAATGGGGTACTATTTACCTAGGACAGACCTGTAATGGGGTAATATTTACCTAGGACAGACCTGTAATGGGGCTCTTTACCTAGGACAGACATGTAATGGGGCTCTTTACCTAGGACATACCTGTAATGGGGTAATATTTACCTAGGACAGACCTGTAATGGGGCTCTTTACCTAGGACATACCTGTAATGGGGCTCTTTACCTAGGACAGACCTGTAATGGGGCTCTTTACCTAGGACAGACCTGTAATGGGGTACTATTTACCTAGGACAGACCTGTAATTAGGCTCTTTACCTAGGACAGACCTGTAATGGGGCTCTTTACCTAGGACAGACCTGTAATGGGGTACTATTTACCTAGGACAGACCTGTAATGGGGCTCTTTACCTAGGACAGACTTGTAATGGGGCTCTTTACCTAGAACAGACCTGTAATGGGGTACTATTTACCTAGGACAGACCTGTAATGGGGTAATATTTACCTAGGACAGACCTGTAATGGGGCTCTTTACCTAGGACAGACCTGTTTGTAATGGGGCTCTTTACCTAGGACAGACCTGTTTGTAATGGGGCTCTTTACCTAGGACAGACCTGTAATGGGGCTCTTTACCTAGGACAGACCTGTAATGGGGCTCTTTACCTAGGACAGACCTGTAATGGGGCTCTTTCGCCTGGGGCAGATCCATACCTTACAACTTTCTGAGATGGGAATGAGGGACACCTATTAGCAAAAGTATGTAGACATAGGATGCACACCTCTGCCACGCCCCCTTAAAGGAGAATTGTAAAAAAAAAAAAGATTGAGTAAACCCACAAATGCTTTTTACCACTACTATTCCTTTATATTGGCATTTGGAATTTACAAATGCAGCAATTAAGAAATTAGATGAAGGGTAACACTTTTTGATAGATAGGTAGTGCATTTTATCTACAACTATATAGATCAGACCAAAATGAGGGACAAATGAGGAGTAAAGAGGGACAGAGGGACTTTGTTCCAAATCAGGGAGTCTCTTAAAATCAGGGACAGTTGGGAGCTATGCAGATCTGTATTAGGCCTCTGTCTCCTGGGGCATATCTGTATTTGGGTTCTTTTTCCTAGGACAGATCTGTATTGAGGGCTCGGTCTCCTGGGGCATATCTGTATTGCGGATCTTTCCCCTAGGACAGATCTGTATTAGGGCTCTGTCTCCTTGGACAGATCTGTATTGGGGTTCTTTCTCCTAGTACAATTCTGTATGAGGGGTCTGTCTCCTGGGACAGATCTGTATTGGGGTTCTTTCTCCTAGTACATATCTGTATTAGGGGCCTGTCTCCTTGGACAGATCTGTATTGGAGTTCCTTCTCCTAGGGCAGATCTGTATTAGGGCTCTGTCTCCCTGGACAGATCTGTATTGAGGTTCTTTCTTCTAGTACATACCGTATATGCTCGAGTATAAGCCAACCCGAATATAAGCTGAGGCACCTAATTTTACCACAAAAAACTGGGAAAACTTATTGACTTGAGTGTAAGCTTAGGGTGAGAAATGCGCAGCTACTGTAAGTGGAAAAGAGGGTCAACAATGCCCATTTGCAGCCTCACTGTGCCCATTTGCAGCCTCACTGTGCCCATTTGCATGCCTCACTGTGCCCATTTGCAGCCATAGGTCCCCCGAACTTCAAACTCAGCAGTTAAGGGTTCCTAGATGCCCCCTAGCTGCAGCCAAAATTTGGGGCCTCTGGACCCAAAGGGTCCCGAAATGACATTGCTGCAGATGGACACAGTTGACCAAATTTAGGGCCCCGTGTCCCGGGGCCACTTGGTGCTAGGAACCCCAAATTTGGTGTGCAAACCCAGTGGAACTAGCACTACAACATATCCAGCTGGGGTTCCTAGTACTAAGTGGCCCCGATATACAGGGCCCCAAAGTCGGTTCGGAAAATGTCAAGCACTTTTCTGCAGCAGAGAATGACATTTTCGGAAAGGACTTTGGGGCCCCATATCTCAGGGCCACTTGGTGCTAGAAACCCCAGTTTTGGCTATGTTGTAGTGCTAGTTCCACTGGGTTTGCAAATACGGGGTTCCTAGCATCAAGTGGGCCCAAAATACAGGGCCCCAAATCCGATTAGGAAATTTCATTCTCTGCTGCAGAAAAGTGCTTGACTCGAGTAGCCGAGGGGGGCATTTTCAGCACAAAAAATGTGCTGAAAAACTCAGCTTATACTAGAGTATATACGGTATCTGTATTAGAGCTCTGTCTCCTGGGACAGATCTGTATTGGAGTTCTTTCTCCTAGTACATATCTGTATTAGGGGCCTCTCTCCTTAGAAAGATCTGTATTAGGGCTCTGTCTCTTGGGACAGATCTGTATTGGGGTTCATTCGCCTAGGACAGATCTGTATTAGGGCTCTGTCTCCTTGGACAGATCTGTATTGGGGTTCTTTCTCCTAGGACAGATCTGTATTAGGGGTCTGTCTCCTTGGACAGATCTGTATTGGGGTTCTTTCTCCTAGTACATATCTGTATTAGGGGTCTGTCTCCTGGGACAGATCTGTATTGAGGTTCTTTCTCCTAGGGCAGATCTGTATTAGGGCTCTGTCTCCTTGGACAGATCTGTATTGGGGTTCTTTCTCCTAGTACATATCTGTATTAGGGGTCTGTCTCCTGGGACAGATCTGTATTGGGGTTCTTTCTCCTAGTACATATCTGTATTAGGGGTCTGTCTCCTGGGACAGATCTGTATTGGGGTTCTTTCTCCTAGTACATATCTGTATTAGGGGTCTGTCTCCTGGGACAGATCTGTATTGGGGTTCTTTCTCCTAGTACATATCTGTATTAGGGGTCTGTCTCCTGGCACAGATCTGTATTGGGGCTCTTTCTCCTGGGGCAGATCTGTATGTGGGCTTTTTCACCTGGAGCAGATGTGTATCTGGACTCTTTCTTCTGGGGCATATCTGTTATGAGGGACTTTTTCCTGGGGCAGATCTGTGATGGAGCATCTGTGCACCACAAAACCAAAAACTCTAATTAATTTTTAATATTCAAAGCAAACCTCACATCTATCCATATCTTTATGATAATCACTCCCCTTTAGCATTTCTGCATGGCCATCTTGCGTAAGGGCAGATAATTCACTTGGCATTTACTTTCTGAAATCCATCTGCCCTTAGCTCCGACATGCAGGCAGAAGGATGTGCTTAGCTGAAAAAGCTCCTCCTCCCCTCATGAAGACTCCTGGGATGTTTGACATAATTTGCCTAGGCCTGAAAACCAGTAAATAACTAAAGAAATGTAAAAAAAAATAAAACTAGCAAATGTAATATACCTGCAGTGTATTAATGCTAGCAGCATAAGGATTACAAGGATTAGAAATAGTCAATGTTGATCGAGAGACTGAATTTCCCCTTTAACATTTGTAAATGGCTCAGTGGGCATGTGGTGCAGACACACTTTTTAGTATAGATTTACTTTATATGAGTGCATATGGATCCTTGAAATTGATGTATACAGTAATTGTAGTTGAAGCCATTCTCCCAGTGGGAATGGGAATTATTTTTATACAGTACATTCCCAATATACTAGAGTAAGAAAATTATGTATTTTATTTTTGTGTAGTTATTATTATTATTTTTTTTTTTTTGTAGATTGCCCACCCTGAAAGGAGCTGCTGAAATGAATTGGGTACTTTCTGCTCTGCATCTGTGATGACCTGCCCTTACTTGGACCCGAGAACACCAATACACTTTGAAGGTTTTTTAAAGGTGAATGTTGGGCGAGCGGTTTGAACCCAGCATACGTTTGGTGACGTCAAACGAGGGCAGTGCTCCCAGGTGACGCCGGCAGGTGTCTATTCTATTTAAGAACTGCCAGATCACAGAGCAGGCACATGGTGGTTAGCCTTTGTTGCGGGCGGAGCATTTTTTATTTTATTTTTTTCATGTCCGGCAGTGGCGACGGGCGTCATGATTGATGATGGATCTACATCGGGGGACATTTTTTTAATTTTTAATAAAGGAATTGTCAAAAAACTGTGTGTGTATTTTTATTTCTTTTTGAAATTTTTGTTGGTGAATGGGTTCACATGGGGGGGGGGGGGGTGGGATCTGGGACCCCCCTTGTTAAAGGGGGCTTCCAGATTTCGATAAGCTCCCTGCATGCTGAACTCCACAACCACAGCCCAGGGTAATCGGGAAGTGGCCCTTGTCCCCATCAACATGGGGACAAAATGCTTAGGGGTGAAAGCACCCCCCCCATGTTGAGGGCATGTGGCCTGATATGGATCATAAAGTGGGGGGGGGGCGCTCGCTCGTCCCCTCCCCTTTTCTGACCTGCTGGGTTACATGCTCAGATAAAAGTCTGGTATGGATTTTGGGGTGGACCCCACACTGTTTTTTTTTGTTCATTCTGGCATGGGGTTCCCCTTAAAATCTACACCAGACCCAAAGGGCCTGGTATAGATTCGGTAGGGACCCCCACACCATTTTTTTTTACATTTTTGTATTGCTGGCAATGGTATTGTATTGCCGAAAATTTAAATGTTATTTTTTTTCTTTATATATGTCAGTTTTGCTACAGCAGTCTCTATACATGATACAGATGCACCACTTTACAGGCAGACTAAGGGGACCGCCATGCACTATATTTAAAGGAATTTTTCATTTTTATTGGTTCACTTTAGGCATCATTAAAATCACTGCTTTTTTTTAATGTTTGCATTAATACATGTTCCCCAGGGCAGTGCCCGGGCCCCCCATACCCCTTTTATGGCCAATAACTTGCATACAAGACTTCAAAATTTGGATTTTTGATTTTTCAAGTCGGGTCCTGTAGACTTTAATAGAGTTTGAAGCTCGGGTCCAAACTCTATTTAAAGAGAAAGCTCTAGAAAGAAATGAGTTAATTAACACCAGTTTACTATATAGCACGGTATACCTTGTGTTAAGCAACACAATTCACAAGGTGTCATTGTTCATTCAATAAACCTGCCTGGGAAGCAACTAGTGCAAAAACATGGACTAGGCGCATGCTAGTGAGTGAGTGCAGAGATGCCCAGCCTAACCACTAGCCAGTTTGACTATGTAGAGAGTCTGCCAGTGATGGGGCCCTTGCTTTGGAGTGCTCAGTAAAGTAAACAAGACGGTGGCTGGAGGCCTCTCCTCATTAATGACTCTGATTCTTGTCCTGATCGGTCCTTTGGTAGCCTATTAATGGTCCTCTCTCTCAAGCCAGCTTTTTTCAGCTGTAGCAGGCAGTGGTGACTGGAACATTAAAGTAAAATGGCTGGAACACTCTGGAACAGTAGCACAGCACATAAGCACAAAGGAAACTCTCACCAGGATCTGTGTTTGTGAACCCTCAGTCCTGTTCTCCACTTGCAACACACTCCAGAGCACCATGTGCTCTCCTCCTGGGTCCCAGGGCCCTCTAATCAAATCCCACATGGATCTTCTGCTTCTCCAAGTGGCGGGAGGGGCTAAAAAAAGGCCATCAGCCAATCAGAAGTCCTCCTTACCCAGGGTTGCTAGGGGCAGGTTCTCTGCAGCTGTAACAACAGCCAATAATGGCACAGTCCAGCCTCCTCTCCCTCTGCAGCTGAAAAGAGAAAAAAGAAAAAAAAAAAGTCCTTTCTGCTGTTTTTCTTGTCAGCACTGCTAGGCAGAATGCCCAGTCCAGTGCTACACACACCTAAATTTACATTTTTAAATGTAAATCAATATTTCTATATGTAAACCCAATCACCAAAATATTATTAAAACTTTACACTCCAGCTCCGGAAGATTTACCCCCCTTCATGACCAGCCCTTTTTTTGCGATACGGCACTTTGTTACTTTAACTGACAATTGTACGGTCATGCAATGCTGTACCCAAATAAAATGTATGTCCTTTTTTCCCACAAATAGAGCTTTCTTTTGGTGGTATTTGATCACCTCTGTGGTTTTTATTTTTTTTGCGATATAACCCTAGGTTCACACCTATGTGTTTTTTAGTGCATTTTGCAGTTTGCAGAATCGCACTACAGTCAATTTAACATGGTTTCCTATGGTACAAGTTCACATCTATTTTTTTTTTGCGGCCGGGGACTTTTTCCCCCTGCAATTTGCGGGTAATATACTTCAATGGAAGTGCACCAGAAACGCAAGTGTTGTGTTTGTAATGCAATTTTTGATGTGTTTTTTACGGTTTTTATTTTAACACTGTATATAGCTGGTTGCTAAGCAGGGGGCCGGGAAACCGGCCGCCGCGTCCTTAATAACCGATGAGTCATCAGCTGTTAGCGGGCTTCCCCGCTGAAAACTAAATGTAAAAAATAAAAAATTGTCGGCAAAAAAAAAAAAAAAAAAAAATCACAAGAAAAACAGTGTGGGGTCCCCCCCCACGGTCTTTACCAGGTCCTTCGGATATAGTATGGATTCGGAGGGGACCCCCACGCCAAAATGTAGAAAAAAAGAAAAATGCTGTGGGGTCCCCCCAAAATCTATACCAAACCCTTATTCGAGCATACTGCCCGCTAGGTCAGGAAAGGGAGGGGACGAGCGAGCGCCCCCCCCCCCCCCTCCAGAACCATACCATGCCGCATGCCCTCAACATGAGGAAGGGTGGGTGCTTTGCCCCCATGTTGATGAGGGCAAGGGCCTCTTCCCAACAACCCTGGCTGGTGGTTGTCGGGGTCTGCGGGCAGGGGGTTTATCAGAATCTGGAAGCACCCATTAACAAAGGGTCCCCCAGATCTCGGCCCTCCTATGTGAATGGGTATTGGGTACATCATACTCCTACCCATTTACCAAAAAAACTGTGAAATGTTAAACTATAAGAGCCGGTTTTTGACAAGTCCTTTATTATTAATGAAGCCTGGAGCCATCTTCTGCCAGAGCCGTCATCTCCCGGTGCCATCATCTCCCGCAGCCGTCATCTCCCGTGGAGCCGTCTTCTTTCTCGCCACCGGTTACCCACTAAAAAAAAAATAAGCCGGTCTTGTCCTGAAGCTGTCTTTCTTTATTGTGATGTTCCCACTGTCCAGCTCCTCTTATATGGCATGGGGCTTAGCCATCCAATGAAGTCCCCTTCCTTTCTTGACCTACTGGGTGGCATGATTGGATAAGGGTTTGGTATGGATTTTGGCAAATCCATACTAGACCCGAAGGGTCTGGTATAGTCCTGGGGGGGGAACCCCATGCCGTTTTTTCGTGATTTTTTTTGCCAGCAATTTTTTGATGATGATTCATCTGTTGTTAAGGACGCAGCGGCCACTTCCCGGCCCCCTCCTTAGCAACCAGCTATATACAGTGTGTTTACAGTCAGTTTAAAACGAAAAAAAAAAAACGTAAAAAAAAACGCAAAATGCATGAAAACTGCATGAAAAAACACATAAAAAAGTGGGTTTTAAAAAGCAAAATGCACTGCAAAATGTGCCTGAAAAACACATCTAGTGCAGCCGCATAGATGTGAACCTAGACTAAACAAATAAAGACCGACAATTTTGAAAAAAAAAAAAAACTTTTTTTTTACTTTCTGCTCTAAAACATATCCAATTTAAAAAAATGAAAAAAATCTAATTTCTTTATCAATTTAGGCCAATATGTATTCTGCTACATATTTCTAGTAAAAAAATAAATCCCAATAAGCGCAAAGTAATTGGTTTGCGCAAAAGTTATAGCGTCTACAAACTATGGGATTTTTGTTTTCCACTAGTAATGGCGGCGATTAGTGACTTATAGCGGGATGGTAATATAGAGGCAGACAGTCACTAACTGACACTAACTGACACTTCTTAGGACCAGTGACACTAATACAGTGATCAGTGCTACAAATATGCAGTGTCACTGTACTGAACTGACACTGGCTGGGAAGGGGTTAAACATCAGGGGTGATCAAAGGTTTAACTGTGTGCCTGACCAATGTTATAGTGTACAATGGAAGGTGTTTCTACTGGGGGAAGGCATGGATACATGCCCCTGCTTTGCAGAGACACAAGAGCCATGCTTTCCATACTGACAGAACGGCAATCTGCCCTCTTTACATAGACAGACCACCGTTCTGCCTCTGTGCTTGATGATCGGCGGGTTCTGGCGTTTGATTGAGGTGCAATGCATAAATGGATCGTTTGTCCGTTTACACCCGTTTTCCGTCTGTTCTGTTCTTTTTAAACGGAACAAAAATAGAGCTTTGATCTTTTTAAAAAAAATGGATGTTGACAGATGCAGATATAAACTGATGTAAAGGAATGATCATCCGTTTTTCCAGAGATGCATTGATGTCCATTTTTCCTTACTCACCATAATGCAGAATCATTGGGAACCCTGAGCAGTGGGAGCCCAGGTCTATACCAGACCCTTCGGGTCTAGTATGGATTTGCCAAAATCCATACCAAACCCTTATCCAAGCATGCTGCCCAGTAGGTCAAGAAAGGGAGGGGACGTCATTGGATGGCTATGCCCCATGCCTATATAAGAGGTGCCGGACAGTGGGAACGTCACAATGGAGAAAGACAGCTTCACTTCACTTGTCATTTTCACCTGCCACCAGATGTGACATGTCATTTGTCACTGTCACCTGCCACCAGATGTGTCATGTTACTTACCACAAACGCCTGCCACCAGATGTAGCGTGTCACTTGCCACAAACACCTGTCATCAGATGTAGCATGTCATTTGCCACCGTCACATGTCACCAAATGCAGCTTGTCACTTGCCACAAACGCCTGCCACCAGATGTAGCATGTCACTTGCCACCGTCACCTGCCACCAGATGTGTCATGTCACTTGCCACCGTCACCTGCCACCAGATGTGTCATGTCACTTGCCACCATTGCCTATCACCAGATGTAGCGTGTCACTTGCCACCATCATCTGCCACCAAATGTAGCACGTCATTTGCCACCGTCACCTGCCACCAGATGTTACAAAGTTACATAGTTACATGGTAGGTGAGGTTGAAAAAAACACAATAGTCCATCAAGTCCAACCTATGTGTGATTATATGTCAGTATTACATTGTATATCCCTGTATGTTGCAGTCGTTCAGGTGCTTATCTAATAGTTTTTTGAAACTATCAATGCCCCCCACTGAGACCACCGCCTGTGGAAGGGGATTCCACATCCTTGCCGCTCTTACAGTAAAGAACCCTTTACGTAGTTTAAGGTTAAACCTCTTTTCTTCTCATTTTAATGAGTGGCCACGTGTCTTGTTAACCACTTCAGCCCCGGAAGATTTGCCTCTGCTTAATGACCAGGCCATTTTTTGCGATACGGCACTGTGTCGCTTTAACTCACAATTGCACGAGCGTGCAACGCTGTACCCAAACAAAATTGACGTTCCTTTTTTCCCACAAATAGAGCTTTCTTTTGGTGGTATGTGATCACCTCTATGGTTTTTATTTTTTGCGTGACAATTTAAAAAAAACAAAACAATATTTTGTACTTTTTGCTATAATAAATACCCCACAATTTTTTATAAAAAAAGAACATTTTTTCCTCAGTTGAGGCCAATATGTATTCTTCTACGTATTTTTGGTAATAAAAATTGCAATAAGCGTATATTGATTGGTTTGCGCAAAAGTTATAGCGTCTACAAACTATGGGAAAGATTTATGCCATTTTTAAGGCATATTTACTTACTAGTAATGACGGCGATCTGCGACATTATGGCGGACAGATCGGACACTTCTGACACATTTTTGGGACCATTGACATTTATACAGCGATCAGTGCTATAAAAATGCACTGATTACTGTGTAAATGTCACTGGCTGGGAAGGGGTTAACATTAGGGGGGCGATCAAGGGGTTACCTGTGTTCCCTCGTGTGTGTTCTAACTGTAGGGGGAAGGAACTGACTAGGAGATGACAGATCGTTGTTCCTAGCTAGTAGGAACACACAATCTGTCTCTCCTCTCCTCACAGAACAGGAATTTGTGTGTTTACATACACACGTCCCTGTTCTGGCTCTCGTTCCCGCGACCACCGGCCACGCGCATTGGCTCAGTGCAGCAGGCGTGAATGCGCCTGCTATTCCTGCTTAAAGGGCCGACGTACAGTTATGACGGCTCGCGGGAACATGCTGACCTGCCACAGTATAATAATGGCAGCTGGTTGGCAAGTGGTTAAACTGCCTTCCGCGAAAAAGTTTTATCCCTATTGTGGGGTCACCAGTACGGTATTTGTAAATTGAAATCATATCCCCTCTCAAGGGTCTCTTCTCCAGAGAGAATAAGTTCAGTGCTCGCAACCTTTTTTCATAACTTTTATCCTCCAGACCTTTTATTAACTTTATTGCCCTTCTTTGTACTCCATTTCCAGTACATCCTTCCTGAGGACTGGTGCCCAGAACTGGACAGCATATTCCAGGTGCGACTGGACCAGAGTCTTGTAGAGTGGACAATTAGCGCTTTATCTCTGGAGTTAATCCCTTTAATGCATGACAATATTCTGTTTGCTTTGTTAGCAGCAGCTTGGCAGTGCATGCCTTTGCTGAGCCTATCATCTACTAGGACCCCCAGGTCCTTTTCCATCCTAGATTCCCCCAGAGGATCACCCCCTAGTGAGTAGATTGCATTCATATTTTTGCCACCCAAATGCATTATTTTACATTTTTCTACATTAAACCTCATTTGCCATGTAGTTGCCCACCCCATTAACATAGCTCCCAACTGTCCCTGATTTGGAGCAATGTCCCTCTGTCCCTCGTTCCTCTTCATTTGTCCTTCATTTTGGTCTGATCTATATAGTTGTATATAAAATGCACTATTTATCTTTCAAAAAGTGTTTCCCAGCACTAAACCTTTCATCCAATTTCTAAATTGCTGCATTTGTAAATGTCCAAAGCCAATATAAAGGAATAGTAGAGATAAAAAAAAAAACTTGTGGGTTTAACTAATCATTTTTTTTGTGAATTCTCCTTTAAGGGGGTGTGGCACGTATGCATTAATTTGTTCAGATCTTTTTGCAAGGTTTCCACATCCTGCGGAGAAGTTATTGCCCTGCTTAGCTTATTATCGCCCGCAAATACAAAGATTGAACTGTTTATCCCATCCTCCAGGTCGTTTGTGAACAAAATAAACAGGATTGGTCCCAGCACAGAACCCTGGGGGACCCCACTACCCACCTCTGACCATTCATGGGGAATACCATTTATCACCACCCTCTGAACTCGCCCTTGTAGCCAGTTTTCAATCCATGTACTCACCCTATGGTCCATGCCAACGGAACTTATTTCATACAGTAAACGTTCATGGGGAACTGTGTCAAATGATTTTGCAAAATCCAGATACACCACGTCATTTTTATTATTATTATTATTTTTTTTAATAGTAATGGTGGCGATCCGCGATTTTTATCAGGACGGTGACATTGCAGCGGACAGATCGGACACTAGTTTGGGACTATTGACATTTATACAGCGATCAGAGCTAAAAATAGCCATTGATTACTGTATAAATGTCACTGGCAGGGAAGGGGTTAACACTAGGGGGCGATCAAGGGGTTAACTGTGTTCCCTAGGTGTGTTCTAACTGTATGGGGGATGGGACTGACTAGGGTAGGAGAGACATCAGTGTTCATACTTAGTATGAACACACGATCTCTCTCCTCTCCCCTGAGAGAACCGGGATTTGTGTGTTTACACACACAGATCCCGGTTCTCGCTCTGTCGTGAGTGATCGCGGATGCCCGGTAGTCATCGCGCCCGCGGGGCACGCACATTGGCTCCAGGGACACGTGGCGGCGCGCGCCTGCTGTGACGTCATAAAAAAGCAGCGTACAGCTATGGCGATTTGCGCAGCCGTGCCAACCTGCCGCAGTATAACTGCGGCGGCTGGTCAGCTAGCAGTTAAGACTGTATTCACACTAGAACTGACAGATGCTGGAGGGCTTTACCTCTCCGCCAGCTGTCTGTTCCCGACTGCGGTCGGGGACAGTGTGGTACAAACTTTATTTGAAGTGTACAAAAGCACACTTTATTCATGTTGCTGTACAGCAGCACAATGCACTGCTGTATGGTGCCATGCAACACTGTACAGCACGCTGCGATAAAATTCAGCATGTCTGCATTTTAGCACCGCTCTGCACTTTAATGCAGTGTGAATAGGGCACTCCAGTAAAATTCCTGTCACCGTGTGAATTCACCCTAACAGATGGCAAACTCTGGGAACCCACAACAAAAGCTTGTCTATCATTGTGATGGTGATTTCTACCTGCTGTTGTGCATTTCTTTTAAAGGGAACCCGACCCCCAGACCAAAATTGTTTAGGAAGAAGTACACTTAATCACATGGATCAAAATCGGCCAGTTCAGCAGGAACTGGGAGACTTTTGACCCATGCATTCCACTGAATATTCTACAGAAGCTGTTCTAGCGATCATGCTAGAAAACAGACATTCGATCAGCACTTTCAGTTAATGGCTGCACCACTGATTAGTGTATTCTGAAAGGATGGGGGGGGTTGTGGAGTCCCCGCTGTCAGAATACAATATCTCAGTGGGAGAGAACTTTGCATCACACATGGTTTGTGTTGTTGAGGGAACTGTCAGTATTTTCATTCAACCTGCTGAAAAAAAAAACTGAATATGTACATCCTGCTTTACTATATCAATGTGCCTTTTTTTCATATCTTTACACATTCCCACTAGATCTGTTCTGTCTGTGCCCTGCTCCTGCCTCATTGTTTTTTATAAAATCGTTACTGGCCCATCAATAACCTCTGCCCCACATCTCAAGAATGCACAGTACATAAACAAATCTACGAATAAAGGTCTGCCCTATAGCAGTTTTACTGACTGCTACAGGGCTGCACCTCTGCACCTGATTAAGTATATATATATATATATATATATATATATATATATATAGGTGATCGGGCTTTTCTGGGTAGGGGGCGTGGACGGCTGGCTCGCTGCCACTGTGATCACACACAGCGGGAGCCCAGTGGCGGGTACCGTGGACTCGATGTCCACCGGCACCCACCGATCATCCAGCAGAGAGGCGGAACGGCGGTCTGCCTATGTAAACAAGGAAGATTGTCATTCTGACAGGAGGGAAGGCATTGATCCGGTGTCTCTGCAAAGCAGGGACTAGGATCCATGTCATCCCATAGTAAAAGTACCTCCCACAGTTTAGAAAAACACTGGCTAGGAACATAGTTAACCCTTTGATCCTATTCTATTCAAATTTGAATTCTATTCTATTGTTTTTTTAATTCTATTCTTTCCTATTCTATTATAGTCTGTTCTATTCTATTTTTTATTCTATTCTATTCTTTTCTTATGTATTCAAATTCAAATGTATTCTATTTGAAATTTGAATTTCAGAAGATGGTTATATTATTTCTATTTTATTCTATTCTATTTGACTATATGCCATTTTATTCTTTTATTTTCTATTTTATGTTGTTCTGTTTTACTCTATTATATTATATGATATTCTTTTATTTTCTGTTATATTCTTTTCTATTCTATTATATATTTTTCTATTCTAGTCATTTTTCTTCTATTCTATTTTATTCTCTTTGGAAATTGGAAAACAAATTGAAAACTATTTGAATTCGAAAACTATTCAAAACTATTTGAATTTCCTCTGAATTTTTATTTGTTTTTTCGGATTTGTTTAACTTCGGTACCATTGTAATTGAAAAATGTGTCCGAATTTCAGTTCGGAGCGAAACAAACTACACATGTCTACAGTCCTGCTATAAGTCGCTGATCTCCGCCATTACTAGTAAAATGAATAAAAAAAAATTTCAGTATATATATATATATATATATATATATATATATATATATATATATATATATATATATATATATACACACACACACACACACACACACACACACACACACACCATAGTTTTGTAGAAGCTATAACTTTTGTACAAACTAATCAGAATTGGAATCAAAATGAAGCAGAATACATATTGGCCTAAATTTATTAAGAAATTAGATTTGTTTACATTTTTTTATTGGATATGTATTATAGCAGAACGTAAACAATGTTTTTTTTTTTTTCAATTGTCAAAATAGTATTTTTGTTTATAGCGCAAGAAACAAAAACGCGGAGGTGATTAAATGCCACCAAAAGAAAGCTCTATTTGTGGAAAAAAAAATTACATAAAATTTGGGTACAACGTCACATAACCACGCAATTGTAAGTTAAAATAATGCAGTGTCATATCGCGAAAAAACGGCCTGGTCCTGCAGGGCCAGATCAACTTAGGGGCAATTGGAGCTGCAGCTCCAGGCTCCTTCTTTAAGATAGGCCCAGCCCAATGGTGTGAGTGAGTCATTAATTCTGCGCGTCCCTGCTCTGTATGCAGTGTGCACATGATTGATATGTAAATTGCTGCAGCATATTTAATTTGTTTTAACAAAAAATTGTTTGCATTTTCATTTTTTTATTTTCAAAAAAAGGCCCACCAAAATCCTTAGCACCACTCCCATGATGCTCTGCCCTGTGGTCATGAAAGGGGGGTAAATCTTCAAGAGGTCAAGTGGTAAATAAATCTTGCTGGGTTTTTTTTTTAATGCATGTATAGCTCTGTATCTGCCTTCTTGCCCGTGTGACAATAGATGTCAACTGAGGAAAGAAAAAAAAGGAGATCTCCAGAGATTTCCCAAAATCTCACGAGATCCTGTACTGTATACACCAGATTTCCCTGGAAGGCATTGCTAGTGTAGCCTTCCCAGGGGGGCAGTAATGAGGCCAGTGCCCCTAAAGATCAGGAAGTGCAATATAGTTACATGTAAGTGACAGCCAAATGACTATTTTTTTTATAAAGCACACTAAGATGATTTAATATCAACATAAAGAGCTGCATGCACCATTATTCTATACTGTTAGGGAGGAAGGTCCACTTTAAGTAAATCAGCCCAAGCTTGTCACATATTATTGGATAACATTGTATAGTAGCGCAATACTGCTTCAGACAGACATGGACCATCTTAAAAGAGGGATTGATTTACTAAAGGCAAATCGACTGTTTACTTTAAGGGAAGTTGCACTTTGCAAGGGAACGTTTCCAGAGTTTAGTGAATGAGGTGAAGCTCTGCTGACTTCCATCACCCAATCATGCGCAGCAAAAATTAATTTTTTTACATTTCCCTTGCACCTGGTATTCTCTGCAAAGTGAAATGTCACCACATACACTAAACTCTGGGGAAATTTCTTTGCAAAGTGCAACTTCCCTTGAAAAGTGAACAGCCTATTTGTTAATAATAAATGAAGCTCATAATGTTTCATGGGCAAAAGGTAGTAAAATTGGTCACACTTGCATATTTTCCTGTGAAGCTTCTAGCGTTACCAAAGCAAGATGGTCTCATTAGTTTAGTGCCAGGAAAAATAATATGGAAGATAAGTCTGACAATGATACAGGATAGTTATAAAAAGGAACTTTGCATTCACACAAATGTAAATTATATTTTGCTTTCCAGTGTTAGTGCTGGAACATTTCATACTCTTCCTGTTCAGAAAAAAGTACAGGGTTTCATAGCTGGGCAAAATACCATTAACAGACCACCCAGCAATCAGCATCCAGTAACTATTACACTTTGCTATTCAGACTCTAGATGCATCTTGTAAATTACATGTATTTACAGACAAAGGCACAAAATATGCCTTGGAAAATGAAAATGTTATAACGTGACACTAAAATAGAAGCATCTCATACTTTTTTTTTTTTATCATCAATGATTACATAACTTTTTATCTTTAACTTGATTTCTTTTTTTTTTAAGATACTGTCACGGCTGATTAGACTATTTTGTTTTTGTGGGGGTTTTTTTTGACAACCATTGTGAGCATGGTGTCAGAGATGAATTATCATTGAAGACCTGGTAGAAGCAAAATCAATTTTAATGGCTTTTCTATGTAACGTATATAGCGTATTGCTGACGTGCAGGGTTGATAAACATAAAATAAACAAGTTGCCTGTAATTTGATCTTACAGCAATTTACTGACGCCGACTGCATCATTCATTTCTCCTTGCAGGCTAGAAATGCTATGTGTATCATCCCTTGCGTTTGTGTCACAATGCAATGTATATTTGATATGATTTAGAATTAAAAAATATAGGGCAATGTCCATGTCCCCTCCTTCTTTCTCCGTGTAGTGCAGAATAAGATCCTATCTTTTATCTGGGCCTTTTTAGTGTCCTCGGGTGGCGCGCTCCACCCTTTACAGATATAGACTGCATGGAGGCCTAGGGGTATCTAACCTAGCTAAGTATTATCAGGCGGCCCAGATCTCTCAATTAACCTTGCTTCATGCAGCTTCTGACAACCCGTTGTGGGTGCTCCTCAAACTCCCCAATAGCACCCCTATTCCCCTTTCGGCATTACTGTGGCTTCCTCACAAACTGTGCCCCTCCTCTCTCAGCCCGCTTATGCATCATAGGTTAAAACTTTGGGACTCTGTCCGCTATTCAGGTAACCTCGCGTCCCCCTTTCTACCACTTTTTCGCCTTCTTAACAACCCCCTGTTCCCGCCAGGCCTTGACCAACCAAGCTCCTTCGCTTGAAGGTCCGCCCATGGCTTCACTGAGGTACGACATTTCCTCTCGTCCCACACTCTTCCCTCCTGGTCTTCCTTCCAGGATACCCATGAAGTGCCCTTGACAGAATTATATCGCTACGCCCAACTGTGCCATTGGATCTCTTCATTGAGGCACAACTCCTTCTACCCTTTTCAAAAGACATTTTTTGAACACCTTTGCATCCATTCCCCCGGGGCTCCACTGGCTATCTCAAAAATCGCCACCTTTCTAAATGCTATGGATCTGTTAAGTAAAAGGGACATATACCGCTCTAAAAAAGTGTATAGTGATAAATGTACTCATGTGATGAGAAAGCTGCGACACAAAAAAAAAATGCAATATTCATGCAAAAACAAATATAAAAGAAAAATGGTCACGCTAATTAATATACCAATCTTAAATTATTATATGTGTTCAAAAACACAATACATGAGATAACTCCACATGAAAATATGAATAGTGTATAGGAAACTATATCTATCCATACCAGTGGAGAAGGGCAATTGAGAAAAGTCCACATAAAATTCATATAGTGCAAGAATTACATGTGTATGAAATGTGTATATATGATTCTCAAAAAATAGTTACAGTGCAAATAATAAAACAAGTGTATAGTTAAGACTCCTAGCGTCCTTCTCCCTCCGTACGTCCTTTCACTGTCCAGTGTGTGTAGGGGACTCTCCCTCTAATGAGTGCCAATACACTCTCCCAGACCGGAACGGACCTACCTCCTCTGATCCAGCAATATCTCCTCTCTACGTCCTACCATATGGATCTGCGTCTTATTATTTGCAGTGGGAACAGGAACTGGAAACTTCTATTGAACCAGAGGACTGGAACAAGGCTGCATACAAAGTCCTTCTACGATGGCACTGGGTTACGGCCCAGATTGCGATCTCAAACCTGTCCTATAATAACCAGTGCTTTAGAGGGTGTGGCCAGCGTGGCGATGTAGTGCACATTTGGTGGACTAGTCCTCGCCTCATAGGGTTTTGGTCCAGGGTGTTTGGACTCCCACATTCCTTATTTCACATAACCATACACAGAGATGCTAAAATTGCCTTGCTGCACTGCCCGATTCAGGGCTTGTTCTCGTGCCAACAAAAACTGGCTTCCTATTTGTTTATTACGGCCAAAAGGGTCATAGCCAGAGCTTGAAGGAGGCCCTCTGTTCCTTTCATCATGGTGAAAAACACCCTAAGAGATCTTATGATAAACGAGAAAATGTTGAGTATTTTAAATGATATTGTTTCTAAATTTCTTAATGTGTGGTCACCTTGGTGGTCCTATGCTCTTCCCACTTTGCACCCGAGCAGTCTGGGCCTCTCCTGAGAGCAGACCTGTCACCTCCCCCTCCTGCAAGACTCCTTTTCTTTCTATCCTGATCTTTATTTCCTAACCTCTTTTTTTTTCCACTTTCTCTCTTCTTTTGGTAACGAAGACTGTACCTTGGCTGCCCTTGGTCTCTTTTGCTTTAAGGTGACCCTGGATTCTCGGATTAAGGGCTACCTTTTGTCGACAAGTGGCCTCAGCTACTATACCACAGATTTTTCATAGCTCTCTACCGAATGTTTTCCCCGACCTGTGCCGGGGGTATATAATGGACCAGTACACACAATGTAATCTTGTGCACCTGCATCGAGAGCTGTAGTTAGTCAGCCCTCATGCTCTGGAAATCTATATGTACCTCTGGTTTATCCCATTAGGTCACCCATTGGACAGCCAATGCCTAGAAAAAGTTATTTGATTGGTATACTCACTGAACAATACCACAGCATGGGTGAACGTTTGTCACGTTGTTAATTTTACAACAATAAAAATTATTGTACCAGAAAAAATATAGAGCAATGATTCACATGGAGAGGTTTACGGGCACTAATATAAGAAGCACACATTTCATTCTGATATTCAAGTTAAAGTCTTACTGCACCATTAAGGCTCCATTCACCTATGTGTGACTTGTCATGTGACTTTTGGACACAAAGATGCATGACAAGTCGCAGTTCATGTATTTCAATAGAAGCCGATTGAATCAACGTGACTCAAAGCCGCAGTAACTTGAAAAAGGTTCCTGCACTACTTTGATGTGACTTTCATGCGACTTGGGTGTTATGGACTGAAATGTAAACTCTCAAAAGTCACATCGTAAAGCCGAACTTCAGTAATTTTTTCATCTTTCCATCTATTAAATCTTCTGTCCTTGTTTTAATTGTGGATAGTAAAACATTTTTTTCTGCCAGTAAATACCTTACACAGCCCACTTCCTGTTTCTTGTCTGGTCATTATCCTAGGCTTATGACATCACGCACAGCTCACTCTCATGAGAGTTTGCCAGGAAGAGAGCGGGGATGAGTCATAAGAGTGCCAATGAGAGCTGCAGGTGTTCCTCTGTGTGTCTATGTAAATTCAGGAAGTGAACAGGCGACAGCTTCAGCTGCCCACAGTTAAAATGGCTGCAGTCAGACTTAGTGGAGGGAGATTTCTGCAGCATATTTGGCAAGTACAGAATCACAGTATATATGAAATAATATGCAAAGTGGTTGGAGGGAAGCTTCAGAATGGCAAAGATGTTTTTATTACAAATTATGTGAGCAGACTGCAGTTCCTCTTTAACCACTTGAGTGTTGGAAGGTTTTACCCCCTTCATGACCAGGCCATTTTTTGCGATACAGCACTGCGTTACTTTAACTGACAATTGCGCAGTGGTGCGATACTTTACCCCCTCCCAAAAAAAATGGTGTCCTTTATTTCCCAACAAATAGAGCTTTCTTTTGGTGGTGTTTGATTACTTCTGCGTTTTTTATTTTTTGTGCTATAAACAAAAAAAGGCAAGTAAAAAAAAAAAAACAAACTATATTTTTTACTTTCTGCTATAAAACATGGCTAATAGAAAATCAAATTTCTTCTCTTCCTCATCAATTTAGGCCAATATGTATTCTGCTTCATATTTTTGGTAAAAAAAAAAAATCTCAATAAGCTAAGTTATAGCGTCTACAAAAACAAAAACAATGGGATATTTTTATTTATTTAATTTTTTTGCTAGTAATGGCAGCAATCAGCGACTTATAGCAGGACTGCTATATTGCGTCAGACAAATCAGACACCTAACTGAAACCTTTGCCATTTTTTGGGGACCAGTGACACTAATAAAGTGATCAGTGCTAAAAAAATATGCACTGTCACTGTACTAATGACACTGGCTGGAAAGGGGTTAATATCAGGGGTAATCAACGGGTTAACTGTGTGGCTAGGTTGTGCTTATTCACTGAGGGGGAGGTGCTTTGACTAGAGGAAGGCAAAGATTCCTGCTCCTGCTTAGCAGAAACACAGAATCAATGCCTCCCCTTCCGACAGAACGACAATCTGCCTTGTGTACATAGCCAGATTGTCCTTCTGCCTGTGTCCTGTACAATAGGTGGTTGTCAGCGGACAGCAAGTGTGTGATCACAGCGGATCTGGAAGTGTCAGATCACGTGTAGAGCAGCCGCCCTGCTGCAGTATATCTATGGTGGGTTGTCTGCAGGTGGTTAATGTTATCTATGCAACAGTTGTGCAACAGTTAAAGCCAAAGTCAACAGTTAAAGTTGCATCCAAGTCTCCCCCATCCAAAGTTGCATCAAAGTTACAAAGTCGCAATGTAAAGTCGCTATGGAAATCGCATGACTTTGGGTTATGATTAAAGTGGTTGTTAACCCACTTCTTTCAAATCCTTCCATCCCCTCTGTACAATAATAATAAGTGTCTCTGTGCTTGTGTATTGTAAAGAATCTGCAGGATTGTACTTATATAAGCTCGACTCCCGGTGCTCAGCTGATTGTCAGCTCTCTTTTCTCTCGGCTCACAGTTCCAGTGGGCAGGGCCAAGCCCTCCCGCTGATGTCAGCCGGGGAGGAGGGGGAGAGAGAGCCGACAGTCAGCTGAGCACCAGGAGCCACGGTTATATAGGTACAGATCGGAAGATTTTTTACATTACAGAAGCACAGGGACACTTATTATAGTACAGAGAGGATGGGAGGATTTAGCTGCAGATATGAAAGCAGCAGGGGGCACTGGTACAGGGGGGGGGGGGTGAGGACAGAGGAGACACAGGAGTGCAGGGCAGCGTATGATGGTTGCACGTATGCTGACAACTGTGTCAGGGCTCAGCAGTCCTGATATACTGGAGTCAGCGTACAGGGGGAAGGGTATAGGCAGGCAGGAACAGCCAGGTATTTCAGGTGTTACAGGGTGTCAAATTACACAGCACAAGCACTGTGCTGTATAACATGCTTTAAGGGAACAGGATCAGTTTTTTTTTGGGTTAACAAGCACTTTAAGCACAGCTTTCCTGTGTGAAATGCATCAACAATCTGTAATCTGTCAGTGTCCTGTGTGTTTCACGTTGGGATATTAAAAAAAAAAAAAAGGACCAGTCATAGTGTGCAGCCATTTCTTTTTCCAGTATATGTTTCTCGGAGGCGAGCCGAGGGGGGGGGGGGCGCACCCACGTGTAGAGTCGCATTGGCTCTATTACCTCACCTGGAGTGGCGTGTCTCTTGCTCTTCATGACTTTAGAGTTGCACAAGTGTAAATGGAGATTAAAGCCGTGTACACACGAGCGGAGTGTCCGACAGAAAAAGTCAGACGGAAGCTTTTTATTGTCTATTCCGATCGTGTGTAGGCCTCACCTGACTTTTTTTTTTCAAAAATTCTGAGGGACCTAGAAATGGAACATTTTCGAAATATTTCCGACGGAACCAATTCCTATCAGGAAAACCGATCGTCTGTATGCTGTTCTGACGGACCAAAAAAGACGCATGCTCTGAAGCAAGTACGAGACAGAAGCTATTGGCTACTGGCTATTGAACTTCCGTTTACTAGCTCCGTCGTAAGTGCTGTACGTCACCGCGTTCTTGACGGTCGGACTTTGGTCTGACTTTGGGTTGACTGTGTAGGCAAGACCACTTGAATGAAATTCCGTCGGAGAAACCTTCGGAGTTTATTCCGACGGCAAAACCGGTCGTGTGTACGCAGCATTAGACATTGTTACATTTTACTCCCATATTTGGGGCATAACATGTAACACGCTGCAAAACAAACCTCCCCACCTCCAAAACAGCCCCACCCTATGACAGCATGTGGAGGTTTTTCTCCACAGCAGCAGCTGTCACTTTTGGATTTTACGGGCTGTGCAAGGCTCCAGCCTCGTCATTCAGTCACAGAGATCTGTGAATGAATAAACAACATGTCTCATCTGCCACTACAGCAGATGAATATGAAGTTCTAATTGGAATCCAAGTGTGGTGGTTACTGCAGCTGTAGTCCATAGACACTTTCTAGAGGTCAGTAGTGAAAGCCATTACCATGGTACATACACAGAGCTGGAGGAAGAGTCTGCAGGAGCCTGTCCATTTCACCCACAATCCGCTAACTGCTGTTACAAAGCTGACTCATTTGTAAAAAATAATACATGCACATTTTTGCTGCAAATATACACTCACCGGCCACTTTATTAGGTACACATAGTTACATAGTAGGTGAGGTTGAAAAAAGACACAAGTCCATCAAGTCCAACCTATGTGTGTGATTATGTGTCAGTATTGCATTGTATATCCCTGTATGTTGTGGTCATTCAGGTGCTTATCTAATAGTTTCTTGAAGCCATCAATGCTCCCCGCTGAGACCACCGCCTGTGGAAGGGAATTCCACATCCTTGCCGCTCTTAAAGAACCCTCTACGTAGTTTAAGATTAAACATCTTTTCTTCTAATTTTAATGAGTGGCCACGAGTCTTGGTAAACTCTCTTCTGCGAAAAAATTTTATCCCTATTGAGGGGTCACCAGTCCGGTATTTGTAAATTGAAATCATATCCCCTCTCAAGCGTCTCTTCTCCAGAGAGAATAAGTTCAGTGCTCGCAACCTTTCCTCATAACTAATATCCTCCAGACCCTTTATTAGCTTTGTTGCCCTTCTTTGTACTCGCTCCATTTCCAGTACATCCTTCCTGAGGACTGGTGCCCAGAACTGGACCGCATACTCTAGGTGCGGCCGGACCAGAGTCTTGTAGAGCGGGAGAATTATTGTTTTATCTCTGGAGTTGATCCCCCTTTTAATGCATGCCAATATTCTGTTTGCTTTGTTAGCAGCAGCTTGGCATTGCCTGCCATTGCTGAGCCTATCATCTACTAGGACCCCCAGGTCCTTTTCCATCCTAGATTCCCCCAGAGGTTCTCCCCCCAGTGTACAGATTGCATTCATATTTTTGCCACCCAAATGCATTATTTTACATTTTTCTACATTGAACCTCATTTGCCATGTAGTCGCCCACCCCATTAATTTGTTCAGATCTTTTTGCAAGGTTTCCACGTCCTGCGGAGAAGTTATTGCCCTGCTTAGCTTAGTATCGTCTGCAAATACAGAGATTGAACTGTTTATCCCATCCTCCAGATCCTTTATGAACAAATTAAATAGGATTGGTCCCAGCACAGAACCCTGGGGAACCCCACTACCCACCCCTGACCATTCTGAGTACTCCCCATTTATCACCACCCTCTGAACTCGCCCTTGTAGCCAGTTTTCAATTCATGTACCTACCCTATGGTCCATGCCAACAGACCTTATTTTGTACAGTAAACGTTTATGGGGAACTGTGTCAAATGCTTTTGCAAAATCCAGATACACCACGTCTACAGGCCTTCCTTTATCTAGATGGCAACTCACCTCCTCATAGAAGGTTAATAGATTGGTTTGGCAAGAATGATTCTTCATGAATCCATGCTGATTACTGCTAATGATATCGTTCGTATTACTAAAATCCTGTATATAGTCCCTTATCATCCCCTCCAAGAG
Organism: Lithobates clamitans; assembly: GCA_037952925.1. Classification (NCBI taxonomy): domain Eukaryota; kingdom Metazoa; phylum Chordata; class Amphibia; order Anura; family Ranidae; genus Lithobates; species Lithobates clamitans. Next base: position 2,603,184 of record JBBGZY010001281.1, on the reverse strand, counting down.
TTTACATACTAATCGATTTTAGGCTAACTGGTCTGTAATTCCCAGGGATGTATTTTGGGCCCTTTTTAAATATAGGTGCTACATTGGCTTTTCTCCAATCAGCTGGTACCATTCCAGTCAGTAGACTATCTTGCTACACCTTGCTAGTAGATGCTGCAGATTTTTTTGGCTGCATATCCATGATGCAAATTTCCCATTCTCCCAAAGGTGCTCTATTGGATTGAGATGTGATGACTGTGGAGGCCATTGGAGTACAGTGACCTCATTGTTATGTTCAAGAAACCAGTGGTGAGATGATTTGAGCTTTGTAACATGGTGCATTATCATGCTGGAAGTGGCCATCAGAAGATGGGTACACTGTAATCATAAAGGGATGGATATGATCAGCAATAATACTCAGGTTGGCCATGACGTTTAAACAATGCTCAAGTGGTGATAAAAATAATATGTGGTGCTGAGCTGTTAGAAATACCGGTAGGTGTAAATGTGCAGAATGAAACATAAATAGGTACATCTTAAAAGCAAACAAAATCCTGATCAGTGCAACAAATGTGAACATATATAAAAAAAAATGAAAAAATGCCAATGCAATGATCCTCAATCCAACGAGGACCTGAACAAATTTATACTATGCATAATGTGAATAAAGTCTAATATAAAAGTGATAAATTCTCCCATTGTGCAAAAAAATAATAGTGAAAAATAAGGATAACAACTGTACATAGGAAATATAAATAGTGTGGTGATGTCTCTTCTTTCAGTGCAGTGACACCTCTGTGCAAATTAGCCTCTCACCTTACCGCTGTAAGGTAACAGCATTTATACAAGTGATCTGATCCAGTGGCTCCAGTGGCTCTAGATGATCTGGCTAGTGGCTCTCTCAAATGGATGATTCCAACTACCCTTTGAGATCCTCCTCTCTTTAATCCAATACATAGTTCTCAGGGGAAGATGTAAAAATCTACTAGGTGAATATTTTAAGTATGGTGGTCTTCCCAGACTCGCTCGTGTGATATGCAGAGGAGAAAGGTTTCCATATAGTGAACCATTTTAAATGGAATTTATTGATATAAAAACAGCTTTGTATTTACTCACATTTACTAAGATAACAAACCAGCAAAAATCCACAAGCAGCGAGCTTGTATTCCCGCGTCACTTCCAGTGTGCCTGTCAATCAGTCCCGTTCTTGCATACTCTGGTCAATCTTTCTTATCTTCTTTTTGCTTTCCTTTTAAAATGAATTTCAGTAGATCCAGTCCCCTATCATTGAAGAACTGGAACCACTCATCCACCGATTTTTGGTCTATAAAGGCCATCATTCAATGGGACATCCCATCTAAGACGCCTTGGCACTATCTTTTTCCTTATATATCTATCGAAGGTGGTGACATCCCACCACAGACTGACTTTCTTTTCCATATGGTGACCTAATTTTGTCATTCGACTTTCAACATTACCATTTTTTTCCGTATTAGCAACATTAAATACCTCATCAAAATTAATCTATCTTTGTTCAACAAAACAATTGGTACTAAGGAGCCCAACGTTTTAACTGGCAAACGCGCAGTCTTGCAGCACTGTACCCAAATGAAATTTATATAATATTTTCACACAAATAGTGCATTCTTTTGGTGCTTTGATTACCACTGGGTGTTTTATATTTTATTACATACATGATAAAGAGCTGAAAATTTTGAAAAAAAAACTTTATTACTTTCTGCTATAATAAAACATTTCCAATTAACACTAATTAATTTGCACGTAAAACTATAGATTCAGTATTACAATTTTTAACCAATAGAACCATATCCGACTCACCACAAGTATACAAGTATGGGCTCTGATGTCCTTTTCAAGGAGTGTAGACCAATCAGAACCTAAGTACCTGGTCCCACCAATATATGTGTACAGCTCACCTGGTCATATAAATATGACAGGTATGATCACGCCAGGATACAGGAAGTACTCTTGGAGTGCAGGGAAAGCCAGAAAGAATTGCAGGAAAGGGATCAATCAGATAATCGAGGAAAGGTATACAGCAGGAAACAGAGAGGACAGAAGGAATAGCAGCAAACACAAGGGGATACCAAGACCCAAGGAAGAACTACAGAAGGAAACAAAAGCCTTGTCAGAGGACACAGTGAGCAGACCAGCTGTTTTCTTTCAGACTGTCGTCCTCTACCAGAATCTCCAGACATCCAGTATGAACAGAGAAGACATGGGATAGATGGAGGAAGATTAATCACTCATTCAATAGTTACATAGGTACATAGTTAGTCTGGTTGAAAAAAAGACACAAGTCCATCCAGTTCAACCCACAAAGAAAAAAAAAAACACACACATAACCATCCTATACTCACAGTTGTTCCAGACAAAGGCAAAAAAAAAACAATAAAGCATGATTCATTTGCTTCAGTGGGGGGGGTTCCTTCTTGATCCCCCAAGAGGCAATTGTATATTTCCTGGATCAACTTTACCTATAAATAATAGTATCCAGTTATATTTTGTGCATTTAGGAAAGAATCCAGACCTTTTTTTGGTCAGAACCAGCTCTTGAGGAAGTCTATTCCACATGTTCACAGCTCTTACTGTGAAGAATCCTTTCCATATTTAGAGGTTAAATCTCTTCACCTCCAGACGTAAAGAGTGCCCCCCTGTCCTCTGTAATGGCCTTAAAGTGAATAACTCAACACCAAGTTGACTATTTGGACCACTTATGTATTTATTTATGTTGATCATATCCCCCCTAAATCTCCTCTTTTCAAGAGAAAATAAATTCAGTTCCTCTAATCTCGTAGCTAAGCTCCTTCATGCCTCTTATTAGTTTGATTGCTCTTCTCTGCACTTTCTCCAGTTCCCAAATATCCTTTTTGTGAACTGGTTCCCAAAACTGAAGTACATATTCCAGATGAACTTACTAATGATTTGTACAGGGGCAAAATGATATCTCTCTCTCTGCAGTCCATACCTCTTGTAATACAAGAAAGGATTTTGCTTGCTTTGGAAACCGTACTTTGGCATTGCATGCTATTATTAAGCTTATGATCTTCGAGAACACCCAGATCCTTCTCCACAATTTACTCCTCTAGTTGTACCCCCCCTAGTATGTATGACGCATGCATATTTTTAGCCCCCAAGTGCATAACTTTACATTTTTAACATTAAAGTGTTTGCAAAGGCTGAAGGTTTTTTTACCTTCATGCATTCTATATTGACTTTAATATCACTTTCAATTTGCCATAAGCCCCGGTTCACACAGGGGCGGCAAGACTTGCAGGTCGCCTCAGCGAGGCGACCTGCAAACGACTTCCGCGGCGACTTGTAAAACGACTTCTGTATTAGAAGTCTATGCAAGTCGCCCCAAGTCGCCCCCAAAGTAGTACAGGAACCTTTTTCTAAGTCGGAGTGACTTGCGTCGCTCCTATTAGAACGGTTCCATTGTACAGAACGGGAGGCGACTTGTCAGGCGGCTAGGTCGCCTGACAAGTCGCCCCTGTGTGAACCGGCTCAACAGTTGCCCAAGTAAACAGTGCCATGAGGTTCACTTGTAAGTTGGAGACATTCTGTAAGGATGGTATTCCACTGCATAGCTTGGTGTCATCTGCAAAGACCAAAATGGTACTTTCAATCTCAGACTATGTATTATTTATATTAAAAAGTAAAGGTCCCAACACTGAACCTTGGGGTACACCAAAATAGGGATGGGCTGAACACCCCCTGGTTCGGTTGGCATCCAAAACATGCGAATAGACCGAAAGTTTGCACGAACATTTGAACACAGTTAAAGTCTATGGGACTCGAACGTGAGAAATTTAAAGGCTAATATGCAAGTTATTGTCCTAAAAAGGGTTTGGGGACCCAGGTGCTGCCCCAGGGGACATGTATCAATGGAAAAGAAAGTTTTTAAAAGGAACGTTTTTTCGGGAGCAGTGATTTTAATGATGCTTAAAGTGAAAAAATAAAACTGAAATATTCCTTTTAATATCGTACCTGGGGGGTGTCAATAGTATGCCTGTAAAGTGGCCTGTGTTTCCCGTGCCTCGAACAGTCCCTGCACAAAATGACATGTCTAAAGGAATAAAAGTCATTTAAAACTGCTTGAGGCTTTAATATAATGTCGGGTCCCGCAATATGGATGAAAATCAGTGAGACAAAACGGCATGGGTACCCCCCCCCCCCCAGCCCATTACCAGAGCCTTTGGGTCTTGCATGGATATTAAGGGGAACCCCGCACCCAAATTAAAAAAAGAAAAGGCGTTGGGCCCTCAGGCCCTATATACTCTGAACAGCAGTAAACAGGCAGTGCAAACCAGACAGGGAATGTAGAATCTGTTTGTAATTTGGAACAGGTATATTTTGTGTAAGTGTAGCTTCAGCCAAAAATATCTATTTTAAAGCTTTTTGGAAAATATAGGAATGACAATTGGATTTTGAAAATTTGGGGTTTTTAAGGGAAGGATTGGTGATACATCAGTGGAGGAGACACCTTTTTCCCATATTAACTCTTACAGGAGAGAATTTCCCTTCCTAGGGGTAGATTTCCTCTCACTTCCTGTTGTTTCCCTCCGTTTGTAAGTAGGAGTCGTTTGTAATTCGGATTTTTGAAAATAGGGGACCGCCTGTATATACTATACTATATACTATACGGCCTGCCCTATACACTCTGCGGAAAATTGGGCCTTAGGTGTTGGTGGTACCAGAACACTGTAAGCCCTCACAGATACTCTTGGTGGGCGCTGGAATGGGCCCTGCTGAGAAATATTATATCAAGAATTGTAATTACATGCCCCTGTTAAACAGGGGCATAAAAATTGGGCCTTAGCAGTGGTGGTGGTGCCACAACACTGCAATCCTTCACAGTTACTCTTGTTGAGTGCAGGAATGAGCCCCGCTGCAAAATATTGCAGCAAAAATTGTAATTACACGCCCCTGTTAAACAGGGGCAGAAAAATTGGGCCCTAGCCACTGGTGTTGGTGCCAAGAACCAAAAATGTTCTTAGAAGCTATCAACATGAACATTGAGGAGGAATAGGATAGTCACTCAGCATCAGCATAGGCAGTCTTGAATGGATCTCACATTCATAAAAAAATTAATCGGTTACATCAGCATCAAGTGCGTGGTAGCTGGTGATCCAAGACTGATAAATTTTTATGAAGGTGAACCGATCAACCGAGTCGGTGGACAGGCGCACTCTGTGATCAGTTACAAAGCCTCCAGCAGCACTGAATGTGCATTCCGAAAGAACGCTGGATGCAGGACAGGCCAGTAGCTCAATTGCATACTGTAAAAGCTCTGGCTGGATTTTCGGATGGAAAGGTCTCAAAGTCTGATCTTGCCGCTAGGTATTCCTGCGCCATGTACAACAGACGCTGGTGATGGTTGCTGGAACCGATCAGACCTTGGGGCTGCGGACTAAAAAATTACCTCCACCTCCAAAAATTCTCCACCGCTCCTTCTGTGACTGACCGAAGCCTCAGCAACACGTTGTCCAGGAGGACCAGGAAATTGTAACCTCCCAGGCTCTGGAAACGCATCGCACAAACCTTTCTGCAAGGCCTCCCAAAGAGGTTTCATCCTCTGCTCCCTCTGCGACAGCTGGATAAGTTCCGCCACCTTACCCTTGTAACGTGGATGAAGAAGGGATGCCAGCCAGTACTGATCCCTCCTCTTAATACCACAAATCCGAGGATCCTTTCACAGGCTTTGCAGGATCAGGGAGACCATGCAGCATAGGTTTGCTGAGGCATTTGGTCTGAAGTCCTCTGGGTCACTAAGGACGACCTGATCTGCAGCCACCTCCTGCCAACCACGTCAATGGGTTTCTGGGGACTGGAAACGATCCCTTGAAGACTGCTGCTGATGCTGAGTGCCAGGCTCCACCTTCATGCTGACACAATCCTCCTCCTCCTCATCCTCCTCTTCCTGTGTGATAGGCAGGCCTGCGGGAATACTGTCTGGATAAAGGGGGCCTTGAGAGGTAAGGAAGTCCTCCTCTTCCTCCCTCTGTCCTGCCTCAAGTTCCCTGTCCATTATTCCATGCAGCGTGTGCTCGAACATGTAGACAAGAGGGACGGTATCACTGATGCATGCACTGTCACTGCTCACCATCCTCGTGGCCTCCTCAAATGGTGACAGGACAGTGCATGCATCCTTGATCAGTAGCCACTGGTATGGTGAAAAAAAGCCAAGCTCCCCTGACCCTGTCCTGGTGCCATACTCGCACAGGTAGTCATTGATGGCCCTCTGCTGCGTGTGCAGTCGCTGCAGCATTGCCAACGTTGAGTTCCACCTGGTGGGCATGTCACAAATGAGGCGGTTCTTGGGCAGGTTGCATTCCTTTTGAAGGTCAGCCAGCCGAGTAGTGGCATTATATGACTGGTGGAAATGCCCACAGACTTTCCTGGCCTGCCTCACGAGATACTGTAAGCCCGGGTACCTGCACAAGAACCGCTGCACCACCAAATTAAGGATGTGAGCCAAACAGGAAACATGGGGGAAGTGTCCCTGTTGGAGGGCGGAGAGAAGGTTGGTGCCATTGTCACAAACCACCATTCCTGGCTGAAGCTGGCGTAGCATCAACCACCTCTGAGCCTGCCCCTGCAGAGGTCATCCACTCTACCAACTCTTCTGTATGTAGTGGCTCAACACGGGCAGCTGATGAAAAAAAGGACAAGCGTGCCCCACGGCCATGTGCTGAGGATGCACCGTGTCCATGACCAGCACTGTTGGCTGTAGACACAGAGCCTGCTTGCCCTCTTTTAGTGGCCTGTGAGCGTCTGCCTCTCCTTGGTAGCCTTCCAGACATACTGTACAATTAGATTAGCAAAATAACACCTGAAGTTTACTAAAAACAGTACTTCAGAAATGGCCTACAGTCAGGTACAGGCTTGGCTGGACTACAATGCAGTGGATGAACTGCAGCTCACTGAGTCACCTGCCTGAAAGTGTCTTTGAACACGCACTCCAGGAATGGCCTACAGTCAGGTATAGGCTTGGCTAGACTAATTTATATATATATATATGAAATACATTGCAGCTAACTGAATCAACTGCCTGCCTAAAGTATATTAGAAACAGTACAGCAGGAACAGTCTGCAGTGAGATCTAGCTAAACTGTACTGTATGCAATATATATATATATATATATATATATATATATATATATATATATATATATATATATATGAGAAATACACTGCAGCTAACTGAATGAACTGCCTGCCTGCTCAAACTAAATGAAATGACACTCTCTCTGTCTCTCTCTGTCTCTATCTTAACAACGCCACCAACACACTACACACGGCCGACGTGCAGGCGGCCTTATATAATGTGGGGCGTGGACTTAACCCCCTGAGTCATAATTGGCCAAAGGCACCCTGACTTTCATTATGCCTCTCTGCGCTGTGATTGTTCAAAGCATGCGGGTCATAGTGCATGCTTGGCCAATCATCAGCCAGCAATGCACTGCGATGACACAGTGCATTATGGGCCGTGACACTCCGCTCAAATTTGGCACGAACGGCCCATAATGTTCGATCTTCATCGAACAGCCGATGTTCGAGTCGAACTCATGTTTGACTCGAACAGCCAGCCCATCAATAACCACTAACAACCTTAGACCATTTAGAGCATGAATCATTAACCACTACTCTGAATATGGTCCTTTAGCCAGTTTTCTATCCATTTACAGACTGTTTTTTCCAAGCCTGTAGACTTTACTTTACACAATAGCTGTGTGTGGGGAACTGTGAGAAACGCTTTTGCAAATTACAAGTACACTATATACATAGCCACCCCTTTGTCTAAGGTTTTACTTACCTCCCCATTAAAAGCAATTCAATTTGTCTGACAACTTCTGTCTTTCGTGAGTCCATGGTTACCTAAAATTATATATATATTTAGCATAAACTAGTCTATGTGGTCTTTTATTGAAATCAACAGTATCTTCCTAACTACAGAAATTAAACTAACTGGTCTGTAGCTACTTGGTAAACGTTCATCTATTTTTAAATACAGGCACCTCATCGGCCTTACACCAATCCAGTGATACTTTGCCAGTCATTAAAGAGTCAATAAAAATTAGAAACAATGGCTTTGAAATGACAGAGCTCAATTCTGTTAGGACATGCGGGTGGATGCCATCTGGTTCAGGAGTTCTATTCGGCTTTATTCTCTCTAAATATTTCTGTACTATATCAATTTTGAGCTATATTGGTTCATTTGGGGCTATGTCAAAATTATCCCCATTATGGACTTGAGCACCCCCATACTCCTTTGTATACACAGAGCTGAAGAAGGTATTTAATAAATTTGCCTTCTCTTTGTCCCCATCATCCACTCTAGATTATTTTGTGACTGGCCTACATGCTCAGACCTAACCTTTTTACTAATAATATATTTGAAGAATTTTGTATGTGTATGTACACAGAATCTGGGGCATCTGTGCACGTCAGCCAATCAGTTTCTACCATCAGTTTGTTCATTTAAGCTTGGAAAGATAAAAGCTGACTGGTTGCCATTCACAGCTGCTCTAGATTCTGTTTGTTCTAGTTTTGACAAATTCCCCTCAGGGTATTTTCAACTTTTTCTGTTTTGTTCTGTTTTTCTTTTTATTACAGTTTTGATTACAAATGAGAAAAACATACAATAATAGCATACACAATAGGTGTAGAAAACCCAAAGGATCAAAGTTGACCCTCAAGAGGAGAACACCAAGGATGATCAAAGAAAAAACAAAAGAGTGCGTGCGCTAACTCCAAAGGGGCAAATCAAGTAAACCAAAACCTGATATCTGCTCCATTCTGTTTCAGAGGTTAACGGATACAATACTAACAGGTTGCTACAAAAATCTTAATAAATCATAAGAGAACATTAGTCCATCAAATGGAAGAAAGAGAAGAGAGGATCAGAAGGGAGGTAAAGGGAATAAGATAGGAAGAACAGGGAGCAAAGCACTATCCGCCCACTCGCCAAGCCCACCCACCCCAGTAAAAATTATGGGGATTGTAAGTAACTAATCCTAGGGCTTCAGATCTTCTCAAACTTAGTAGAGGTATCACATAAGAAGCTAACTATTTTCTTGTTAATCATGATCCAAGAGAGTTTACATTTCATCAATGTTAAGTCCACCGCTTTTCCAGGCGGTCGTGATGGCAATTCTTTATCTGCTAGGATCATAAACTATATTAAAGTATGAGTGGATCTGGGAACTCCATCTATGGGTTTGTTAAGCAGCACCACTCTTAGGGCACCATAGGGCACATCCACCACATGTAGAACATTGTCCAACAATCAATGGTCGGGAACCACCACTGCGAGAGTACCTTATAACCAGCCTCCACGAGGGAGCCAGTCATAATAGCTTTTTGGATTCTCATAGACCAGTCGCCCCAGTCCTCCTCATCTATCTCTGAACCTAGGTCACTTTCCTAGGTAAGCATACTGTAGTGCTGACAAACAACTTATACAGACTCAAGATGCCCCCCTTCCAAGCCTCACCACGGAAACATCTTTAAAAGCTGTCCATGCAGTAATGTCAGTAGTGTTCTGTCATAAGAAGTGGAGAAAGTGCAGAATTTGCTTCAGGTGGTAAAATATAGCATCAGGCATCTCAAGCTGTTGTGTAAAATATGTGGTGGAGCGTATCCCCCTATGGTCTAAAAAATGGCCTACGCAGTAGAGGCCAAACACCGGGGAAAATGCCAAGATATTGAATAAAGGTGCTACAGTCGGGGAGTGGGGAGAGTGCAGTATAACCAGTTTGCAGAGAGTCCCACAAGAATTTGGGGGGGTGGCAAACAACCCCCCTCGAGCAGCTGGTGGCACTTCCCCCCGATTGCATCAAGGCGGGTAGCGGGTGGTAGGCTCTGTGTCCTCTACTCCATCGGCAGCTTCCAGCATGTGGCTCCTCCTCTCCTCCTAGGTTTCCAATAGAATCACCTGTCTTTTCAGCCAATTGGGTGACAGGTCTCAAAACCTGCTTCCTGATTGGCTGGGAGGAGGATCAGTGTTACAATAGTGAGAATTTTTTCGCTGTTGTAACACACCTTTTGCATTCTCTGCGCCCCGAGCCCATCCTATTTTGAAGCCTATTAGAGTTTCTGGCTCTAATAAGCTGATTAAAAAAAACACCCACCCCCCCCATTGAAATCCATGCATCCGACATCCTGCAAGGGGCCGGACGCATGAATAGGTGGATGGATGGATGGGGGGGGTGGTGCCCATACACCTTTAATGGACGGGCCACTCCTGCTATCTAGAGTCCTTCATTGCCAAGATGAGGGCAGCTGCTGCCACCTAGCATCCTCCTTTGCTATGGCGCAAGTGGTTATAACTACCTGGTATCCTCTACTGGTGGCTCTTGTACTCCAACAGAGTACAATTGCACTGTACGCACATAAATTTAAAGGGGTTGTAAAGGTAAAAATTTTTTCACCTTAATGCATTCTATTCATTAAGGTGAAAAAACTTCTGACAATACCGCCGCCCCCAGCCCCCCCGTTTTACTTACCTGACGCCTCGAAAGTCAGCTTTGCGTTCCTGACAGTTATTCCTCCGCTCACCCTGGCCGCTGATTGGCTACAGTGGATGGATTGGAAGCAGCGCAGCCATTGGCTCGCGTTGCTGTCAATCACATCCAATGACGCGGCGTGCTGGGGGGCGGGGCCGAGTGATACAGTGAGCGGCTATAGCCGCTGGCTGTATCACGGGAGCGCGCCCGCAAGCACTCACCACCATGCGAGTGAGCTCGCATTAAGGTGGTTAATGCTTGCGGGGAGGAGCTGAAACAGCCGCCGAGGGACCCCAGAAGACCAGGTTCGGGGCCACTCTGTGCAGAACGAGCTGCACAGTGAAGGTAAGTATAACATGTTTGTTATTTAAAAAAAAAAAAAAATCTTACCTTTACAACCCCTTTAAGGCTACTTTCACACTGGGTGCGTTAGCAGTAAAGCACAGCGAGTTTTAGCAGCACTTTACCGTCACTTTAGGCTCTTTTCCGTCGCAAGCGGGGCAATTTTTTTTAATCCCCGCTAGTGGCCGAAGAAAGTGTTAACAGCACCAGTGTTGGGGTGCTGCCGAATAACTTTGCAGACGCTTTGGCAGCGCTGCACATTCATTTCAATGGGCAGGGTGTTTTGGTAGCAGTGTATACACCGCTCCCAAACATGCTGCTTGCAGGATTTTTTTTCCCATCCTGCAAGTGCACTGCCCCAGTGTGAAAGCACTCAGGCTTTCACATTGGGGAGGCATGAGAGGCGCTTTTCAGGCGCTATTTTTAGCGCTAAAATGCCTGAAAAGCACCTCAATGTGAAAGGGGTCTAAATGTTATCATTGACTGAGCTTTAAAAATTGTTAAAAAGTCTAAGTTTTAGGAAGGTATAACCACCTCAGCCCAAATAATGCTGATCTACTGATCATATTTCTTGAGGCCCTAAAATGCCAGGACAGTACTAATTCTCCTAATTCTTTTTAAAGTAGACAGTCTGAGGCATTTAGCATGGTGAGTTTTTTGAAGTTGTAATTTTTTGTCACAATTTTTTGGAAAATGAAAAGATTGAATCAAAAATGTTTCCATATTTTCTTATACTTATTGTCACCTGTGCAGTACAGCATCATGATATGACAGATGTAGCGGTGATCAGGGACACTGGTTGCTGACAGAATGTGAAAAAAAAAAAATTTTTTTTTTCTTTAACCTTCTTTCATCAGAGTAGTTCAGTGTCACCATGGTAACACTGTACTACTCTGAGGGGGTGATCATGGATTTTTTCCCACACTTTGCTTTTACAATGAAGATCAACTGTCATGAGTAGGTTACATTCATGATAGCTGAGATCACTAGTGATCTGTGATTGGCTACAGCTAATCACATGGTACATGGTGCTGTGATTGGCCCAGGTACCATGTGATATCTGTGGGCCAATCACATCATAGGTAACACAGCTGGTATGAATTCATTCACAACAGCTTTGCTTACATTACATGATCATTGGGCCCGTAATCTGCTGTGTCTAGCAGACAGAGCGGTAGCGGGGGGGGGGGCACACTGTGCACTCCTAAACCAGAGCAGGCACAAACAAGTAAATGTACATGATTGCGCCTGCACGTGCCTCCCCGCCGCTGTGAATGGACTGCTGCATAGACCTCCTTTTGCAACTTGAACCACATCAAATATAACACCACTCCCACTTCTTAAAAAAAATTATAGTCATTTACAGGAAAAAAATATTTTTTTAACCCTAGGTTCACACCCATGTGTTTTTTTAGTGCGTTTTGCAGTTTGCATTAACGCACTACAGTCCATTTAACATGGTTTCCTATGGTAAATGTTCACATCTATGTGTTTTGTATTTTTGGAAAGGGTCAGGGAAGCCAGCCGCATCCTTAACAACTGATGAGTCATCAGCTGTCAGCAAGAGGTGGTTCTCCGAGTGATGTAATCGGATGACCACGCCCCATGGCTAGATAAGAAATGTCAGACAGTGGGAGACAACACAACAAGGGAAGACAGCATTAGAAGAAGATTATTATTTTTTTTTTAGCGGGTAAGCAGTGGCAAGGAAGAAGACAACTCGAGGAGAAGACAGCACCAGGGGGAGAAGAAACTACCGGAGGAAGAAAACACGTTGGAGCTACGACGGGGGACATTTTTCAGGGTACATTGTACCCTATACTCATTCACATAGGGGGGCCAGGATCTGGGGGGCCCCTTTCATAAAAGGGGCTTCCAGATTTGGATAAGCCCACTGCCCGCAGACCCCCACAACTGCTTGCCAGGGTTGTGGGGAAGAGGCCGAGCCCCCGTGCCCCAAAGCACCCATCCCCCCTTGTTGAGGGCATGCAGCCTGGTATGGTTCAGAAGGGGGGGTCGCGCTCACTCGTCCCCTCTCTTTCCTAACCTGCTGGCTGCATGCTCAGATAAGGGTATGGTATAGATTTTGGGGGGCCCCACACCATTTTTTTTTTTTAAATTGTAGTGTAGGGGGTCCCCTTCAAATCCATACTAGATGGGGACTCAACGCTGTTTCTTTTGTGGGGTTTTTTAGCAATTTTCTTTTCTTACATTCAGCCCGTTGACAGTTAATGACTCATCGGTTGTTAAGGACGCAGGGGACAGCTTCCTGGCCCGCTCCTTAGCAACCAGCAATGTACGATGCGTTTACAGTGTGTTTAAAGAGAAAAAAAAAGTAAAAAGCAAACTGCATGAAAATTGCATGTAAAAATGCATGAAAAACTAGGGTTTAGAAATGCAAAACGCACAGCAAAACACGCCTGAAAAATGCATCAAGTGCAGCCGCATAGATGTGAACCTAGACTAAAACCTGGTACATAACCCCAGTGGGGTGAGGTCTTTCTTTCAGTTTGATGCCAACACCTGCCCAACAATGGTCTAACTTATATCCTGTTTTCTGGACTCCTCTAAGGTGTAATGTGAAACATAATAAAACATATATTTTGAGATTACATGCACTTTAAATCCCAGGCCCGCACTGCAAGAATGAAATGCTCAGGGATGAGGAATAAGGTGTAATAATGATCGTACTCTGGCAGGCTTCCTCCATCTGTGTGAGGAAGACCCTTATATAGGCACTCCAGGCCATGGTTGCACGATGAAGTCTGCAGGTACAATGCAGGGTCAACTGCCTTGCATTATATGTAAAAAAAGCAAAGGGACTCTCACAATCCAGAGCAGAGGAGAGCACTGCAATTTTCAGGAGCAATAAGTAAGGTAAGTATTTCATCTAATTTCTCATCCCCTAGAGGGAAACATTTAACCCTTGCAGTGTCCCCCCACCCCATTTTTTTTGTCATTCCCGGAATTAGGCTTTATTATTAACAAATGTGTTTTAAAATACATTATTCTTTAGAGTGTCATATAAGCACTTGCACACTTAAAGTAGCATTGACGCCAAGTACTCTGTGTGACATTGAGATGTCATAGACTTCCTCACAGGATCCACATCTGAAAAAGGGGAAAATATGGCACAGCAGTCACAACTTAAATAAAGAAGTGTTATATTAATGTGTTTATTTCCTTATAATTGAGATTTCATACACACCTTAGTTTATTGGTTTATTTACACAAATACCAGCATGCCTTTGTTCTGCTATAATAAAATAAAAATGAATAAGAATACCATTCATCAATCCTGAAACTCAGCACTGCGATATAAAAACAGCCATTGCAGGATAAGATAACAATGAGCCCCTTTTCCAAGGGTTAATGGTTTAGTCTGATAATAGGAACTGTACGGGCACAGTAGGAGTAATAGTGCATTGATAGATAAGTGCAAGCCATTAATGTCAAGTAGATCTGGAGTGACTGTGTAGGCATGAAACATGTAAGAATATGCCTTTTGTAGGAGGTGAGCTTTTAATTGAGCTTTAAAAATAACACTTGGGGAGTGTGCTGGGTGAAGACTGAACAAAAGTGCACTCCAGAGGTAGAAAAGATTGGAAAACCGTCTTAAATGCACATGACACAATGGCAGGAAAGTACATAAATTGGGCTCCCCAGAGATAAGCATATTGTTGAGTGGTCAGTGTATCAGAGGTATGTGTGTGTGAGTGTGGTGGAATACTTTTTTTATTACCTGTGGATATATCCAACCCTCCCCTTAACCCCCATTGAACCTGTCATACAGTAATTAAAAGATAGCAATAAACCCCCAAGATGTTAACAGCCCCATCTCCTTCAATAAATTAGCTCTTATATTTATTTGTGTTTCTCATGGTAGCGTGGGAGGGTGGCTGAATATCAGCTTACCATTAAGTGACCTGCCTTGCCCCCACATTCATTTGGATATAGTTGTTAAGCAGAAAAGACACATAACCTTTATTGTGTCTCTATTGATGAGAACTCTCACACCAGTCATTATTCAATTGTCAATTGACTTGTATGGCTTTTTGTTATGCTGCTGGACATCAGAGAAGATTTGTATGGTACTAGCAAGAGTTTATTTTATAGCAGGCCTATTGTCACATCTCTACTTATTATAAAGAAAAATAAAATAAAGATCTTCAGTACTCACCTGTGCTGCACAAAATGCCACTCCGGAGCCACCACAGGAGACAGTCACAGATTATTTTCTTTAGTCACTTCATGCCTGGAGAAAAGACTGATGATGATGCATCCAATCACTGGCAGATCAACTTTCCCCTAAAATATGGTATTTTCCTGACGCCAAACATGGCAGCATACATACGATATAGCTCCGCCCCTATATCCACACACAGGACCTGTTTAGCTCTATAAAAGTCTGACTGACAGCTACCTCCCCCAGGGCCGGATTTACCACAAGGCCACCGAGGCCAGGCCTCGGGGCGGCAGTGGTGTAGGGGCGGCGCCGCTCCTGCAGCGACTTCGTGGCCGCCCCCCCTTTCGTGCTGGCCATTAATGTCTATTATGGGCACCAGTGCCCATAGAAAAGATGGCCGCGAGCCGACCACGCAACTGCGCATGCGCCGTTCCGAAGCCGGCCGGGCTCGGGAAAACTCGTAAGCGCTCGGCCGGGCGGCGCATGCGCAGTAGCGTGATTGCGCCGCTCGGCGCCATTTTTAAAAAATTTGAGAGTAGCTTGTAGTGTCAGCGGTGCGGTGGCGTGGGAGAAAGATGACATCTCTCATTGCCCGCACCGCTGTTCCGCCCTCCTCCTTCTGATGGCAGGCAGCATGACAAGGGACATCCCCATCTGGTGGCAAGTGACATCCCCATCTGGTGGCAAGTGACATCCCCATCTGGTGGCAAGGGACATCCCCATGTGGTGGCAGGCATGGTGGCAAGGGACATCCCCATGTGGTGGCAAGTGACATCCCCATCTGGTGGCAGGCAGCGTGGCAAGTGACATCCCCATCTGGTGGCAGGCAGCGTGGCAAGTGACATCCCCATCTGGCGGCAGGCAGCGTGGCAAGTGACATCCCCATCTGGTGACAGGCAGCGTGGCAAGTGACCCCCATCTGACGGCAGGCAGCGTGGCAAGTGACATCCCCATCTGGTGACAGGCAGCATGGCAAGTGACATCCCCATCTGGTGACAGGCAGCGTGGCAAGTGACATCCCCATCTGGTGGCAGGCCGCGTGGCAAGTGACATCCCCATCTGGTGGCAGGCAGCGTGGCAAGTGACATCCCCATCTGGTGGCAGGCAGCGTGGCAAGTGACATCCCCATCTGGTGGCAGGCATAGTAGCAAGTGACATCCCTATCTGGTGGCAGCGTGGCAAGGGACATCCTCATCTGGTGGCAGGCAGCGTGGCACGTGACATCCCCATCTGGTGGCAGACAGCGTGGCAAGGGACATCCTCATCTGGTGGCAGGCAGCGTGGCAAGTGACATCCCCATCTGGTGGCAGGCATGGTGGCAAGTGACATCCCCATCTGGTGGCAGGCAGCGTGGCAAGTGACATCCCCATGTGGTGGCAGGCAGCGTGGCAAGTGACATCCCCATCTGGTGGCAGGCATGGTGGCAAGTGACATCCCCATCTGGTGGCAGGCAGCGTGGCAAGTGACATCCCCATCTGGTGGCAGGCAGCGTGGCAAGTGACAAGAGATGGTGGCAAGTGACACGCTCAGGGCTCCCAATGATTCTGCATTATGGTGAGTTGAACTATTTCAGTTTATATTACAATGTAATGATAGAAGTAATGTGTTTCAATCATCCTGACACCATAACAACCATGGTGCCGGGGATGATTGAGGCACTAACACCAGCCATTGCCTTGAAAATTTGCCTGCGAAAAATCCTTACCCCTCGCGCGCTTACCTGAAGTATTTTTAGTCTGTACAATTAAAGCCAGTTATTTTCAGTGTTCTTGTGTATGGAGATATGTTTTTAATTGATCTATTGTAGAAGTCATCGATAAAGGACGTGGTGTGTGTGTGTGTGTGTGTGTGTGTGTGTGGGGGGGGGGGGGCGGCATTGAAGGACCCGGCCTTGGGGTGGCAAAGGGAGTAAATCCGGGCCTGACCTCCCCCATTCTCCTTTTTGTCCTCAAAAATCAACACCTACTGTTACACTCAGGATAAGCTCTTACCTGTCCATCTGGGTTCAAGCCTCTCCCAGTACGCAGTCCCACATCTTAGGCTGCTAAACGCACCAACAAGGTGGGGAACCCCTTCTGGTGGTCTTTTTGGGGTTGAGGTGTTTTCTAATCAGAGACGACAACCCTCTTGTGGCATGCCTGCTTTGGAGTCCGGATCCAGCAGCTGGGACTGCATAATGTCTTCTCTCCCATGGAACTCTTCCAGGTCTGTCAATTTCTATAAAAACGTTTTTTTCTTTTTCTTGCTCTCATGTCTCAAGACCCCATACACACTGTGCAGCTTTTGTTATCTGATTTTCATTTAAGCCCCATTCACACAGGGACGACTTGTCAGGCGACCTAGTCGCCTGACAAGTCGCTTCCCGTTCTGTGCTATGGAACCGTTCTAAGGGGAGCGACGCAAGTTGCTCCGACTTAAAAAAAGGTTCCTGTACGACTTTTGGGGCGACTTGCATAGACATCTATACAGAAGTCGTTTTGCAAGTCGCCCGGGCAGTCGTTTGCAGGTCGCCTCGCTGAGGCGACCTGTAAGTCGTGTTGCCCCTGTGTGAATGGGGTCTTAGATTTGCCATGACCATGTGGTACAAGAGCCTGTCTGATTGCATACAAATTGAGACTCTTAAGGTTTGACCTAATATTATGTGGTTTTGGTACATTTGAGGGAAAAAAATCTGCAGAGGATTGTATGATGTGTAGCCAGCTTGAAAGTGTCCTTTTGTGTGGATGGGCGTTGGCTTCTCTCCAAATTGTACTAGCCCTTTTTTGATTAGGACAGAGGTGAGAGAGGGCTGAGTCTCTTTCTTTCTCAGGTGCTCTATTTAGAGAGCACAAATGGCCAGGTAATGGATGCCTTTACTATTCAGGCATCATCTCATTCTGAGGAACAGTCAATGACAGGTAAGTCTTGCTATCCTAGTAATGGGGATAGAAGGGGGGGAGCAATGTATTACTAGAGAATGGGGGTTTGCCCAGGTTTCTTTTATTTAAATTTGTTACTCTTTGCCAAAAATAAAGGGGAATATTTGTATTTTTTTTTTTTTGGCTTCCCTTATTTCTCCCTGTTGCCATGCAGTCCCCCTTGCACCTTTTCAGTTCTTACGCCAGCATGAGCCTAACACCACATAGACAAGACCACCGCAATACCAGGTAAGGGCCAACTTTGGGTAAGTAAGAAGATGCAGGAAAAAGAGTGCGTTCTGCCTTGACGAGCTTGCCTTCTTGTCTATTGCAGCCCCAGCTGCTTACACTCCCGCTCTAGGAGGTCCAGAGGCTCTTTGGATCGTCAGCATTTCTCCAGGGCAGAAAGTGATTCCTCCAGTCCTGGCAGACCCCAGTACAAAGGGCGCAAATGCACGCTTAAGAGAAAGCACACAGCTTCTCCCCTGAGGGCTCAGCGACCGAAAAGCAAAAGTTGGTCATGTGGAGATGACCCTATGCCTGGAAAGCTACTTTGCAGCAACTGCTTCAAGCAACTTGCCAGAGACCATGAGTATGAGAGTCAGCAGGTGTCAACTTTTCTTCAAGAAAGTAGTCCCCAATTCCCTGGCAGAATTTTCCGGTCACCTCGGGCAACCAGGGGCAGAAGCGGATTAACAGTGTGGGCCCCCCTGCACCAGGTCTAAACCAAGCCATTCAACCCTCTCTAACTAAAGGGGTACCAGGCACTTTAGGGGTGACTCCAGCCCAGCAGATAAGGCAGGCTGATTCCCCACACCCAGTATTACAGCCACCCTTCCAGGCAGAGGGAGAAGATATCGCCTCTTCCTCGGCAGAGGATCCTGAAGGATCAGGCTTTGATTTTGCGCTAATGCCACCATTCATTAAGGCAGTAAAAGCTGCACTGTAATGGAAGGATCCAGAACCTCCTCCAAAGAAGGAGAAAAACTATTATCACACACCATGCAATCTGATTTTAAATTGTGTGGCAATCGCTGCACAACACGCATTAGGTGCCTTTATCCTTTCAGGGCACCCCAAATGCGATGCGATTCTGCTGTGATTGTCACGTGGGATAACGTGCCTTTAAAAAAATTGTGCGAAGCTGGTCGCCCCTAAATAGGAGCAGGGGCTTATTTTTGCACACGTATGGCAGCCAAGGTAATGGGCCGCCCCCCATGCGAGTTGCAACATTGCGTATAAATCGCTCTTTGAAAATCGCATAGCAGGAACACTTGTCCCCTCTACGTGATAATATTAAATGCCTCTGAAAAGTGACGTAAGCACAGATTGCTTTTCAGTGCAATAGCAGAGCCTGCTGCAAGTGTGAACAAGCCTTAGGGTTCCATAGGAGCAACCTAAAGAAACAGGTAGCTGCCTTCCCTCTTATGACAGAAATTAGAGGCCTGTTTCAGGAGGAATGGGAAAAGGGGGAGAGAAAACCCTTCTCAACCAATAGGTTGTAGAAGTTGTAGCCGCTAACCAAGGAGAATGCGATTCCTTTATCTAACCCATCAACGGTGGATGCAGCAGTCACCAGACTGGCCAAGAATGTGACACTTCCGATGGAAGACTCTTCCTCCTTTCACAATATCCTTGTCACATTGACATGGACTTAAGAAAGTTTTACCTTACGGTAGGTGGTGCTTGTAAGCCCGCCATTGCTTTTACATCCGTAGCAAGTGCTATGCGAGTGTAGGCGCAGAACTTGGAGTATGAGATCAAAAACCAGCTGCCAAAAGAACTTTGCAGGTGAGGCAGATATAGACCTCATTTGATAGTCCTCCAGAGCCACGCTCAGCTTAGTCACAGCCAAAAGAATGCTGTGGCTAAAACCCTGGACGGCTGACCCATCCTCAAAGCAGAATTGCTGTAAACTGCCTTTTGATGGGAAGGTGCTGTTTGGCCAAAAAACTGGAGACTGCCATCTCCAGGGTTACAGGTGGAAAATCAGGTCTTTTGCCCTAAGATCGAAGGTCCAGACACCAGAGGGGGCAACCATCCAGAGGAGTGCCAAACAGGTACTGGAATTCCAGAGGTTTTCGCACATCCAAGGACTTCAGAAGACGTTGGAGGGGTACACCTTCAACCTTCATAAGATCTCAGAGAGCTAAGACCCCTGCGGCTCCCTCAGGTACCCAGAAGCTCTTTTAATGCCAGGCCCACCCAAGAGGCAGATGGAGCTAGGTGGCTCAAAGCGACCCAGTTCTGGCAAGACCACTGCCAAAAAATGGCGGATTCAGTCCACAGTGGCGCAAGGCCATTGTTGGCTGTTCAAATGGCAGCCTCCAGAACTACCTCAAGAGGGCTGAATCAATTTATCCGGATGGAGTCTCCATACCATAATCCAGGTTATTCAACCAGCAGACTGGAGGATTTCAGTGGACTTGCAATATGCCTACCAGCATGTCCCGATCCTTCAGTCATACCAGCAGTTCCTCAGATCTGCGTTGAGGCATTACCAGAGCCAGCTGGAGCCTACACAGAATATGGTCTACTTAGGGACCCAATTCAATACTCAGACGGCCACAGTTTCTTTGCCACCTCAGAAACTCCCCAAAATCAGGAAGAAGTTCCAACAGGCATTGGCTGCACCAGTGATGTCAGCATCCCAGTGCATGAGTCCTCTCGGGACGATGGCTTCATGTATTCTGATGATGCCCTGGGCTCACTGGAAACTCAGTTTTCCAACAAGGCTTCCTGATGCAGTGGAAGAGATTGTCTAGCCCAGCCTATCAGGATCACCAGCCGGAGACGCCAGAGTAACTGGTGGTAGACGAAACAAACGCTAAATGGCATAGTTCATTAGGGCCGCAGCCATGGATCATTGTTACCACAGATGCCAGCGCAGCAGGGTGGGGTGCCACCTGCGAACAACTCAAGATCCAAAGCAGAGTGGAATTTCCCACTCAGGGCCTAGTTTACAATATTCTGGAACTTCAAGCAACATTCATGGCGTTGGCCACCTTGGCTGCCTCACATACAGGGTCGCCCAGTCCTGCTCCATCTGGACAACAAGGCAGCAATTTTCTACATACGACAAGGCGGGACGCACAGCCAATCCCTCTTGAGGGAGGTGGAACCAATCATGACATTGGCACAACAATATCTCCCAGATTTGAGGGCCATATATCTTCTAGGCTGTCGGATAGGTGAAGCAGATCACCTATCCAGACAATTCATGGGCCCCAACGAATGCTCCCTTCACCCCGAAGTGTTCAAACAGATCATCCACGAGTGAGAGTGTCCGCAATATGGATATTTTTGCCTCATCAACCATCTGCAAGATGAGCCGGTTCGTCTCACACTACCCTCATCCATTAGCGGAGGGGACAAATGCCTTAACCCATCCTTGGGTTGGGCAACTGGCCTATGCCTTTCTTCCAATTTCTTTAATACTGCAATTCCTGAGGAGATTGTTGACAAAATTTGACAGTCATCACAGTATTTCCTTACTGGCCTCACAGACCATGTGTCTCTCTGGCAATGGATCTCAGCGTGTGCACACCAATCACTCTGCCGGTGACTCCTCATCTCCTGTCTGAAGGAGATACCCTAAATCTGCAACCAGCACAACTGGCCTTAGCAGCCTGGAGATTGTAAGGCAGAGGTTACAAGAGTTAGGATGTTCTCCAGAGAGTGTTAGAACTTTACAGAGTTCCAGAAAGGGGTCAACCGATGCCATCTTCTCCCAGAATATGGAATAGGTTCACAAGCTTTGCAGCTGGACGTCAGTTTGACCCTAGTGAGCCAAATGCATCTCAAATCCTGTCTTTCCTGCAATCAGGATTGGATGGGGGGGGGGGGTCAGTTCGCTTGGGGTGCAAATTTCAGCCATTTCGGCTTTTACCCAGAAGAAATGGGCAGCAAACCTGCTGGTGGAGCACTTCATGAGAGTGGTACTTGGACTTCGCCCTCCCAAGAGAAATGGGTTCCCTCAATGGGACCTGGCAGTAGTCCTCAATTCAATTCCCTCTTTGTACTCTGACAGACTGTTCATTATGGATATCACCTTTAAAAACGGCTTTCCTATTAGCCATAACTTCAGGGGGAAGGATGTCAAATCCAAGAATTGGGGGCAGCATAACCTTATTCCATGTTCTTTCCAGACAGGGTTGTGCTGAGACCATTGGATCATTTTGTCCCAAAAGTGGCATCGATATTTCATCTCTCCAGTAAATGGGTGCTTCCAGCCTTCCCAGCGGAATCAGATGCTGATCTGCATGAGTTGGACATTGCAAATGTCCACAAAGCCTATCTTCAGGCTACTTCCACATTCAGACGTTCTGACAGACTTTTTTTCATCATAAAGATTTAAAGGGAGAGAGGCCTCAGCCAGAACCATCTCGACAGTAAAAGATATTCACCGGATATATAGAGCGGCTGGAAAGGTTCCGCCAGAGGTGGTTAGAGCTCACTCAACCAGGGCGATGTCATCTTCTTGGGCGGCACGGGCAGGATTGTCTCTGGAGACAGTCTTCAAAGAGGCTAGTTGGTCATCACAACATACGTTTTTAAAACACTACAGGGTGGATCCAGCAGCTCTTATTACTGTAGAGTTTGGGAGGAAAACCATCCAAGCTTTTATGTCTATAGTCAAAGACTAAGTTTGTAGCATTAAACCCTCCCTCTCATAAGCTCATTATGTATTCTGCCATGTTTGGCGTCAGGAAAATTGAAAATTGTATTTGTAATTGTACCGCAATCTTCTTTTCTTGATGCCAATACATGGCAGCATACGAACCCTCCCTCTGATCTTTTTGCTTTATACAGGGAATGGGGTAGCTCTCAGTCAGACTTTTTTATAGAGCTAAACAGGTCCTTTGGGTGGATGTAGGGGCGGAACTATATCATATGTATGCTGCTAAGTATTGGTGTCAGGAAAGGAAAATTATGGTAAGTATTTGATACAATTTTCCATTTTATAGTGTTTAAATGACAGACCGTGAAACATTTGCGCACATGTAGGTATTTGCAGTCTATTTTCTCCACTACAATCGGCGCTCAACCGTAGTGCAGAGAGAGAAAGTCTCACAGGAGTGAGAGATTCTGGGGTGTCAGGGGAAGCCCTATCGAGAGTCCAGAAGGTGGGCAAAACAAAAAAACACTGATATAATTTACATTGATGAATAAATTAATTCTCTAAAAAAAAAAAAAGGGGCAAGGAATCCCATACTCGCATGCCAGCTCAGAAAGCTGGCCAAGCCACTGATAGGGGAAATGAAGGATGGCGGATTCAATGCTAGGCCCTCAATCTTTTGATTTCCATAAGGAACAGTCACGTACCTATGGTTGCAAACATCATTTTGTATTTATCTCTGTGAATTAAGCTTTATTTGTCATGTGTCAGCTTAGTATGGCCTTTTTGGGATCTGTTCTTATACCAAGTGTATTTTGTACCTAATGGAATGTTTCAACTTGTAAAATACATTTTTTTTTTTACTTATGTACCCTTTTATGTTATTTATATTGTTACTTTTTCATTTGTGACACGCCTCATTCAAAGTCCCATGACCAATTTCTCTCTGCATTACTGTGTGAGATGTCTGAGGGACCAGCCCAAAGGGAAGGTTTGAGGCCCAAGCAGGGGCCGAAGAGAGAGCTGGGTATCTGAGTATTTTAGTTAACAGTTTTGATGGTGAAAACCCATTTCGTGGGCAACTGTGTTATTTGAACTTTGAATTTGTTTAATAAAAATGGGCCATTAAACCCTAAACCACAGTTTTGACTGGCATAGACTCACTAACATTGCTTTTACCAAGAAGCTAAATTCATTCCCTCTGAAGACTAAACAAGAACAATCTGATAGCTTCCTAGGCAGATCTCTTAGTACCACCCAAATCAACAAAAGTCGTTTTTTTTTTTTTTTTTTCCCAATCTTTTGTTGGGACAGAAGGAGAATACTCCATCCATGCTGTTTAGCATGGATGTAGGAATCTCCATCGGCAAAAGACAATTGAAAAATGTGTCCAGTCTGGAGGTGCAAAGAGAGCTGTCTACTGCAGTTTCTTTCTCAAGTCCTCTTCCCTTCATGTCCTAGATATACTTTCGCATCAGGAAAAAAAGGTGAAACCCCACACACTCTTCCCACCCTTCTGTACTTACCTCTGTGGTTGATGAGCTGAATGTCCACGCAGCCAGTGCAGCGGTCTAGGAATTTGAAAACCCTGCCCTTCTACCTCTTCTTTTAGCGGAGCTTCCTGTGATGGATCAGAACGATGTTCTGTGCCAGCACTCACCAATCAGAATTGCTTTGTTCCATCTTGAAAACGCTGCATAAAGAAAATCCCCGGAGTGCTGCAATGGCTGCATGGGGACTGACAGCTCATCACCAATTGAGGTAAGTACAGCAGGGACTGGTGGTGTGCAGTGCTAGTTTTTTTTTTTCTGAAAAGATGAACTTGCACTTTAACCTATTAGCTATTGCTTTTATGTTTAATAGTTATCTGCAAATTTATATATGATAACAAGTCGGCTAACAGACCTCCCTCCTATCTTCGTTCTGCACACTTTTAACAACCACTTCATGCTCACAACCACCATACTCTCTCACATTCAATTTTCCTCATACACAAGTCCTTTTAATATGGCACTACTGAGATGGGGATCACAACATAGGTGTGCGCAGGGGGTGTGCCTGGGCACACCCTAATCACCCCAATACATTAGCATTATTGCTCTGTGTGCCTGAAGGGAGATTGGAAATATCTCCCTCTGACTAGTTCTGCCATTTAATGAAGTGCTACTGTACTTATCTTTCACTGTACCGGCTCTGCCTTAAAAGTGTGTGTATATATGTGTGTGTTTGAGTTTTGGGGTGCACACCCTATTGCAATAGGCTACACACACCTATGGATCACAACATAAACTAATAGAAGGGTTGAACTTTACAGGGAGATTCTTCAATATGTAATTGAACACCAGTGTCTTCCTTTTTTATAAACTATGGTTTCTTGGATCCAGAAATGCATTTTATCTATAATAGATTCTCACATAGCTATGCTTCTTAGCATTGCATTTCCAAAAGAATCAGAATTCACCTGGGGAAATACCCCGCAGAAGACAGCAGCAGCTGTCAAATTTGAAATCAGCACAGCCACGTCATTCATTCAAAAAGCTTTGTAAATTAATTACCTACAAGTCCCACCTGACGCTGCGGCAGATGGATTTGTAGTTATCAATGGATTATCAGAGCAGTAATCAGTGCACTTGTAGTCCATTGACACTTATTGCAGCTCTCCAACTGAAAGCCCATATAGAGGTACAGACAGGAGGTTGAAGGACGAGTTTTCAGGATCCTGGCATTGTACAGGTAAAAAAAATAAAAAAAAAAAAATGCATTTTTCTTTCCTCAAAAGCATGTGCATATTTATTTATTTTTTCAAATGCTCCGCCCATAGGCTATAGAAGAATTCTAATGTTTGACTAGTAATAATAAATATTACTAGTGAAACAACATTAGAATTCTACTATAGCTTGTGGGTGAAGCATTCGACCGGAAATGTACGATCACGGCGTCGTACAGTTTAGCTGCACCATAAGCCTTCAATTGCCAGATTCGATCTTAATTCATTCGGATTTTCGGACGTATGCATTTTTTAACTAAACAATATAAATAAAAACAAATTTTGGGAGTAACTAAATAAATTTTATTTTTCGAATTAAATCGAAATTCTGAAACAAAATATTTCAGTGTGCACATGTCTACTAAAATCCCCTTCTTGATCTTAAAAGTCAGCATACTGGGTGTAAGCTAAAGGGGTCGCTGGCTAGTGTTTTGAAGAAGCAACGTCCACTAAATTCCTTCTGCTACAAAAGCTTAATTCTGTACAGCCTGCTGCATAGTTCTACTGACAGTCTACTACACAGTTCTATTAATAAGTTGTCCTCGCTTGGAAATAGTTAATTTGGAGTATCCTACTAAATCCCTTCTCCTATCCAAGTTCTCCAAATACAAAAACACATCCCTTGGACTGGTTATTGGAGAAAACGAGGGTAAGAGTGTGTGCACCTGGCTGTGTGAAAATACCCTGTGACTGGCTGTGGAGTAATCAGTGGGAGACCTTGGCACAAATATTCAAGCGGCTCCTGCGGGGGGGGGGGGGGGCAGGGCAGTCTGGGAGGAGGGCAGTGTTAGATACTGTATTTGCTTGGCTTCAATATGTTAGTGTAACCTTTTTATTTTTTCCCGCGATAAAGGTTTTACATGGATAAATAAAAGATAATCATTGTAAGCACCCCTGTCAGTGGTAAATGGTTTGTCCCAACACTCTTTACTGATACATCTGAAGGATAGCCTGTTAAAAAAAACAACATACTTACTGGCTGGATCACCAGGTGGAAACAAAGCCTAAAAAAATGAATGCAGCCATCACATCTAAGAATTGGTAAGCTGCAATTTAATAAATGTTTGCTTTTGGATTTAATACCACTTTAATTTTGTTGCATCAATGTCAGAGGAGCATGGTGGAAGATAAGCCTGGGCTTCTGTCTTAAGAGTTATTATATGAGCAAGTCTAGGACTCTCCTAATGGCCAGACATTCTCATTCTACTTCAGTGTAGTTTCTCTCAGTCAAGGTTATTTTTTGCCTGAGAAGGACTAGGGCAGGGGTCTCCAAATTTTCCAAAAAAGGGCCAGTTTATGATCCTACAGACTTTAGGGGGGCAGAACTGTGGCCATTGAGAGAGAAGAAGGTCCGGACGTCAGTGGGAAAAAAAACAATGCCTCATCTTTAGTGTCAGTGGAAGTAATTGTGCCCCATCTTTGGTGTTATTGGGCACCATTGTTGGTGTCATTGGGAGAAACTATGCCTTGTTGTTGGCATCATTGGGAGGAATTGTGTCCCTTAATTGGTGTTAGTGGGGGGCAATTACACCCCATTGCTGGTATCAGTTGATAAAATAGTGCCCCAAGAGCCGGAAAAAAACAAGCAAAGGGCCGCATCTGGCCCCCGGGCTGCAGTTTAAGCAAATGGGATTCCCTATTGAAAATTAAAATGTCATCTAGATATACTTAGGTGTATCTCAGATGGGGTCGTAACAACCTATCCATTGCCCTTTTGAACATGGTTGGAGTGGTCTGAAGGCCAAAAGGCTTTCTTTTGTACTGGAAGTGTCAATTTTGCACTGAGAAAGTTGCTTTCCTCCAGGCAGCCTTGGTTAGAGGTATCTGCAAATATCCCTTTGTAAAGTCTGAAGTAGTGATGTATTGGGCTGGGCCTGGTCTAGCCCATCAGACCAAGGCATGGGATAGGCATCAAATTTTGAAACATTACCAAGCTTTCAGAAATCATTGCAGAACTGCAAAAAGTGCCACTAGGCTTGGAAACCAACACAGTAGGACTTGATCACTTACTGGAAGATTGCTCAACAATTTCCAGAGACGGCATCTTTACCACATTTGAGACCACCTACTCTGACCCTCTAGATGTGATAAGGGCTGATACAAATCTAGAAATCACGCTCAGTAATGATGCATGTTCAAAAAAATCAAGCTGTCTGGGTAAATCAGAGGGTATCTCATTGTTCTTATTAAAAAATGTATTTGCTTCCTGGATTATGTGTGGGTGTTTTTTTTTTTTTTTTTTTTTGTTATTTCAGTGTAGTTACTAGTTACTACCCGGATGCTGTCCATACCATTCTGAGGTTCAAGTCCCACACTAATCAGCACAGACACTGGTCCCCTGTGTTCCCAGGGGTTCAACAAATTTACATGATAGAGCTGATAAGGTTTCCTCTTGCCCGGTTGGTGAAAGCTATAATTCACATCCTCCACTTTAGCCACAATATCAAATGGTCCTTTCATCAGGCCAGGAACTTACTTTCCACTGTTTGAATCAGCACCGCCTCTCAGTCCCCACTTGGAAGCACCCTATATTAGCAGCCCTATTATAAACTAGGGGTTGTGCCTCCTAAGTACTCTGCAAATGTTCCTTGATCAGTGGCATCACATTTACGATCCTTTCTTGAATTTGGGAGACATATATTCATGACCACTTGAGGGATTGACTTTTCTCCCTTCTTCTTTCACTAGGTCAAGCAAATCCTGAGAACTCTGTCCATAGACTAATTCCTATGGTGAGCACCTCATGAGGCCTAAGGTACCTACATATGGCAAACAAGATAGCCAGCAAAAGGCAATCCCAATCTTTACCATTGTTTTGAGTTCCACCCAAAAAAAAAAAACTTTAATGAGCATGAAAAAAAAAAAACAGTTGGAGAAATTTATTATTATTTTTTTTTTTTTTTTTTTACTCACCACTTTAATGCTTGTTGCTAGGGGGTCACTCGTAATCTGCCTCCTTTGGCGCCTGACGTCACTTCCCTCGGCGCAGGAAGGGAGATCACCTCTCCCCCTCCCTCTAGGCGATCATCTAGGACACATGACAGGTCCCAGATTGCGCGGCCAGTCACGGCGCGTGGTTAGCGCGTGCACAGTGGGTGCCCGGCTGTGAAGCCACAGCCAGGCGCCCACAGTTAACATACCGGCGCTGCTGAGCGGAGGGGGAGACGAGCGGGGCTTCGATCCCCCGCATCACTGGACCCTGGAACAGGTAAGTGTCCGATTATTAAAAGTCAGCAGCTGCAGTATTTGTAGCTGCTGACTTTTAATTTATTTTTTTTTAGTGGGAACTCCGCTTTTAAGCATGGCACATATCTGCCATAACCCTCAACATGAATGATGTGCTCTAGTTAGTGAGTATTTGTTTATGAAACCCCATGCTTGCAAGCACTTGGAACAGTTCATTGGGTGATTGTTTTGGACAAAGTATTCTGTAGAGGAAAAGTTTCAGACAATCAAGTGGTATATTATGTATTGGCGACTTCAGGCTGATTTTGCCAATAGGCTTACCAAATCCATGGCTAAATATTCAAACAGAATTTCAGTTACAGGTAGAGGCTCTAAAGGGTTGCAGGTGCAACACTAGATTGGTGAACTAATAAGTGGGGTAAGCGGGGCTTTTTTTCTCAGAGAATAGGTGCAGGAACTTCCTCCTTCTGAGTCACCTCTTGTGTCCATCCCCTACCCACCTCTGAGCACCATTCCTTGGTTCCACCCCCTACCCACCTCCAGGCACCATTCCTTGGTTCTGCTCCCTACCCACCTCCGAGCACCATTCCTTGGTTCCACCTCTTACCCACCTCCGAGCACCATTCCTTGGTTCCACCCCCTACCCACCTCTCAGTAATAGATACACAATCAAGTATCAATTTGTGGTGCTAAGTAATTTTTATGTAATTTGTTGAAAATGATAGGAAGTAAAATAGATCTCCTGTAGCCAGCAACAATGGAGCACACCCAGCAACAATAGACCTCTCCTCAACAGTAGATGTCTCCCAGAAACGATTGTCTCCCAGTAGCATAAGAGTCCCCCAGCAACAATAGATTCCCCACCAGCGACAACTGACCTCCCCAGCAACAACACTCTCCCCCTGTAAAAATAGATCCCCCTCCAGCAACAATAGATCCCCCAGCAGCCAACATCAATAGACCCTCCAGTACACCCCAGAACCCCGTGCCATTACATACATTCAGAGCTGGAGGTGCCGAAACTGCGTTCCCCATGTTCCTGCTGAAAAAAAAGCCCTGGGGGTAAGTACAGTACTTCTGCTTTCAAACCTGGCCAGTAGAACCAGTCGCTGATATGTACCTTGATTTTCTAAGTCCCCAAGTTCCCCCCAAAACATGATTATGTGCCAGACCAAGGACCCTCTATCTAAGGAGGCCCATCTGGGGCACCCTCAGTTTTTAAATGATGACTTCACAAAACCTTGGTGACCCACTAAAACGGGTCATTATTGAGTGCAAGATGAGGCCACTGCTCATGTGCACTTGGCTTTTGGGGAACCCCGTTTATGACAACTAATTGTTATCTTGCCCAGGCCAGAGTAGGGTTTCTCATCTGAGTTATTCTAAATGCCCCCTTGGACACATGCAACAGTGCTGATTTCATCAGTGGAAAGTAAGTTCCTGGTCAGATGAAAGGGCCATTTGATATTGTGGCTAATCTGGGGAATGTGAATTACAGATTTCAGCAACCAGGTACCACAGACCCTCCTCCTCCTCAGAAGGCAGCTCAGTTGTCAGAATTTACTCTCCAATACCAGCAACCTTCACTTTTTGGACTGCATAAGCATACTCTTCATCATCTTCAGTATAAGTCATAATTTGATATGTCTAGAACATCCTCTGATAATGCATCTGATCAGAATCCTCCTTCCCCGCAGTTTCCCACAGTAGTTCCCAGAATCTAAGAAAGTGGCATCCCACTATCACAGGGTGTACCAGTGGGTAAGTTCTTGTATCTCCATGGATGCAGACGACTTGAAGCATCTTGACCATAGGGCCAACCTGACTGACCAGGGTGTACCGTACCATGGTCACCATACTTTCTGGGTCCCAAAGAGTCTTGGCTGAGATCAGGTTGATGAACACAGTATATTCATAGCTCTCTTCATCTGAAATTGGATGTGCAGCACAAGATTCCTGGGTAAAGCTGGAAAGCCCGCAGAGAGCCTCACATTACATGGACACCTCTTGCCACGCCATCGGCCATTGCACCCAAGTATGCCTCTGGCTACTTCCAGCATTGAATGATGCACAGAGAATAGTTGTTGCCCCTCCACAAGAGCTGGGGCTGACGCTTTAGGAGACTCTTTTAGGCTGATCCCACAATTCTGTAACGTTTTTCCTAAAATTAATAACTTTTCCCTGGTATGAAGTGACCAGCGGCTGAGCTCAGTGATACTGCAAGAGAAGCAGAAAGAGAGCATTATGCATGCGCAGAGGTTTGAATGAGGGGAATGTTCATTGCTGTAATGCTGGGGGTGAGTCTCTGACGGCTGTTGTACAAGCAACAGGACAGGGCACACAGATACCTATTGTAGTTTTAATTAAAGTGGTTGTAAAGGCAGAAGATTTTTTTTACCTTAGTGCAATATATCTCCGTAAGCTCACGTAGGGTGGAGCTATTCCAGTAACATCATCGTGCCCGCTAGGGTGATGGAGGCTTTGTGATACTCTGTATATCGCTTTTTTCATGTGGGTAGTTACCTGGTTTTAATAAAAAGTGTTATAAGATACTGCACTATGGGCAATTCTCCTTATTTTTTCATAGTATGAGTGATTGTTTAGCTACCTGGATGTCCCTGGCATGATTGGACTGGATCTGAGCAAGCTGACGAGAGGCAGTATTAAAATAGCTGAGCATCCACCATCCATCTGGGTTTATTCCCACAAGCGTTGTTAGACTTATAGCTGAACTCCATCTTTTGTTAGACTTTACATAGTTCGTTTGGGCCAAGGTGGCCTAAACGAACTGACAAACTATGTCCCTGACTAACCTGTAAAGTGCTGGATGTGCCATATAAACTGTATGCAGCTGAGGCTACATACAGCATACACCTCTGTTTCGAGTTCAAGCCGTGACTTTCTGTCTCATACCCGGAACACAGTAGAGCCTATCACAGCAGCAGTCAGTCATTCAGAGAAAACAATGTATACTAGCAATGAATACAAAGCTTCCTCTGAATAAAGCAAAGAGTCAGCCTGATGATGTCACAACACGTAATATGTAAAGTCTAACAAAAGATAGAGTTCAGCTTTACGCTTACGAGGTCTTACTTTCTGGTAAGCAGCAGTCTGGATATCTGGTGAAAGGTGCACGCTGGTGATGTACTGAAGAGAAATATTTAGTACAAATCTCATTTCTTCTGTTGGTGTATCACTTCTTCAGGATTTTTGAGCAATGGACTTTCTTTTGATTACTGTGAAGTCCCTTTGACTATTGGAAGGACTTTTATTTTACTTGATGAACTTATTTGAATTATTAGGCACATTTTTTTGCATATTTATGCACATTCATTTATTAGTAATTATCTACATCAACTTCAGTATTTATTACTTAATTACTTAATCATGTATTGATTGACAGCGCCACAAGTTTTGGGTATTTATTTCTTACAGCCTACACGACATCACATATATTTAGGCTGACATATGAAAGCCTCGATCTCCTCCTTTATATTCTATGCCTCAAACAGTTATCAAAGTAAATGAATCTTGCTTGGATTATTTTCCACTAAAATGGTCAGGTGGAGGGGGTGGGAGGGAGGAACAGGAGAGGAGATATTGTGAATCTTTAAAGCTGAACTCTGATTACAGAAAATCTCATTAAAAAATATACCTCGGTAACCACAAAGGATATAAATCCACTTTGCCTGGACCAAATGCCATTGCAAACCCAGCTATTATTTCAAAAAGAAGAAGCAACCTCATCAGCGTGCTGTGCCTTGCCTGTGCAGAGAGCAGAGCTCTGAGAGGGGCCCAGGAACGTCCATCCACTACAGGCGTCCTGCGGAAAACTACAGCAGGGGGTGGAGACAAGACCAGTTAACCTGCATAAGGAGAGAGGGCAGCAGTCACCAGTCTATATTACAGGAAGCTCCTGGATATAGGCAAAGTTTCACACTGTATTACTGTACATATGTGGAAGAAATACACAAAGCAAATCAAGATTCAAGTAAGAATACACATGCCGCTTGTATTTAGACAATATTTGCTTATCTCGGAGTTCAGCCTTAAATATGATGTTCACTGTAATCATGGGCTGCATCTCATCTAACAATAGCTCATATTATATTATTCCTATATCAGGTCAGAGCTGAGCTCCAGGCACCATATGTCCAGTAGTAACTGCTGCTTGAACTGGAACTCTTACTGTAGCACTGGAAGCTTTATTACTCAGGGGATTTCATCCTGCTGTATATTGTAATTAAGGTCTTTCATTGTTTACTCTTCAGCCCACTCTGGTGGTGGTATTATTGAATAACACCCACTAGATACTGTTTAGCCCTTTTGTAATATGTGTTTATTTGCAAATGATGAAAATAAAGCAGCATTATCTTTCATTCTTATTTTTATAGAAGTTTCATAAAATACTGGTGTATTCAATAATGATTTCTCCATTTATTTATTTTTTTTAAAAAGCTGCATAATAAAATAAAAATGGTGTAGCTGAGAGTGTTTTGTTTGGGGAAAAAATGTTATTTACCTGTGATTTCAGGGAATTGATTTTGCTGTAAGATTACTGATTTGGCATGTGCTGAAATATTCACTGAAATTACTTTTAGAGCTTGTTCACACTGGCAGCCGTGCTGGTGTGCCCTGGGAGGAAACTGCCAATAAGCTGGTCCAGGAGCATTGCCCTGTTTGCTTTTCTTTTTTTGGTAGAACTTTATTCAAATGACATAAATAACAAGATCTATTCATGCAGTAGCGTTGCAATGTGGTGGTTTGCGTTGCAACCCACTGCACTGAAAGAACTTCATGCAGCTCTTTTTTTAGGGCACGCCACTATAACACTATAGGAAACCAGGCAAGGCAAGCCTTGTCTTTGCATGGGACTGTAGGTCGTGCACTTGCATTTAACTAACCATAATAATAATAAATAATACACAACCCAATAAAATTGGTATTTAAAATGGCCGTGGGACCTTTTTATTGGTATTTAAATTGAGATTTATTAAGCTTTATTAAAATGTCAAGTATATGAATATATATTTTAAACAAATGTAAAACTCGCTAAGTCATAGAACTCGAGCGATAAATGAATAATTCATAAAGCAAAGTCCCCCCTTGATCCAAGGGTGACATAACCACATAATGGTGCCAGCGACAGGGTGGGAGGGAGGGGGAGCTTGCCAAGCCCATCCAGGACAACTGCAAAGTGGTCTGTCATGTGGGGCCTTTTATAGTCCCATACACGTGCAGGAAAAACGTATTTCCCGTCTCAAGCCTCGTGACAGGCTCTCTATTTAAAAAAAAAAAAAAGTCAGAAAACTTTATTAATTAGCTTTGTGGCCACAATCCCATGTTGTTGACTCTTAATTTGTGCCCACTTGTCATTGGCACAGGGAAACGCAAATGGTGTGAACAAGATTTCAAAGTCACCCTTTATAGACTGCACAGGAGAAATTTGCTCCAGGCACCCCCCCTCCAATTTCTCATCCCTTGTTAACAAAAAACAAATTAGTAAATGCCTAAAAAAAAAAAAAAAAAATTCCTTTTATAGAAGTTTTTTTTTTTTTTAACTCACCTCAGTTTGCCAGTACTAGGAACCATAGTTCCCAGGTATGCCAATGGTTTTTCAGCAGTCCTTATGAAAAAAAATAATAAAAAGAATATTGATAATAATAAAATAATATTAATATAATATTAATAATGTTCTGTGGCTTTTATATTGTTTTGACATCATCTTATTTTGATTAAAAAAGTAAAATAACAAAATACAAGTAAAACAGGAAAAAAACACAATTACATTCTCTGAGCTTTCATTTTTTACATCATCCCCCCCCCCCCCCCCATTAGCTTTAATAAAAGTTTCATAGTAATTTTTCTGATTTTTCTGACCCCCGTTTTCTTTCTTTCGGGTCTACATATTTGGAAACCACTAAATTCATCATATTCTCGGTTAAACAGTGGTCATGTTTTGGCACAAGAACAGGTCCAGTATAGCATCAAGGAGCTTCTCAAACCCTCCGGAGTCATTTAATGCCATTCCACTCTCAAAAAAATTTGAAAAATATTGACTCCAATGCATTTTGCAAAAATGGCAATATTTTGTAGCATTGCCCCCACTTTTTGCCAAATGTTTGGCTAAAGCATGCTTGTTAAAAATGAAACCTACACCAAGAGAAAAATGGCAGTTACCATTGCTGACCACTTTCTCAAAAAAGGCTAGTTACCTGGCTTTTTCTGGCTTCAATATTTTTGGAGGCTGACCAGGAATACACACGTAGATCAGGAAAGTCAGTGTTCCTAATTTGCAAGTAATGACAGCCAGGGGTATAGTATTTTTAGTAGAAGAGGTCAGCATTAGATGAATCCTCAGGACAGGTTTCCTCTAATAAGACAAAGAGCAATAAACATTGAAACATTTAAAAGTAATGACAGAAAAAAAAGCCAAATGGTACATCAAGTCTGACTTTTTTTTGTTTGTTTTTGTTTTTTTTATTTATATATGTTTTTACTGTAGATCTCTGTTTGTTCCAAGCATTTTTATTTATTTTTTTTATAATTGTATACTTATTTGTTTTTTTGTTTTTTTTTTCCATCAAAAATACAATACAAAGTTGTTGTAACAGTCTTATACAAAAAAGAGAAGCATATCTTAGTAGATGATAACACATACATATGACAGTCTCTAGATAGTGTGTAGTCCATCTTATAAGAAATTTGTATAACATTCAAAAGAACTGTCATCAAGGTTGGGCTTAAGACACTGTGAATAAACGGAACATAAGCAAAACAGTAGATAAAGAAACAAAGAAAAAAGGGAGGGGGGGTTACACCATGGATTTCAACATTGCATATATATATGCTGATAGAAATAGGATTAGATCATTTAAGCAGGTAAAGACTGGCTGTGTGTATGGCATTTATTCAGAGGTATGGGATGTTGTCTCTGGATTGAATGGAGAATTATCCCAAGGATGCCATATTTTTGAGAATTGAGGTAAGGAGTCATGGATCGCTGCTGTCATACATTCCATGCTGCGTAAATGTGCTATGGTCAGTATTAATTGGGATTGTGTTGAAGAATTAGAGGATAACCAGTGGGTAGGTATTACTCTCTTGGCAGCCAACAAGATATAAGACATCAACCTTTTAGCATGTTTAGATATTTCAGGAACTGGGAGGCCTAGTAAATAATGGACCGTGTCTAGCGGGAAGTCCGTCTGGAGTAAAGATTGGACCGACGTCCAAAATGGTAAGATTAGCGGGCATTCCCAGAAGATATGGTAATGTGTTCCCAGATCCTGTAGGCATCGCCAACATTTCTGGGGTACAAAGGGATCATTTTTATGAATAGCTTCCAGGGTCCTATACCAGAACATGAGGACCTTATAAGCTGTCTCTCTCTGCTCCACGCATTTGGAAACTTTCGATATGGAGTCCCAGATCTTTTGCCATTGAGGAAGGGATATAGGGGTCTGAATTATCTTGGCCCATTTCTGCATGTATACATGAGAGTTTATCATGGGTGGGTTTGATTCATGGAGAATCTTGTATATAGAAGATATGAGACCAGGTTGGTACGGGCCTTGGGCACATAATACGTCGAAGGCTGCATGGGGCCCATAGACTGGTGCTTACTCTGCCTATTTGATAATCCGACACTGCCAACACATAATAACCAATCTGTTGACCGACTTGCTTGCCTTGATTTATTACCCTTTCTGCCTCTTGTGAGCTAGTTACTTCAAAACTAAAATTATTCAGATCAATTATAATGAGTACGCTACAAAATTCTAGGAGAGTCCCGTAGTCCAGGTTTGGATAGAGTGATAAAGAGTTATAGTTTCTGACTGTATGGGGGAGACTTTACCTCACTTTTTATAGCTGTGCAGCCAGTACAAAAAAAAAATGGGAGGTGGAAGGGGTTGTTTTTTTTATCGCACGCATAGTCAGTAATAAAAACTTTGCCAAACTTTCTATCCCATCCATGTTCTACTAAAATATGATTTTCTTTTGTATCTGTGTGCCTATTAATGGGATTTTACATCACATCTCTCTTGGTGATGAAAAGTTAATCCTCAACTGTGTGCATAACCATGCATAAGAGAATATAAGATAAAAGCATACATTAGCGTGGTATGTGCACACTGGTATATGTGTAAATAAAATAGGAATGGCCAGGAGATTGCAAAACCCCATGCTATGTGTATGTAGAAACCTAGAAAAGCTCACATAAAGGCTTTGATTTTGGCATCATGATACTTTGCAAGGGGAATAAAATGGCAGTATAGTGCCATCTAGTGAAAAGACTGTATAGTACATGAAACATTTAGAGGACATGATTTAAAAATGACCATTTAATTTTTATTTTATGAGTTTTACAGTTAAACAAATGTATAGCCACTCTGGGCAGTTTCTCTACTAATTTTTGCCTTTTGAAAAAAAAAAAAAAAAAAAACTAGAAACAAAATCTGTTTTGCATATAGCACTGCAAGAACATATTCAGACAGTTTTGAATGAATGTATGTTGTATATGCCCGTCCCAAAAAAACAACAATGCTCTGCGCTTAGTACAATATTCTAACGGTGTATGTGCGGCACATAAATAATTATATGACTAGTAGCAGCTGCTTAAATAGTAGAACATGTATATAGGCAATAATGAATCAATTAAATTAGATAAATATATAAATACACAATTATAAATATATAAATAAATAAAGTGTTTCTTCAGTATTGCAGCAGCGCTGTGCACCCCAATTAAACAGGGTCTCTTTCTTAATCTATTTCAGAAAGTTCAAACATGGATCTGATAGCCAGAGTCCCACCAATAAATAATCAAGATGTATTCTGTGAGGGTAGTAATCCTTTCACCAAGCGATACACCACGTGCTGGGGTCCCCAATGAAAACTCACTCACCAGAAATCAGATCAATAAAAGCCTTGATTAATAGTAGTAAATCTGCATCAATATCCAAAGCGACCACCAGATGTCAGTATTATTCCCAGTAGTTCCAATAGGATATGTAGAAGAAACAAAAATGCTCACATAGCGTGATACTGCTAAACATCTTTATTTGTACCATCCAAACATCCCCTTAAAACCATGCGTACCAAAATTTAATAAACATTGAGCAAAGATAACAAAGTGCACTGTGCCTGATTGCGTCCTCCAGTCGTGAAAACCTGTCAGGAGCGCTCCCTGTGTGTAACCACAGTCACACGCTTCCTGGTTCCTCGGTTGGTGGAGCACATGCGTCACTTCCTGTGCGACTCGTCCCTAACGTTTCGTCACTTCCTGGACTTCTTCTGAGGGCGCCCTCAGAAGAAGTCCAGGAAGTGACGAAACGTTAGGGACGAGTCGCACAGGAAGTGACGCATGTGCTCCACCAACCGAGGAACCAGGAAGCGTGTGACTGTGGTTACACACAGGGAGCGCTCCTGACAGGTTTTCACGACTGGAGGACGCAATCAGGCACAGTGCACTTTGTTATCTTTGCTCAATGTTTATTAAATTTTGGTACGCATGGTTTTAAGGGGATGTTTGGATGGTACAAATAAAGATGTTTAGCAGTATCACGCTATGTGAGCATTTTTGTTTCTTCTACATATCCTATTGGAACTACTGGGAATAATACTGACATCTGGTGGTCGCTTTGGATATTGATGCAGATTTACTACTATTAATCAAGGCTTTTATTGATCTGATTTCTGGTGAGTGAGTTTTCATTGGGGACCCCAGCACGTGGTGTATCGCTTGGTGAAAGGATTACTACCCTCACAGAATACATCTTGATTATTTATTGGTGGGACTCTGGCTATCAGATCCATGTTTGAACTTTCTGAAATAGATTAAGAAAGAGACCCTGTTTAATTGGGGTGCACAGCGCTGCTGCAATACTGAAGAAACACTTTATTTATTTATATATTTATAATTGTGTATTTATATATTTATCTAATTTAATTGATTCATTATTGCCTATATACATATTCAGACAGTTGCCTTACCGCATTGCCTAATGCACAGCGTTTTGCACTTTTTATTTTGCAGCTAACTACAATGTACATCTGAGCCCCATTACATTGGTCGTCAATGCCCTCCTTACACTGTGCCCCCATTTCAGTGGTGGTCAGTGAAAGCATTGTACTCACAGGATTGGCAGATCAGAGTGGGCCCTGGGCACAGTAAGCAGGAAGATTATTGGCTTTCAAAGGAGGAGGAAGGAGCCGGCTTTCTAATGTAAACACAAATAAGTCGCATGACAAATCAAAATAAATGTTCCCCTATGAAAGTCGTCTTAACTGATCCAACACAAGTCGCTCCGACTTTAGAAATGATTGAGCCTGTGTTTTTGGGGGAGGGGCCCCTCATCAGGATTTCCAGAAGAGGACTATATATATATATATTAAAATGTGTGTGTTTTTCTTCCCTATTGTTTCTGTTAGCAGGTTGTTCTGACAGAACAAGGCAAGGAAACAATGTGTGTGCTTTTGTTTCATATTTCCGTTGGCAGGATGCTAACCCCCTCCCAACAGAAATAATGTACAGTATGTAGTTAGGTGTAAGTG
Organism: Lithobates clamitans; assembly: GCA_037952925.1. Taxonomy (NCBI): domain Eukaryota; kingdom Metazoa; phylum Chordata; class Amphibia; order Anura; family Ranidae; genus Lithobates; species Lithobates clamitans. The sequence goes on along the minus strand of JBBGZY010001281.1, from coordinate 2,564,120 downwards.
TAGGATGTGTTGTTTTTGTCTTCTCTTAGGATCTTTTGGGATGGGACGGCTGTCCATCCCCCTCCGGCTGGAGACAAGAATCCTTGCGGATGGAATATCTCTCTTGAGGGAGAGATGCTCTGGTCCAGATGTGTATATACCCTTAGCTGCAGGGACCTGTAGTTAGAAGTGCCTTATCCATTCTGCACAGATGTAAATACCTATCAGAAATTTATATCTCTCTTTTTGTACGTCATTTATTTGTACAGTTCCCCATCCAAGTTGTTTTCCTTTCCCCCTTCCATTTTATCTTATGGGATGCCCTTGCTCCTGGACCCAGGAGCCATTTTTTGTAAATTTTTCCAGCTGAGGGACTAGCTGGAATTTGGTGGGGGGTGAATGTAGCGCCCTCTACTTAGGTAGGTGCTAGAGTTAGGATTTTTGTGAGTGCAGGTAAATTTAAGCAGGCCTGTTTGTTTTGATCTGTGTGGGCAGGGAGTAGCTCCCAGTAGGCTGGTGACTCGCAGATAGCATCACTTCTCCCTCTGGCTTCTAGAGGATTCTAGAAGAGAGGAGGGGAAGAGAGGTGGAGCTGCCCGGGGTGTTCTAAGGAGTCCTGACCAATCCCCAACCTGGATTGGCAGGCCTCCCTAAATACCTAGGGTTAGCCCAGCTAGGGAGTTGTTGTCTGGTGGAAGAACTGAGGATGGAGTACTAGGCTGTTGGGGCCTTAGAGGGCGCACCCCATTCTTGGGGGGGGGGGGGTTGACCTTGGGCCTGGGACTCGAGTGCAAGAAGAATCTCTTCAGGAACACGTGAAGGATCTGGACAGGAGGCACATAGAGGAGTCTGAGAGGACAGCAGGAGCTAGTGCTGCCAGGCAAGTCTTCAGGAGGGAATCACCGGTGTGTGCAGCCAGGAGGGCTGGTGAGTGAAATCTGCTATTGGGAGGACTGGAGAGGCATGCCAGAGAGGTCTGAGAGGCAACAGTCAGAGCTGGGTGTGGAGCCAGTGAGGATTGCAATTTCATGGACAGCGGAGTCGGGCACCTGCAGCCAGGAGTGCTGGCAGGGCCTGAAGAGGGATTGCTGGGAGTAGTCCTCAATAGGACAGCTAGAACTAAAGACTTTATATTTTTCTACATAAAAAGGGACTCGCGGCCCCTGCCTACAAAGGGCAACTTCTAGGGCCTGACTGAGTCAGTGTTGGGCCTAACCATGTGCTAGCTGTGTCTGGAGTCAAGTGTCATGCAGGAGAGAGGGAGTGATAGTCTGCAAGTAAGTGTTGTTCAGTAGGAGTTTGAAGAAAAGTTGTGTACAAGGAGTATACATAGTTCTGTCCCTAATTGACTGTTCTATAATTCTACTGGGCATCCCATATATTCCCATCCCTATCCAAGTTCAAATCCTTCAATAAAATAACAAAACAAACATCTGGACTGTTCATTGTCTCCAAGGTGATTGGGAAGTGAATGCCAGGCTGGGCAGGGTGACAGGTGGACCACAACTTTCAGCAGCCCTTATGGGGGTACCGCTACATATATTTACACATTTATTTAAAAAGTTAAAAATTGTCATTTTAAACAGGATAAATTATTGAATAAAATGGGCACATTTTAGATGCAATAACACAATTTTCTTGAAAATTAACAAAGCTCCAAAAAATACAATAAAGGGTACATTTTGTTGCATTTTATTGTTTAAGGATTGCGGGGGGGGGGGGAAATTATTGTTGCAAAACAATATCATGAAAAGAAAGCTTTGTATGTCCTTAACTGCTTTAGCCCCAGAAGATTTTACCCCCTTCCTGACCAGAGCACTTTTTGCAATTCAGCACTGCGTCATTTTAACTGACAATTGCATGGCCGTGCGATATTACACCAAAACAAAATTGACGTCCTTTCTCTCCCACCAATAGAGCTTTCTTTTGGTGGTATTTGATCACCTCTGCGGTTTTTTTTTTTCACGCTATAAACAAAAAAAGAGCGACAATTTTTGAAATAAAAAGCAGTATTTTTTACTTTTTGCTATAATAAATATCCCCCCCCCCAAAAAAAATATAAAAAACTAATTTTTTTTCTCAGTTTAGGCTGATATGTATTCTTCTACATATTTATGGTAAAAAAAAAAAATCGCAATAAGCGTATATTGATTGGTTTGCTCAAAAGTTATAGCGTCTGCAAAATAGGGGATAGATTTATGCCATTTTTATTATTAATTTTTTTTTTATTAGTAATGCATCTGCATTTTTTTTTTTCATGACTGCGATATTATGGCGGACACATCAGACACTTTTGACACTATTTTGGGACCATTGTCATTTATACAGTGATCGGTGCTATAAAAATGCACTGATTACTGTGTAAATGACCCTGGCAGGGAAGGGATTAAACACTAGGGGGTGATCAAGGGGTTAAGTGTGTCCTAGGGAGTGATTCTAACCGTGGGGGGTGGGCTATGGCAGTAGATCCCCATCATGTCACTAGGCAGAACAGGGAAATGCCTTTTTACATGGGCATCTCCCCGTTCTGCCGCTTCATGACACGATCGCAGGACACCGGCGGACATCAAGTCAGTGGGACCCGCGGGCACAGTCACGCTGTACATGCTGTTTTTTCACAAAAAGCTTTGTCATTACTAAAGATAACAAGGTAATACATATATTGTTTTTTTAACCAATTGCTGACTGCCGCACGCCGATATACGTCGGCACATTGGCAGCGGTGGGGAAATGGGCGTACCTGTACGTCCCCTTTAATGGGCAGGGCTAGTGCAAATTAAAGGGGACATACAGGTACGCCCATTTACCCACCGCTGCCAATGTGCCGACGTATATCAGCGTGCAGCGGTCGGCAAGTGGTTAAAAAAAACAATATATGTATTACCTTGTTATCTTTAGTAATGACAAAGCTTTTGGTGAATAAACAGGTCCATAGCAGAAATGTAAAATTTGCTCTGGTCTATAGGACGTGAACAGGTGTGAGAGGCAAAGTAGTTAGGGCAGACACATCTAGTTTCCAAGGGTTTTTTTAGTTCACTTCCCTTGGTTTCCTTACTGTATACGCACAGTCACACTTTACTTGGAGTTAATATTGATCTGTCTACAAATGCAGGCTTTACTGTCTCTCTCAATGATTTTAGTTACTGGCTTTGTTTCTCCAAAGTCCTATATATTGCTGCCATCGTGTTTAAATTGTTAATATTGCTATGAATGATGACACACATGGTAGTGCAGTAATGAAGTGTTTTAATTATACACAGAAAATCTGTACATGGCATGTATCTCGCAATGAACAGAAAACCAAACCTTGGTATCACAGCAGTGGGACACCTAATAGCAGATCTGCATTATAATATATTGCTATAAGATAGATGTTCTTGTGCAAGCATTTCTCTTTTCAGATATTGAGGAAGAAACAGTATTATGATCATATAGGAAGAGGAGGGTTCACCACACAGCAGGTAGAAACCATCAGGCAGGGAGCAGCAAGCGCCAGTGATGTTCCAGTAGCTGTAGCTTATTGTAAAGTTGGCTTCAACAATAAGGAAAGTGTGGATGATGAGATGGCAGACCATCTGTAGGTGTCACTGCTTTGAGAGGAGGAAAGGTCTGAGAAAAGCAGGAAGAGAGGATTTCTTCCAGGAGCAGGAAAAGCTTGCAGGGGATTGGAGGGACCATTCATCCTAACGTGACTTTTTGGCATCTTTTGCAGAGACCATAACAAGACGGATGAGCCATGACAAAACTGATAGATCAGGCACTGGAGGCACAAAAACAGGAGAAGGATTTGTTGCTGTTTCAGGTTCAGGAGGAAGACTGTGAGGAGGAGGGTTGGGGTGTTAATGGTGAGGATAAGAAGGAAATGGGGCAGGTGTCAAGAGGGACGTTTCATCTTTCCCATACTCGGGTGTTGTACATAGGTGGAGTGAGTTGGTAAGGACAGTGTTGTCCTTGGCGACACTGAGGACCAAGAGTCCTCTGCTGCATGCAATTTGTGATGAATGGGGTCTTTTATGCCCAAATGCCTGTGTAGGGATACCAGGATTTGGGTCATTAAAGAGAGGGTCCAGAAGGGGGACTGTCATGTACCTGGCCGAGATTGAGCTGAAGAGGAGGCTTCTCTTGCACCTTCTGTCCAACATCCCTGGTAGCGGTGAGAGGAGATGTGAGCATACAGATTGGCACCAGGGGCAAAGTTGTGGGCAGGGACAACTGTTGGATGCGAAAAAGAGATGGCTTTAAACCACCAGATAAGGACTAGAGGCAGGAACACAGTTATACCTGATTAGCGGATAGAAGCAAATTCAGTAAACAAGCCAAAGGTTGTTAACAGCTGGACAGCGAGATATAGGAACATAAGGCAGAGCTGAGGTATGAGCCCAGGTCAGTTCACAGCCAGGTAGCAGCATAACAAATTAGGAAGCAGGCTAGTCCAAACACAGGTGGAGGTAGGAGGTGAATTTGCCTGTTGCCTGGTTGGTTGACTTTCATTAAAATGAGCCTTAAACTACCAATGACTACAAAACCCCCACTGCTAATGCTGAAGAATCTTTTAAGTGTCACTCAGCCAAAAAAAAAATCATACCTTGGCTTCCACCATTGCCAGCATCTGTCACCTCTCCTGGCCTATTCTGGTGTTTCAGTACTATAAAAGTAAAAAAACATAATTTGCAGCTCTGCAGTACAAAGTGAAAAAACAATAATACTACAAACATCAAACCAAACAAATCTATATATGTCCACTTATATACACTCAACTGCCACTTTATTAGTACACCTGTTCATTTGCTTGGTAACACAAATTGCTAACCAGCCAATCGCATGACAGCAACTCAACGCATTTAGGCATCTAGATGTGGTGAAGATGACTTGCTGAAGTTCACATTGAGCATCAGAATGGGGAAGAAAAAGGGTATAAGTGACTCTGAACGTGGCATGGTTGTTGGTGCCAGACTGGCTGGTCTGAGTATTTCAAAAACTACTGATCTACTTGGATTTTCACGCACCACCATCTCTAGGTTTTACAGAGAATGGTCTGAAAAAGAGAAAATATCCAGTGAGCGGCAGTTGTATTGATGAAAATGCCTTGTTGATGTCAGAGGAGAATGAGCAGACTGGTTTGAGATGATAGAAAGGCAACAGTAACTCAAATAACCACTCATGACAACCAAGGTATGCAGAATAACATCTCTGAATGCACAACATATCGAACCTTGAAGCAAATGGGCTACACCAGCAGAAGACCACACTGGGTATCACTCCTGTCAGCTAAGAATAGGAAACTGAGGTTACAATTCACACAGGCTCACCAAAATTGGACAATAGAAGATTGGAAAAGCGTTGTCTGGTCTGATGAGTCTCAATTTTAGCTGCGACATTCAGATGGTAGGGTCAGAATTTGGCATAAACAACATGAAAGCATGGATCCATCCTCCCATGTATCAACCGTTCAGGCTGGTGGTGTAATGGTGTGGGGGATATTTTCTTGGCACACTTTGGGCTGCTTAGTACCAATTAAGCATTGTTTAAACACCACGGCCTACCTGAGTATTGTTGCTGTCCATGTCCATCCCTTTATGACTACAGTGTACCCATCTTCTGATGGCTACTTCCAGGAGCATAACGCACCATGTCACAAAGCTCAGTTCATCTCAAACTGGTTTCTTGAACATGTCAATACGTTTACTGTACTCCAATGGCCTCAAGTCACTAGATCTCAATCTGATAGAGCACCTTTGGGATGTGGTGTAATGGGAGATTCGCACCATGGATGTGCAGCCGACAAATCTGCAGCAACTGTGTGATGCTATTGTGTCAACATGGACCAAAATCTCTGAGGAATGTTTCCAACACATTGTTGAAACTATGCCACAAAGAATTAAGGCAGTTTTGAAGGCAAAAAGCGGTCCAACACGGTACTAGCAAGGTGTACCTAATAAAGTGGCCGGTGAGTGTAAGGATCAATTATAAACATCCTATATGTGTATTATGAAATGTAGGACAAGGGTAAAGATTTACTAAAAGTGGTGCACACAGAATCTGGTAGAGCTGTGCATAGTAACCAGTCAGCTTCTAACTTCACCTTGTTCAATTGAGCTTTGCCAATAAAACCTAGAAGCTGATTACTTTTGCAGAGTTGCACCCGATTCTCTGTGCACCAGTTTTAGTAAATCTCTCCAAATGTATCTAAACAATTCCCCCCATATGTCTCTATAGCCAAATGGTGTAAAACAATGTAATTTTTAAAAAGTTTAACAAATAATTGATTGAAAGAATGAGTGAACATATAAATAAATAAAGTGAAGAAGAGAAAAGTCAAAATAAATGTGCAAGTAACATAAATAGTCCTAAATGGTGCAAATAACACTGAATCCAAATGAGGACAACCCAGAGTTGTGACGAAATGCACAGGGCGGAGCCATTGCTCATGACGTCACCACGCTATTTACAACCAGGACGTTGTTTGATTCCTCGGACTGGCCTTTTTTTTTTTATTGGTGAGCACTTGTACATTTTATCTTTTTGTGAGTGATCAGTTATTTATTTTAATAAAATTACCTTAATGCGGTTTCACACTAGGTGGCTTTCCTGGCCTTTTTTTTTCTTTATGATTCCACTATGTTTGCCCATGGATGTCATGC